>PVKB01001036.1:0-510002 GCA_004027205.1 Ctenodactylus gundi
GGGGGGGGGGGGGGGGCCTCTCGTCCCAAGAGTACCAGACCCAGCGGGGAGTCTGTCGAAGCAGGAACTCACTTTATTCGTGAAGTACAGAAGCTTATAAAGGGTAGAGGGAGAACATGGCAATGAGGGGAGAGCAGGCAATTGGACGTGGTGTCTACGTAAGTGGGTGTCAAGCCAATTAGCGAGATGTCCATGCAGGCAGGTGCCGGGCACTCGCAGCAACAGTATTGGGATCAAGCGCGGTCTACCAGGGTAGAAACAGCTTGACCCAATCATCTTCCTTGGTAAACACCTGAGGTGGCCGCCCCCAGGATTTCTGGTGGGCGCCATCATAGTTATCACCCCACAAAATTGTACAAAAAAGGAAAGCTACAATGTACATTCACACAAAATGCTCAACAAATTATGAGCAAATAAAATCCAACAACTATAGAAATCATAGCACACTACAACTCAGGAGACTTTCCCCAGGAATTCAAGGTTAGTTCAATACTCAAAAATCAATCAACGGAAATCCAGCACATCAACAGCCTATTAAAATGATCATTTCATCCAATACAGAAAGAACATTTGGTAATATTGAGCATCAATTCACAATAAAGTTCTCAACAAACGAACAACTGAACTTCCTAAAACTGATAAATGGTGAATACAAAAATGCTACAACTAGTATAGAAGTTTATGACGCAAAAGTTTATCCCAAAGACCCGGCAAAAGGCAAGGTGCCTGCTCAGATCACTCATATTGAATTCAAGAGTGGAAACCTAAACTAATACTGTAAGGAAAGAAAAAAAGAAAAAGAAGTGTACAGATTGGAAAGAAATAAAATTGTAGCTCATCTTCGAGAACACAACTATAAACATAGAAAGATATCAAGATATTTATCCAAAAAAGCTTTCTATCGGTAGTAGGTGAATTTAACACAGTCATAGACTATAAGGTCATCATATAAACATCAACCATATTTTTGTATACTAGCAATGAACACCTGGCAACCAAAATTTTAAAACAATATGATTTATAGTAACTTCTTTTATGCTGAAATTTATTTATGTCAAGGGAGAAAAATCTAAAATTGTGACATACAATATGGCTTCATGTATGGGACGTTCTATAAATGACAAACTGAGAGTAGAGAACAGATCAAGATTGGAGGAAGGACATGTGGCCGAGGGATGGCATGGATGGGGAAGGGCTTTGAGGGGATGAAACCATCTTATACCCTAATGTGGTGGTGACACGAATCTACACATGTGGTGACACCTATAGGACTATACATCCCTTCAGAGAAGCCACTGTTGCTGTATAACCCCTTTAAAACTAGAAACATTAACATAGATATTTACATTGAGAGCACATTAGACATGGCTGAATAAAATAATTTGTGAAGAAATTACCCAGAAAGCAGCCCAGAAAAAGAAGAATGTGAAAGAGAATTTGAAAGACTAAGAGGATAGATTGAGAGAGTTTCAGGGGACTTGTAAACTACAGATGCCAAGAACAACGACGGAAGAAACAGATAGGTAAATAGAGATAACAGCTTATAAAGAACAAGAAAAACTAAAGATAACCTCATAACTGTTATATCACAGGAAATGTTCAGCACAGCAAATCTTTTAAATATTCAAAACAAACCCCAAAAATTCATTTATGAAAGACCAGTGTATTATGCAGGTTGAGCAACCTCTCTAACTCAATGGGTAACGTCTATGCCAATAAACCAAACTCTAAAGTCTAGACGATTTCTGGTCTCAAGCATGTTGGGTAAGTGATACTCACCCTGTATTGACTATCATCTTCCTGGCAAAAGCAATGAAACCAGGATTCAATTATTCACCAATATGCATTG
Organism: Ctenodactylus gundi; assembly: GCA_004027205.1. Lineage (NCBI taxonomy): Eukaryota > Metazoa > Chordata > Mammalia > Rodentia > Ctenodactylidae > Ctenodactylus > Ctenodactylus gundi. Next base: position 1,850 of record PVKB01001036.1, read on the forward strand.
AATAACAGTGTCAAGAATGTTAAAGTTTGAAGGCCCAGGATCTATGAACATGTTGGCTTACATCATAAAAGGAACCTTGATGTGATTAAGTTGAAGATATGGAGATGGGCAGAGTATCCTGGGTTTTCGTGGCCCAGTGTAACCAAAAGTGTTCTGATCAGAGGAGGTGGAGGTAACTGGGGCTCTGAGAAGAGGAAGGTCATGGCAGAGCAGGGGCTGTGGCCACAAGTCAAGGCACATGAGCAGCCTCTAGAAGTCAAGAGAAGCAGGGGACAGGTCCCCACCCCTCTCTGCTCCATAAGGCATATGGCCCTGCTACACTTTAATTTTAGCCTAGAAAGCCCATATCAGACTTCTGACCCCAGAACTGTGAGAATATAACTATGTGCTGCTTTAAGCCCTAAGATAATCGACAAAGGCAGCAGGAAACTAACATATCTTCACTGTCTCAAAAGAATATGATTGTCACCTGGAATTCTATACCTAGAGAAACTATCTTATGAGGACATGGACTAAGTAAAGACATTTTTTCAGATGATCAAAAACAGAGTTTGAAACAAGATACCTTCCCTGAAAGTAATTTAAAAGGACGACCCTCAATCAGAAAAACACATTGTTTCAGAAGTAAGATTCGAGATATACTGAAAATTTTTGAGCAAAATATCTGGGTTTTTTTTTTTCCCAGTACCCTCACCCTAAGAAACATCCCCAGTCCTATGTATTTATTTATTTATTTTTAAAAAGGGTCTTGCTAAGTTGCTAAATTGCCTGAGCTGGTCTTAAACTCGTGATCCTCTTGCCTCAGCCTCTCAGAATGCTAAGATTACAAGTGTGTGCCACCGCAGACAGCTACGTCTAGACGAGTTTTGACTTCACAAAATAACATCACTTAATTCTGAAAGGAAACTGGAATAAAATTAAAACATTGCACAATAGCTCAGACATTGAAGACACACTAAGAAGAAAGCAAGTGGAGATCCTTGCATTATATGAGAGGAAGATAGAAATACTGATTAATTTTAAGCATTATTGACTTAATTATACTTGTGAAACCAGCTTGTAAAAACAATAAAAAGAAACTTAATGGAGGATATAACTTCCAAACAAGCAGAGAGATAGGGGAATGGAACAACAACAACAAAAAGAATGTAAATCCAAAAGAATATAAGAAAAAATTCAAAAAAATTAGAACAATTTTGAAGCATGCAGTAAGATGACAGAAGCAGATCCAAATATGTCAGTAATTTCAACAAATGAATGGACTAAATGATCATGTACATTCATATGTATATCTGTAATAGTCACATGTACCACACACATGTGTTAATATATAATATACAGTACACATGAACACACACTGAGTCGTTCCTAGTGTGTAAGAATGAGGAAACACTGCTAATAAAAAAATGGAAAAAATGCACACTAGACTGCACAGACCAAAAGAAAGTAGGGACGGTGATGTTAATGTCAAATATAAGCATCTTCAAAGGCTGGTGTCATTCAAAGAATTGTCATTGACGTAACAGTCACGATATAAGGGGTCATCGAGATTTAATTCACAGGATTGCATCATAATTTAAAAATTTCATGAACCCAATAACGAAGCTTAAATATATAAAACAAAAATTTGCACAATTTTAAGAAGCTGATAAATCTATCAATGAGAGCTTTTAATATTTGTCCCTTCGTACTTAGAAAAGCCAAGAAGACAAACCTTAGGTAGAATAAAGAAAAGTCAAAGAGCAAATGAAAATTTGACCGAGTAGCTAATGATAGACCATTAACAACAGGAACACACACTGTCTCTTTAGGCACACAAGGGACCCTCAGAAAAGTGAGCTCTGTTTTAGGTCCTAAAGTTCCCACTTCACCTCATTTTAGGCCCGAGATCCACATTCTCTCACTCAATCCACCCCAACTAGAATCAGTACCAAAAAACAATGTGTGTGCAAACACACGTCTGAAGTACTCACATGCCAAGGAAGAATTCCATAGGGCAATGGTCTCCGACTTTTTGATACCAGGGACGGGTTTAGTTGAAGACCAGTCTCTCAAGGATGGGCGATGTGGGGGTATTCATTCTGCAGCAGGTTACTGGAGGTTTGAAACAGCATGCAGCAGCAGCAGGTGGGGGGCAGGGAGCAAAATGCCACCGCTTGTCAATCAGCAGCAGCATTAGAACCCAATAGGAGCACGTTGACAGGAGGCGGAGCTTCACTCACCCCTCACCTCCTGATCCCGGCTCATCTGCCCTGGTGGCCAGGTCCTGCCAAGGCTATGGGCCTGTACTTGCCCCCAGCTCCAGGGATCCCCGCAACAGGGGAATTTAAAAAGATCTAGAGCTGAGTGATTTTTTAAAAGTCTCCATATCACAGATCATTGAATATAGCACATGCCATACTTAAAAGGAAATTTAGAGTCCTAAATAATGCCCGATAAATCATATGCAAGTCAGGTTCATACCAGGAGCACAATCCTGGCTTAGAAAATCTATTAATGTTATTCACCACAATAAACAATTAAAGGAGAATAATCAAAGGGTTACTTTAATAAATGCAAATGATCAGTAAAATTCAATGTCTAATCACAGCTTTAAACTCTTAGCAGTAGGAAACCTTAGTTTAAGAGCACAAGGGAACTTTTTTAATATGGGAAAGCGCGTTCAGCAAAAGAGCCAAGAGTCTAGGGCCATACCACCCTGACCGCATCCGATCTCGGCGATCTCAGAAGCTAAGCAGGGTCGGGCCTACTGGGTACTTGGATGGGGGCAAAAATGCCAGCGACAGCTGCCATACATGGGGAGCTGTTGAAAGAATCCATGTTAAGACCAGACGTGAGATACTCCTGTAGGCCATCAAGCCCGAGGTTCCAACCTTTGCAGAAAGACATTCAAAAGAAATAGAGGAGTGAAATATGTAAAAGAAACCCTTATCAGTTACAGATATAAATAGCATTTTACACGGAAACTCAAAAGAACCTGTGGAAAATGACCACTAGGACAGTTCAATTAGAAATCAGTTGCATTTTTCCAAGCAGTAAAAAGTAGAAAACATGAAGGCTTTTTTTTTAAAAACCAATGCTGTTCACAACAGCAACAACTCCAAAGGCAATATAGATATACACATAGTAGTCCAGAACTACAGCTAACCAGAAGACATCCACGGTTTGGGATAAAACCCCATCTAGGTGTGGGTTCTCCCCAAAGTCAGACATGGACCCAGCCAGTGGAGGCACAACAGACGCACACATTCATTTCTATCTAAGGAGTACTTCAGTGTCACCACCTTCATCCTGTGACCTTGGACAAATCTGAGTTCCCTCAACTAAAACTTAAAGAATGGGGGTATATGGTCCCTAAAGACCCCTTCATTCTGAAATCCTAAGACCACCGAGAGGCTCAGGAAGAGGAGGCAGCGAAGGGACAATCCAAGCCTTCTGTGTGGTTCCTCCTGAGGCCAGTGAAAGACAAACCAGGTTGAGGCGGGTCTAAGGCTCCACCCAGCCACCCTGGCATCCAGCAGAAGCAAAATGTAAAGCGAATCGCAACACGTCCCAAACATTATGTAATCACCGTAAACAGCTTTTAAAGGATTACATAAACATGGAAAGTATTCACGACATGATAAGTGGGAAAAAAAATTGCACGTATTCTAATTACAAATCTTACAAACCCAAGATCAGGGTGCAGGGTTGCCCACACTCTTAAGTTCTGTTGGCCTGTGCCTTATTTTGAATTGTTGGCTAACAGAAGTCTGGAGGTTTCAAGTAGATACCTGAATTTCTAGCTTTTCTTGGAAAATGTGAAGAGGGACCAAGTAGGAGCCAAGTTCCCACGGCAGGAGCCGAGCAGCTGCCCCTTAGGGCACGCTGGGTTTCCTCGCTGGCAGGTCCCCGCCTGCCCTGTCTCCTCACCCTGCGAGCATGTGGCATGGGGCTCGCCATGCCGAGTCAGGATCTCACGTTTCCTCCAGCCGCTCCCGCGTATGCTATGCCGTGTCATCGTCTTCACCTGCCAACCTCTTGACCGTTCTCCAAACCTCAGCACAAGAGCAGTTTCTTCCAAGAATATTCCTGAAATGCGGTGGTTCTCCCAGGACCTGTCTGTCCCCACAGCTTGGTCTCAGAGCTCTCTGGGACCTCTCCTCCCATTTGGGCTCTCCCTGGGCCCAGCTCTATTTCATACCTGGGACCACATTGTATTAGCCCTGGAAGCTCCAGCCTGTGAGGTCAGGCCAGGCCAGGCCAGCAGCTGACAGGGGCTCAAGGAGATCACAGGTGACAGGGAAGTAAGTGTGTCAAGAGTGCTCATCTAGCCAGGCCCGGTGGCCCAAGTCAGTAATCCCAGCATCGTGGGATCTGAGAATCACAAGTTTGAGCCCAGCCTGGGCAATTTAGTGACTTAACAAGACCCTGTCTCTGAGTCAAAAACAAAAAAATGGGCTGGAGATACAGTTCAATGTGAAGGCATTTAGTTAGTACCACAGGAGAAAAAGGAAAAAATGAAGTTAAAAATGTGTTTCTGTCTCTGGCATCAAACTCACAGAAATCCTCCTGCCTCCACCTCCTGAGTGCTAGAATTAAAAGCTTGGTTCACCATGCCCATCAAACTTTTTATGTGGTGCTGGGGGATCTAACTCAGGGCCTTGCGCATGGTAGTCAAGAGCTCTAACCGCTGAGCTATGTCCTCAGCCTCTCATCTTTCAATGTGGGCCTGATTTCTCCAAATGGAAACACAGGCAAGGAAAGGCCACCTGTCCACCCTCGGAAAAACCTCTGCGCCTCTGGCTGCGCTGTTTTCCCCACACTGCAGGACACGGGCTCACCTTCTTGGGGCTGAGGAACCCAGTGTTTGCTGTGGTTGGAAAACATAAAGGAGACCAGAGAAGGAATGCTGGCATATGCCCCAGTTTTGCTCCTGGATCCCAGGCAGGGAGTTACTGCTGCTACCTGGGCCGCTGGCACTTTCAGACTGGGATTGGGTGATTGGTGGGTCTATGCTGTCTGGAAGCTTGGCGTAGCCTACGGCCTTGTCCTACTGCTAGGGCAGCACTGGGTGCTGATCTGTCTGTGGTAGGCACACTTCCCGGCGCTCAGGCCTCGGAGCAGGCTTGTTTTCGGAGCACTCACCCTCCCTACAAGCCCCTTCCTGTGGCATGACTCTTGCCTTGCTGTCTTCTCTCCCAAGACCGGAAGAACCGTAGCCAGGGTTCTTGTGTTCCCAGCACTCCTGACTGCAAATGTTTGTTGGATGGCTGAGTGACTGCGCAGGACAGGAGCACAGGGCGGGAGTGAAAGCCAGGGCTCTGGGGCAAAGTTCTAGACCAACACCAAGGAGCTGACTCTAGAAAGCCCCAAGGCCAACCTCTCACCCGGGGTAGGGTATCAGGACGTTAGCTCATGCCAGATGCCCTGTGCTGTGGGGCCTTCCAGTGGCAGGGAGAGGACACCAAGGCCCAGTTGTGGTGTCTTACCTCAGTTCTGACTCTTGGACAGGTCTCCAGAATGCTAGGCTCAGTCCCAAGAAACTGTGACTGCCTCTAGCCACTTCTTACTTGGCCACCCCAGACACACCTCTGCCAGCAGATGGGCACAGTCCTTGATAGCTCTGCCTCCATGTAACCACGACCCTAGATCGCTCCGCCTTCGAGTAGCCACACCCCCACGTAGCTCCGCCCTCAGACAGGTCCTCCAAGCCTGCCAGGGAAGGCCTGGCTGCGATGACCCACACAGCATTCTCACTCCCCCCAGGCTCCACCCTGTGGGTTCCAAGTCTCGGATAGCCCCGTACCTTGACAAGGGCAGCCTTGTCACCTGGATGCACCCAGAGAGAGGCCTCACTTACACAAGTTGTGCTTGGAGGCTCCGCCATGCTCAAGTCCCTAGCTCAGCCGCAAGTCGGCCTGTTACCGACCTCTCCTCCACCCTGCCTTGCTGCGGCAGGACTGAAACACCCAATCTCACGTATGGCGGAGCTCACGTTGCAGTGGGATTATGAATTATGGGTCTTAAAATGACCTTACTGAGATGGAATTCACACACCATACAGTTTTACTTAAGCGTCCAACGCAATGACTTTCCGTCGATGCAGTCCTGCCTCTGTACAGTGCATTTTAGAACGTTTTCCCTACCCCAGAGGCAACTCCCCTCGCGTCAGCTGTCCCCTTCACCTGCGCAGCGCCAGCCTCTAGCAGCCGGCCGTCTCCTGCTTGTCTCTGCACTTTTGCCAACGCCACACATACTATGTGTCTTAGCTGATTATTTGTTGCTGGGACAGAACACCCACCATCCACAGCTTGAGGGAAGATTTATTTTAGCTTGTAGTTTCCAAAGGTCTCACACGGTCCAGTCATGGGGCGCCAGGAATGGCGGAAGCTCATGACGGAGCCCTAGTCAGAGAAAAGCTCTTCCCGGCCTGGCAGACAGGAAGCCAAGGGAAAGAGGAGCAAGCCAATGTTTGGAGACCGAGGTGAAGGCGGCCACGTTCCCAGGAAGAAGCTGGAACCGTGTTTCCTTATTTCTTCCTTTATTTAATTCAATCTGCTAGTTGGGCCTCCCACACCCAGAGTGGGTGTTTCTCTCTCACCCACAAATCAATTTCACACAACTGACAGCCTTACCATGATGTTTCTTAATCTCAATAAATTGACATAATCCCTCTAGGTGGCTGCACCAAGCAGCCACCCCTGGGAGCCAGTCCCACCTCCCGACACACAAGCTTCCTTAGGTATCCCATTACACCCAGATACTTGAGGCTCTGAGGGCGTGTATCTGGATTACACAAACACAGTGATACAATATACAGTCCTTTTACCTAGTTTCTTTTCCTTAGCACCCCGTGCCCCAGGTTCACTCACACCGTGGCACATTTCTAGTACCTCACTTCTTTATTATGGCTGAATAACATTCAATTTACAGACTGACCTCTTGCGTTTATCACTCCTCTGTCGGTGGACACTCATCTTGATGTCACCATCTTCGGCCACTGTAAACAATGCTGCTCTGAACATTTATGCTCTGGCTTCTGTGAGGATGCGTATTTTTATTTCTTGGGGTATGCATGCAGAAGTGTCCTAGGATAATTCCCGGTGTGGCATTTTGAGGCCTTGCCAGACCTATAACCCCAGCAGGTGCTGTGGCTTCCACTCCCCGAGCAGCGTGTAAGGTCTAGGGTTTTGCTGCACACCCTCCACGGTGCTGCTTATCCTCTGCCTTGAGGGTTTGGCCCACGGAAGTGACATCTTGGCAGTGTGGCTCTGCATGGCCCCGATGACCAGTCAGGCTGTGGAATTTTAAAACCACAAGCAAGGGAGCGATGCCCCACAACAGAGACTGAAGGCAGGGGCTCCGCACGCCATGACAAGGCTCACTGTCTCGGTTACAGTCTGGCTGCTGGGACAAAATACCTGTGTCCCCAACTTAAGGAAGAAGGGCTTCCTCGGCCCGGTTGTAGAAGGTCTCGCATGGCCGACGCATAGGGCAGCTGCCAATGGGACACGCACATGGCAGAGGCCAGATGGCCGGACAGCCACACGCCCCGAGGCAGACCGAAGCCAAGTGATGTAGCAGCAAGCGGGCTCTGGAGACTCAGGCAAGGCCAGAGCCCTCCCAGGGAGAGGCTACCACAGTGCTTCTTCTTCCTTGGTCTACTTAGCTGAAGGTGCCAGCTGGGCACCCGGGGTGGGTGCCCCTCCCTCACCTCCTGGCCCACAAGTCAGTAACACACACCGGAAAGCTCTGCTCTAGGAAATGCCCAGTCTCAACAAGTTGACACAATCTCTCTGGGTTGATCCTCAAACACCCACCCCTTCCAGCCAGGCCCTACTTTCCAGTGACACACAGTTCCACAGTTACGCATACATCCACATACATGAGGCGCTAGGGAACACTCCGGATCCAAACCGTAGCATGTGTGCTGGGAGCCTCAATCTTTCAGTTTCCCTGTGCTCCTAGTCTGTCCCCTGTGGACCATCCAGGCAAGGGCTCACATTTTAATCTGGCATCGATCTGGAGACATGTAGAGCTTCCTCATTTTGCCCTGTGGCTCTGACGGACACCTCTCTCTTGTCCTTTTCCTGCTCCTTGCCCATGTTTCTGAAGCAATAATCAGCTCTCCCGTCACTAAGCAGCTAAGGCCCACAGGCATTTTGGTGACTTTGTCACATGACAGCCCAGACGAAGCAAAGCCCTTCCCCCGTTCTGTATGTGAGGAAGGGCGGTGGTCCCCCAACTTTCCCACTTTCTCCTCATATTCCCCCAAAGCCTCTCTCACTATGACGCCTGCCCACCTGTCACGTTCCCAAAGCCTGCGATGCTCTTCATCTGCCAGTGACATCGTGAGACCAGTCTTCTAACGCGATACACGTGGCCCTGTAAAGGGAGCACACACCCGAAAAAAAAAAATCACATCTCCTGGGCCCCAGCAAGATCCCATCTTGAAAAAGACAGTGCTGAGTCCTTCTCTAATCAGCCCAGGCCACGAGGCGGGGACACATGAGGAGGAGGGATAGGAAACGTGCCCAGGCCCATGAAAAACAGAACAGAAGAAGATTCAGTTGCACTTATACATATCAATAAAATGCGGGGAAAATAAAAAAAAGGAAAAACCATTATAAAAAAAAAGAAGATTCAGTTCTCCAAGTGGCAGGCCATCCATGAGGCTAGCCAGCACACCCAAGGGCTCACTGCTTAGCCTGTCCCTGTGCATGGTCACAAAGGTCTCACCTGAGAAGAGGCTGCAGGCTTTTCAGGATGGTCAGGTGGCACACAGGTACAGAAAAGTTCCACTCAGCAGGCCCAGAGGTTGTTGTCATCTCTGTCCCAAGATGAGGATCGGTCTCTCCTAAAGGTGAGGGCTGAGGGACTTTGGGATGAACCACATGGGTGTCTGTGAGCTCCCTCAGAGGACAGTCCCTGCCCAGCAGGGTCACCCAGCTCCTCACGGGCTGCCCGACTCTGCCTAAAAGTTCTTCTGTTCCATAACTTTTCTCTTTGACTCTGGCTCTGCTTTTTTGTTTGTTTGGTTCGTTGCTTGTTTTTTGTTAATACAGATGAAGTACACATATCTTAAAATTAGCTATTTTAAGTAAACAATTCACCATTTTTATCTAGTTACGAAACATGTTCACCACCCTCCAAAGCACCCACCCCATCTGAGGTCACTCCCTAAGCCCCGCACCCAAATGCCCGGAACCACTGAGCTGTAATCTACACTTCATACATTGAAGCATGTGGATATTAATGTTTTACAGTCGAGCACAGTAAAGGGCACGTTGCCCTTATTTCCACTCAAAATACTCGCCTCTCTTTGAGCACACTTCCCCAACGCTGCTGCCGCCTTCTGCGCACCTGGAAGTCCTCTCTCATGAGCGTCTTTATGAAGTATGATTTTAATAAAAAACCCACAGTGAATGCCGTGGGCGAACGCCACCCAGCAGGAAGGCAGACCCTGGGACACGTCACAGTGCACCCTCTCTCACATTCGTCCCCAGATCTGGCGCTGCGCCACCTCTGCCTCTTCTCCAAAGTCGAAAAGATCATGGAAAAATACACTTGGAAATGGATTCAGGGCATTGAGGCAGCCGTGACAGCACAGGTAAGACGTGGAAGGGGACTTCCAGAACTGCCTCAGCAAGTGGCGAGGACGACGGGACAGTGCATTTGTCGCCGGAGGGAGAATTTTGAGAGTTGTGAGGGAGCTTAAGGGCAATGAGCCTTTTACTGTAATACAATTTCTTCAAATTCACAGCTTGCCAGCGTTCTCTGGTCGTGCCCTGTACTTCCCGGCTCCGGGGTGGACTCCTGCTGGGCACGTCACTAAGCGGAGCACACGATGCATGGTCCCCACTTCAGGCGGGGTCAGTCCCTTCATCCTTTTCATGGCAGAGCGGTGTTTCACTGTGCTCACAGCCCCTCAGGTTGATGTGGTCATCTCCAGTGGGCAACTGAGCTGCTTCCGCCTCGTGGCCACCTTGAAGAACAATGTTACGAACACTGACAAGCTTGTAGAGTAGCTGTCTGGAGCACCTGGGGTGCACACACAGGAGCAGGGTTGCGGGGTGCGCGCTCACGCCGTGTTTGCTCTGTCTTCATTTCTTTGGCTCCAGTTGCCCTAAAGCTAGAGATGCTTCTTCGCCAATCCGGTAACCTTGACATGCATTCACTGGGTTCAAAAGTGTCACCAGACCGCTCTGGGGACTCCAACTGAAGCAGAAGTGGCTGGAGCCACCATTCCTAAAAAGGAACCTCCAGGACCCTGCTGAGCGTGTTGTCTCGCCGTTCTCTCTTGCTCCCCTCGCCTCTTGCCGTCAGGATTGAGAGCAGGGAGCGTCTTCCATCTTACAACACTACCACCCTTGCAGGTCACAGCCCGGGGCCAGGGCCACCTGACTTCCCTTCCAGACCTATGCTGTACTCTCTGAGCTGAAGGGGGTTTGTGTCACTCACCAAAGCGCATGGACCAGGACCAGGTTGAGCTGTGGCCCCCAGGCTGTGGCCAGGTCCTCCCTGCACCTGGAGTGAGACTTCATTTGAAAAAAAGACCTTTGTAGATGTGATTGAGCAGAAAACCTCGAGATAAGATGTCCTGGCTGAACCTCACAGGCACGTATCCCTATAGGAAGATGAGGGACACCAAGGGAATGCTCACGTGACAACAGAGGCACGGCCGCAGTCCAGCATCACCGAGGACTGCCGGTGGTCAGAGGCCTGAAGCACCATGTCTCCCAGAGGACCAGCAACTCCTTGGCCTCAGAGTCTTGGCCTCCAGCACTGCACAGGTCAGGCAGCCAGCTCAACCCCAAACTTCCACAGAAGCCAGCCTTCCCTCTGCCTCGCACTCCCCCTGTGGGACCACGGCCCCACCAAATCAGCAGACAAGTGTGAAAAGACACAGGTGCAAGACCGCGGGACGGGATTGCTTAAAGTAGGAAAAGAAGAAGAAAGAAAAGAAAAACATTCAAGTACATTGTCAGGTATGTTGGGATGTTCAGCCCACGGGAAAGCTGTGACCTCATTTACCTGATCAAGTTGACGGCCAGTTTTTGGAAAGGTGCACCTCAAGTGAATACATGACCATCCAACTACCTGACATTCAACACACAAACTCTAGAGACAGTAAAGAGATCAGTGGTTGCCAAGGGGCTGGGGGCTGGGAGATTTTTTAGGTCTGTGACACCACTATGCACGTCCCTGGGAAGGCAGATTTGTGACACTATGCATTTGTCAAAACCCATACAACTGTTTGTCACAAGGAGTGAATTTTAATTGACCTGTAATCCCAGCACCCTAGGAGGCTGACACAGGAGAATTGCAAGTTGGAGCCCAGCCTGGTCAACTTAGCAACTTAGACCCTATCTCAAAATCAAAAATTTAAAAATGGCCTAGGGGTGTAGCTCAGTGTGAAGTCTCTGGGCTCAATTCCCAGTACTATAAAAAAAAAAAAATTACAGCCTCTTGTGAATAATAGTGTATCAATGTTGGCTTATTAATTGTACCAAATGGACCACGCTAATGCATGAAGTTCGTAATAAAGGAAGCTCTGTGGTTGGAAAGGAGGCATCTGGGAACTCTGTACTACCTGCCAAAAATGTTCTAAAAGCATAATCTACTGGTTAAAAAAAAAAAGATGAGCTGGATGTGTTGGCACATGCCTGAAACGCCAACACTCAGGAGGCTGAAGCAGGAGGATTCTCATGAGTTTGAGGACAGCCTAGACTACACAGTGAGTTCAGGACCAGCCTGGACAACCAAGTAAGATCCTGGCACAAAAAAAGAAAGAGGAAGAAAGAAAGAAAGAAAGAAAGAAAGAAAGAAAGAAAGAAAGAAAGCAAGCAAGCAAGCAAGCAAGCAAGCAAGCAAGCAAGCAGTTTCCAAAAGTGTTAAAACATTATCTTTTTTTTTTAATGGAAATACTTTTCTTCATGCATAGAGCCCAGCAGCCTGCATATGAGTCCAGGTGTCACCTGTGAGCGCTCTTGATTCCAGATGGCTGTCATCTGCTTGGTTTTATTTTCTGGTCGTTAGGCACAAACAGGGGTTAAAAACTTCAGGTAGTAACTATGTTTTGACTGATTTTGTAAAATGTTTGAAGTCTTATAATGTTACCTACATTCACATGCACAAATTCTGACAAATCTAACACTTTGACTAACACTAACACTAACACTTTGTCAGTGTCTTGAGACTAGAGTCACGGTGACCATGCCAGCGTCCAATCAGGTGCACCCTGGAGATGGGAGACCCCAGACTCCCCTCCACCCCCGTGCTGTGCCCCCAGGCAGAGGCTCTCAGCTCTGACCCTACCCATCTGGGGCACCAGGTGCACACGAGTTCCTGCGAAGGAGCTGGGCCCAGTGGTGCAGGCCTGTAACCTGGGCATTCTGGGAGACTGAGGCAGGAGGATTGCGAGTTCACATGTTGAAGCCTAGTCTGGGCAACTCAGTGATTCAACAGTAAAACAATAATAAGGGGCTGGGGATGTAGCTCAGGGCGAAGGCCCTGAGGTCAGTCTCTGGTACTAAGGAAAAGAATTCCAGCAAGGACGCACACTTGCCCCAGGCTGTGAGTCACGGCCTCCACCCTTCCTTAAAGGCTGTTCAAGGTGCCAGTGCAGCCTCCCCCCAAGGTCCCAGAGGCGCTGTGACTCCTCTTGGGAGTCTGAGCCCTATTGACATAGGCTCCTCCTCTCCACCATCATGGGCCACAAAAGGCTACCACCATGTCATGACATATACCAGAGAGGCCTCGAGGATGGGAGCCAGCTGAGAATGTGGGTCCTGGTAGGTGGCACAGTGGAGCACCACACCACCAACAAGCCCACAGCAGGACCAAGAACCATGTGAGAACAGAGGCACAGATCAAGCTGCTCCTGGCCACCAGCCACAGCACCAGGAGCTGCAAGAGGCAGCAAGAACCCTTCCCTTGGTTTTGGGCTTCTGAACTCTAGATCTACAAGGCAGTTTATTTCTACTCTGTTAGGTTGTCATTCCATGGTCATTTGTTACAGTTACAGCATCCCCGGGAATGCTCACTATCTCACGAGCTCACCAAAGATGGCTACATTTATAACCAGATTTCTGAGCAATTTTGATCCAAGTTTTCATGCTCAAGCGCCCCCTCCTCCTGCAGTGTGGTCCAGGTACTCCTTGGTCTTTGCCTGGCCTGTGAGATGGGGGTGGGGGATAGAGGGATGGAAGGAAGCCCAAGAATCTCATCTGCACCAAGGCTTCTGGAGCAGGGCCTCTGGCCTTCTTCCCTCTTGATTAGTACATACAGTCTCACTAGAAGATTCCTATAAGACAACCTGCTCGTGTGTCCTCCTCTGGAGTCATTTCCAGCCCTCTTTGGGGTGGCTCAGGGCTTGCCTCTTGGCTCTTGAGGGCCACAGTGGGTGGTTTACAGGAAGCCATGCCGCCCTTTCCGTGGGTCCTGAGTCCCACAGGGCAGGACTGAGAGCCAAGGGCCACACCTGAGCTCCACCACCTCTCATCAGAGTGGAAGCCTTGGGCAGAACCTCTGGTCAAGCCATGGGTAGCAACAGGTTACCAGAGAATACACGCACCTGCTTGATCTCCTCTTGCCAACTCAAAGGACAGCTGCTCACAACCAGAAATTCGGTGGCTGAGGAAAGCAGAATTCTGCCGCTGCCTCTGGGTTAAACAGCATCAGGGCCCCTGCCCCTTCCACAGACACCTCTCCACTACTGGAAGAGGACAATCCCTGTCCTTCCCAGCCTACATCGCCAAAGATGTCTTCTCAGCCCTTCTCTGTTGCCTCTTCACTCCAAGGGAGCGCTGAGCTGGGGCTCCAAGGGACTTGTGCCTCTCTGCCCCTCCCTCTCATCTCCCCTCTTGGTCCTGACCCCCACAATTCATTTCTGCCCTTTAGAACTCTTGTGACAGTTTCACCAAGACTAGAGTCCCAGCTATCTGTGAGAATTCAGCCTTTGCCTTTGGCCTTGCCACCAAGGAAATGGTAGAAATTAAGCAGAGAGAGCGCCGGAGACAGTCCCAAACCTGGTGACCGAGGGACAGGTATTAGTATTTTTATGCTAGGTGAGCTTGAATAAATGATCTGTGAAGCACTGTTCTTGGGATTCCTCGCAGTCTGTGTGTTCGTGGTGGAGACAGAAACAGCCAGGCTCCCTGTGGCTCACCTCAAGCCTCTCCTGGAATGTTTTCCTTGGACAACCAGTATGCCTTTTCAGTAGTAACTTGGCAAGTTGCAGGTCACTGCATAGGCACTGTCCACAACAGCCAAGACTAGGCTCGCCTTGCAAAGGTAGGAAGAAGGTCTGTGCAACCCAAAAGACCACCCCAACCTCCACAGCCAGAGCAGCGCCCTCAGACTCCTAAAGCCCCAGTGAGCTGGAAAAGTGCAGGTTCCTGGTCCACATCAAGGACTCTACCTCATCATGTCTGAGTAGGAGACAGGAATCTGCTTTTTAAACAAGCCTCATGCTGGGCCCAGCGATACAGGCCTGCAATCATAGACCTTCGGGAAGCTGAGGCAGGAGGATCACGAGTTTGAACCCAGCCTGGGAAAAATCAGTGACTTAGTGAGACCTTGTCTCAAAATCAAAAAAGAGTAAAGAAATGGGCTGGATGTATAGCTCAGAGTGAAGGCCCAGGGCTCGATCCCCAGTACCACAAAACTAAACAAATAAATAACAAATAATACACGCTTCCTAGGATTTTGATCCAGGTGGTCTGAGGAACATTACATTGGAGGAATAAAGCCTCAGAACTCTGATTGTGACCATCTATAAACAAATCATCCCAAAGGATCTTTGCCCCGGTTGGTGGGACGATTCCTCTCCTGCGTTCAAATATTTCAGCTGTGTATCTGAACCAAAGAAGTGACTGATGATGAGGGCCTTTTATTTTATTATTTGGATTAATTTCCAAAACCTCATCATGCTTTTTGCAAACCAGCTATTTGACACGAAGGATTTTACCTACCCGCCTTTTACTGAAGAAAATAAAAATGCGGAGATATTGGTGGTCTGTCTGAACCCACATCCAGAACCCTCATCTACAAGTAAAAACTCTGGGGGAGAGGAAGGAGGAATCTCTTTGTTGGGGCGTATTGTACATATAATAAAATTCTCCAATTTTGAGGGTGCGATTCAAAGATGTTTAGTAAGTCTATACAAGCTTAGCTCACCGTCAGGTCCCTCACGACCCTTTCCTGCTAATTCCCTCTCCCGCTCCCTCCCGTGCCAAGGGACTGTGCTCTGCTCCCTGAGCCCACAGCCTCCTGTCCTGGACATTTCCTATGGATGGAACTATGCGGGGCTTGATAGCTCGACTGACCTCCTCGACGCACTGCCATGTTTTAAAGGGCTGCACATGTACAGGTATGTGTACATCATGTGTATCTTTCCATGGCTGAAATTCGTCCCTACATGGAAAGGCCACTTTTGTTTATCTCTTTACTAGTTGGGGAACATGTTGTGTCTAATCTCTGAAATGGCTCTTTCTATTTGCTACCATCTGTTTCCCAGACGGCGGCATGTGCAGGGGGCCTGGGCTGTCTGCAGGCCGCTCTGGCTCACACTGGTGGCTCACACTGGTGGCTCACACTTGGATGTGCTCTGGATGGGTGGAAAGTCGGGCCTGGCACAGGGCATGTGGTCTGGATGAGCCTTGTTTTCCAGACACAGAGCCTCAAGCAGGGATTATGGTGTTTGCAGGCAATGGAAACAGGGTTCAATAGGTGCCTGCCAGTGATGGAGGGGTAGAGTGGGAGGGGACAGGAGCAGAGCAACATCGTGGCCTCAGCCAAAGGCCAGCCCAGTGCTCAGGAACACTACAGGGCACTGGCTGCCCCGTATGGTGGTTTTTTTCTGAGACCAGGAAGGCTGGTAGTCCCCAACCACCTGCCGCTGTTATAAGATGCTCCAGTGGGAAAGGTAATATACGTCCTGGGTGGGATGGCATCCTATGGTATCAGCACAAGAAGCGGGCATGAGCCAATGGCAACCCAGACTCAACATTGGGGGAGGAGAACCTCCATTATAAGAGGAACCTGGGGGGCCATCAGCATTTGCTGCTCCCTACCACAAAAGTGGACCCTGTGGACCAGGCCGTGACACCAGCTGTAGTGTGTTTTCTGCCAGCTCTCCAGGTCCTCCTGACTGGCCTGCCATTTTCACTAGGCTGAGTTCATCCCACCTCAGGGCACCCACAAGCACTGGTCTCGCCAGTCCTTCTCCTGAGTGAATGTGTGTGTACATGGCCCAGAACAGGGGCACGGGGAAGGGCAGCGTTGTCCTGACAGAAACCTCCAAGTCACTCCAATCACAGGGACCATCTTAAAATCCATTCAGACTAAGACATGGACGAGAATAGAAGGGAAGACAATCACAGCATGGTGTGAAAAGAGACACTGGGGAGCTGCCCGGGGCACCATGTGTGGCAGAGAGGTGACTGCTGAGGGACTCAGGTGGACTCTCGGTCCAGGGATGGAGGAAAATTATGGAATTTAAGGGAAACGCGATAAGCAAACAAGGCAATAGGGAGGGTGCACCCACAAAGGCCCCACGTGGCTAGAGCTGGGGCGCAGGGGGAGGGGCAAGGGGCCAGCACAGCTGAGACAAGCAGAGGGAGGACAGTTTGCTCCAGGCCAGAAGGAAACAGGGAAGGACACAACCACACTCAGGATGCAATCTGACCTCAAGTCCTGTTTTCCAGGTGGAATTTGACATTGATTCCCATGTGGCCTTCACTGAGTGGCCAAGCGTCCAGGGAAGACCTCAATCTTTGGGTCCTCCAGCTCTAAAGGGGTCCCCTGGGACACTGACAGACCTCACGGTGCTGTTACCAGAGACTCCTTCAAAAACAGTCCAGCAGAGAGAGGCTCTGGCACTCTATATGTGCCCCGATGTGCCTCTGCTCTGGAACTCTGTCTCCACCGGGCCATAGGTCAGTGCTCTGTTACTTAGCCAGGCAGCAGAGCTCTGGGTCCCTGCAGTGCAGGTATCTGCACTGGAGAGGAAGAGTTAAAATAGTCTACACATTTCCTGTGGGGTTTGTTGCCAAGATCGCCTTCTTGGATCAGGGTACTTGCAGGTCGAGTCCCCGTGGCCAGAGCCCATCACAGCCGTGGGAGGGAGTAATTGCTGAGAAGGTCTCGGGGTCCCCAGGGGGGACCAGAAGCTGGAAACCAGGCCCGCAGGCTTTGCTTCTCTTGGACAGAAGGAAAGTATCATGGAAATTCAAAGGCAAGGTCTGGGAAAGCCTTTGGAAAGTCTTGGCTATTTTCAAATGAGATTCTGACTCTGTGTGTCTCCGTGTGCTAAAGGGAGTTGGGGGCCTCCTGGATGAGCAGCATGGATCCCTGGGGCAGGCTGGCGGCAGTCAGAGGGCCTATGGCCAGCCTGCAGCCGGCTTTGTCCCAGAGAGCAGAGATGGTGCCTTCTAGCTGGACCGATTGCCTGGGCCTGGGTGGGAGCTTGACTTCCTGCCTGCCAGCCCAGCCTGCTGGGTCTGAACCTGCACATGTGCAATAAAGCCAAGAAGCTATGGCCAAGGGAAAGGGTCATCCAGCTCTCCCATCTAGCTCCGGCATCGCTCAGGGTCCAGCCATCTCCCGGCACCACAAGGGTCCCGATTCTTTCTACCACCCTCCCTCTACCTGGCCTGAACCTATCTCTCCTGCCCGACATGACTCAGGCGCCCACACATACTCCTGTCCGCACTCAGTCCAGCCCCCGGCCAACAGCTTCATGAATCATCACCAAGGCCACCAGCTCTGAAGCAGGGCCAGTGGCCAAGAACTTGGGGCTCTTTCTGCCTGTCCTGGGGCTTTTCTACTTCCCTCCGATCCCTCTCACATTCAAGACGAAGGACCCAGGCTGGGGGCATAGCTTGGAGGTTAGAGCACTTGCCTACCAAGCACAAGGCCCTGATTTCAATCCCTAGCACCACATAAACAG
The DNA here is from genome assembly GCA_004027205.1 of Ctenodactylus gundi. Taxonomy (NCBI): domain Eukaryota; kingdom Metazoa; phylum Chordata; class Mammalia; order Rodentia; family Ctenodactylidae; genus Ctenodactylus; species Ctenodactylus gundi. The sequence continues at coordinate 19,785 of PVKB01001036.1, forward strand.
GGTGTGGTGGCGTATACCTGTAATCCCAGCATTCAAGAGGCTGAGGCAGGAAGTTCGCCATGTGTTTGAGGTCAGCCTAGGCTCCACAGTGAGTTCATCTACAGCTTCAACTACAGAGTGAGATCCTCTCTCAAAAAGAGAGAGAGAAGGGAAGAGAAGGAAAAGTCAAGGCCACACATCACGAGCCCATCCCTATATGGCTTGTCACTAAGTCTCAGTCACATCACAGCCTTTTGGAGTTGGGGACGGCCTTTAATGTGTACCTGTACCCCAGGGGCTTGAGGAGATTGGGCATGATGGGAAATACTGGAGGTAGGGCCTGGGTTCCAAAGTTGCTGCTTTTTTCCCCCTATATACCTAAGAATTTCCAGCGTCTGTTAATCCCTCTCCATACTCCCTTGTCCCCCCAACTGTCTCTGTCCCTCCGTGCCCCTAGCACTGTCTCATTTCATACTGCTGAGCCCAGAGACCCTCCTGCAGTCAGTTCTTCCCCACTGGACAGCCTCTCCCTGCCTGAAGTTCTCTGAGGCAGTGGGATGCACCAAGCACTTACTGCTGGCCCCAAGTCTGGGAAGAACAGGCAGCTGGGAGCCGCCCCAGGTGCCGTACACAGGAAAGGCCCCCCTGGAGTGGTCTCCAAGCACCATCCACCTGGCCTCTGGGCACTCAGGATATGGAGGACAGCTGCAGGAGTACAGGGAACAGGGGTGCACCTGAGTTGGGCCGCAGCTTGCCCAGAAGCCGCACCTGAACAAGTGACCAGAGGAGAGCCATCCACAGGAAACGACAGATGCACAGATGGCTGCAGGGTTCTCTGCTCGGGTGAGTCAAAGCCAAGCAGCCCAGAGCCCGAGCACAAGTCCATCTCATTCATGTTTCCCTCAGGGAGACAGGGGATGGGACACATGCTCACTGCGGGGCCAAAGCTGGACAGGAAAGTCTCAAAATGGAAACCACCCAGGGTCAGTGGGCAGTGTCAGCAGCCGGCCAAGGAACTTTCGTTGCTCTCTTCCAGGCCTGGGCCTCCCACCTGGCTCAGCCATCTGCAAGTTTGCCATCAGCTGGGGACATAAGTAGGTGCCCTAGAGTGTGGGCCACATAATCCAGTTACTGCAGCTGCAGAAGCCCAAGGCCTTCTCTACCCAGGAGTGGACAGCTAGAACACCTCAGAGGAATCACCAAGGTTGAGGTACAGCCCTTCTGGTACCAAACTTTCTCCACCAAGAAGTCTAGTAGAGCTGGCGTGGTGGTGTACGTCTGTAATCCCAGCACTCTGGGAGGCCGAGGCAGGACCATCACAAGTTCACGCCCAGCCTGGGCAGCTTAAGAGACTTAGCAAGACACAGTCTCAAAACAAACAAAAGAAAAAGAAAAATACTTATAAAAAGAAAACTCTGAGTTTAATCCCTAGGACTGAAATAAACAAAAACCCTAAGAACAACTCCAGTACAGGTTACCACCCCACTCTGATGTGGACCCCACCCAATCGCCCGTCCCCAGCAGGCACTGCCCACCTTGCTCAGCAACTGTGCACAGAAGCCTCAGCTGCACGCTCCCCCCCCCCCCCATTCCATCACGTCGCCCACAAGCTTCTCATTCAGTGCTCTGTTTGACACTGAATAGAATTAATTGTTAAGCAGTTTTAGGTTCCCGGAAGAATCAAGCAGAAAATATGGGGACTTCCGGATTCCCCATGTTGCACTGGCAGGGCACATTTGTTACAAGGTTGTTAAGGAAAGGCCTGTCCACACCAGGGGCACTTGTGGTGCGGTCCCTATGTGAGCGAGGTGCATCCACTGTCAGTGTCTTGCAGAACACAGGACAGTGTCACTGCCCCGCGTCCTCTGGGCCATCCTTCCCCCTTCCTCCCCCGCTCTCTCCACACTTTTGCCTTTCCCAGAAGGTCATGGAGTTGGAGGCATGTAACATGAAGCTTTTTCAGACTGGCTTCTTCTGCTCTGCAACACGCACCTAAGGCTCCCCTGTGTCTGTTTGTGGCTTAGCTGTCACTAAAGAGACTGTCAGGATGTAATCCACCTCCCTACCATAGGGTATCCCTGTTGCTTCCAAGTCTCGGCAACTGTGAAGGAGGCTGCTACGTACACCCGTCTGTGGGCGTTTTCCGTGGACGTAAGCTTTTGACGCCTTGGGTGAATACCACGGGGCATGACTGCTAGGCCCCATTGCAAGACGATAGTTTGGTGAGAAATCAGTAAGCGCCCCCCCCCCCTCAGGGACCACGACATGCAGCAGGCCAGCAGCAGCAAGGGTCACTCCGCTCCCCACGCACCAGCTTTTGGTGTTTGGGTTTTAGCCATCATAATAAATGGTAGTGGTGTCTTGCCGCTGTGTTCGTTTTCAATTCCCTAATACCATCTAATATCAAGCATCTTTTCTTGTGCTCATTTGACACCTGTGTATCTTCTTTGGTGAACTTCTGATCATTTAACACAGGGATGCACAGTTTGAAAAAGGCAGAGGCAAGCAAGCCACTTGTCTGCTCAGGATCTACTCCTTTCTCACTCCTGAGTAAGAGAAGCCTGGTTTTATTTGCAACGTCCAATGACCCTGCTAAAAGAATTACTTTCCCAGCGTTCTTTTGGCCAGATTTGGATCATGCTAGCTCAATTTGACCAGATGTGGACACATCCTAGTTCGAGCCAATGACTAGTAAGCAGAAGTTCCGGGTGGGTGCTAGGGATGCTTTTTAAAAAGGCTGGGTCATGGACTCCTTCTGCCCTTTTACCCTTCTGCTGCCTGGGACTTAGATGTAAGTGCCAACCTCTGGCAGCCATTTGGGCACAAGGTGTCCCTGGGAAAGGAATTGCTGTACTCGACTTCTAAAGAAGAAGTGAGGTCCCGGGTGGCTGTGAAACCCCACCACAGGCATGGACCACTTATCTCCAGGCTTCTTTCATGAGTCAGAAAAGTAAACCCCTATGTCTCATAAGATGCACGTACTTAAAACTTTGTACTACATGCAACTGAATGTACTCCTACCTGAAGAAACACAGGAGCAGGAACAGCCACCATCCCTGCAGACATTCAGGGCCTACCAAAAGTGCCACTGAGAAAAGAGGACATGCAGCTGGGCCTGGTGGAGCACACCTGTAATTCGAGCACTGTGGGAGGCTGGATAGAAAGACAGCGAGCCCATCCTGGGCAGAAGGGTCTTGCCAAAGCCCTGTCACCAAAAAAAAAAAAAAAAAGGAAAGAAAGAAAAAAAGAAAAAAGAAAGAGAAAGGATATTAAGCATGTAGACTTAGATTCTTAGACTACAGCACTTAATATGTGGCTCCAAATGTTTTTCAGACCAGGGGGTCCCAGGCTGTCCACAGTGGACCTGGGGAGGAAGGGGAAGGCAGCTGCCCTTCCTGGGCCTGAGCAGCTCTTGGAATGCTGGCCAGGAGCATCCAGCTTAGCTGAGGAAACACACGATAGAAGTATCAAAGGAGCTGCAGGAAGATTATGTCATCAACTGTGAAACTGGACAAAAGCCACATTTGGGCACCAAAGTGCTTTATTTGACACATGACTGACTTTAAGCATGTGTCCATGTACTAGATTGAAGAGTTTGATCAAATGAGGAGATAATACACACCTTCACCCAGAGCCCTAAAAGTCAATATATTCGAGCTCATGAAAAGTCACTTTTTAAAGCTCTTCTTTCTGGAACCTGGGGCCCCACTGTCTTTGATGGGGATCACCAAGGGTATTATGGTTTAGATTTAGAATGTCCCCCCAAAGCCTCATGGGCCACCTTACCCAGCTTATGTGGGGCTGGGAATCAAACTCGGGGCCTGGTGAGTTAGTGGCGATTTGTTACATCTGTCCAAGAAAACTAACCCAGGTGGCTGAAATGTTTTGAGCAACTTGATCACAAACTTGCGGAGATGTAAACAATACAGAGATATAGTCAAATGTGCCCTTGTATTATTTCATTTCTTTATGTAATTATACACTTCATTGGTTTTTCTTCCCATTAAGAATTAAAAATTAGCCAGGTGCAGTGGCACGTGCCTGTAAGCCTGTAATCCTGTTTACTTGAGAGGCTGAGGCAGAAAGATCACAAGTTTGAGCTCAGCTGGGCAACCTAGATGAGATCTTGCTTCAAAAAATAAAATAAAATATAAAGGGCTAGGGGATGTAGCTGAGTGGCAGAGGACCTCGGAGCTTGATTCCCAGTACCACGCACACACAAAATTAAAACTTTAGTTTGCAAATGTTTCAGTCGAGTTGTTTAACCAATATTGGTTGCTGAGTTTTGGACAGGCTGTTGGGTCCTGATATTTGTAGAGAAATTAGGAAAAGTAGCTCCTGTGAAGATAACACACTGTAGAACAGTCAGGCCACTGAGAGAAGGACTGGAGAATCTAACACTTTTGAGTTTCATCAGACTCTGGAAAGAGTGTGTGGCTCCTTTGCAGAACATGATGGCAGAAAACCAGCAGAGGAGTGTTGTGGCCTGTGTCACCAACGTCATAAAGTAGCCACCTGGACCCTGATCTTCTCTGATCACCATGCAGACCATGGAGCCAATAGCCACACAGCCCACGGCAACAGAGAAGAACCTGGAAGGAAAGTCAAATCCACCGTCCTGAAACCAAACTGTCCCACCAGGACAGTAGACAGAAGTGACCACAACAAGATGAACTCTGTAACCAGGCCCGTAGGAAGGCACATTTTTGATAGTCTGTTGACTGAGGTCGAACGACTGGCTCTGGGAGGTGCTGAGCACAACACAAACATCCACGGTGAGCTGACTGACCAAGTCTGAGGACAAGACTTTGCATGGCTCATGTGGCCTTGGTGGTGGTCAAGAACATACTAAAGGAGCCATTATGTGTCTCAGGGATTCACTGCCCAGGATACATGTTTGCCAGGAATTGTTGGGTCCATTGCTTTTTTGTTTCTACATTTATCTAATTTTTTTTTTTTTTGAGACAAGGTCTCACTCTGTAGCCCAGGCTGGTCCTGAAATCACTGGTGTAGCCCAGGCTGGCCTTGGACTCAGGACCATCCGTCTGCCTTAGTCTTCCAGGTGCTGGGATTGCAGGTGTGTGCGCCACCATGCCCAGCTTTTATGTGGTGCTGGGAAATTAAACTCAGGGCCTAGAGCACTTTAAGCATTGTGCCATTCCTCTAGCCTATCTAATTTTTAAGAGGCAAACCCATACCATTTTCTTATGAATCTAATACATGTCTATTCTAAAATAATTAATAAATACAGTGTAGAGATTTCATAAAGAAGAAAAATGAAGACGAACATCCATTATCACCAACTTTTTTGCATGTCATTACAAGTTTATTTCTAAACATGCTTTGACACGTTGGTAATTTTTAGTTTTTTTAAAAGAATCCTGTAAATATGGCCTCATTAATGTCTACATTATTCATTGTGATTAAGCTATACAGTTTGTCTAGAGGTTTTCAACATAATGAGTTTGTGTTTGCTGAGCATCTACTGCCTCCCCCCCGGCTTCCGTGAGCCTCATAGTTGGCAGGGGTGATAGCAATACATATATGACACAGGTATATTTTCTTATACTAGGTGACCACTAATCATAACTCAACTTGAATGAATGAATAAATACCTAATAAATTAGTAAAGTACAGTTCTGGATATGCCTGTGGCTAGATGACAGACAGAGCGGCCAACTGAGAGGGGATCATGCACTTCAGTACAGGTGGCACCAACCAATAGGTTTATAGATGGAATAAAAAGGAATAAAAAGAAATAAAAAGAAACATGAAAATGTGCCCATCCCCAAAAGTCCAGCCTTTCTGAGCATGTGCACCCTTTACTGCTGGTGTCTTTGGACACTGGTATCCAGGTCTCCAGTTTCTCCAGCGGCCCAATGCAGACTCAAACTGGTGATTCTCCAGTGAGTCTCCTAGCCTTTGGCCCTGAACTGGTGCTGAACCCTTGATCTTTTTTGTTCTGAGGCTTCCAACTTATGGGGATAATCAGGGACTGGATCCTCTGGTTGTCTTGTGTACAAATCATCATTGTGAACTCTCCCACCTCTGATCCTGTACACCTACCTAGTTAATCCCCTTGTGTAACTATACATTTATTTTCTATTCTGTTCCTCCAGAGAACACTAACTAATTAACAGGTTTTAGTACCAGGAGTGGGGGTCTAAGGAAAATAAATTTTAAGGATGACTTTCTCTCAACAGGCCAGTTGACTCTCTGATTTGATAAGCTATAAAGCTGTCAAAATCTCTCCTTTGGTAAGCTAAAGAGTACTGATATTCCATGATTTAAAGTAATATTTAAACTGTTTAAAGTAACATGCAATGTAGATCCATTTGATTATCATAATTTGTCACTTGTGAGATGCAAGAAATTGAGTGACTGTATGTACAATATTTACGAACATTTTGGAAGAGTAAGAAATATAACGATTGCTGGCTGCTCTTAACATCTCTGGACAAAGTAATAAAGGAACATAAAGAGCTCAAAGATTCAAGTTCCCAGCTCCAGAAATACATTAACATGCTTCTAAGTGTGTTCTGAAGGAGAATCTTCTCTCCTTTAGTCATAGGGCTGAAGTTGCCAAAAGACAAGCACAAGCCCTCGTAACGTGATTGGATGAGTTACAACACAAATTTAACATTTCGTCTCGAAGGGTATCTGTAGTTAAACTGAAGGTGCCGAGTAGAAAAGAATGGAATTCCATAAATTGACATAGGGGTGACGAGACCTTGAACTCCTAAATTTTGATGAGATTATTTTGTCAGGGGACAATTTCCCCACCCTGGTGGCAGAGGCATGCTTACTCCCACCCTCTGTGGTGCTTGCTTCTCTATTTATTTCTGAGGAAAAAATTCTGTGTTGACTGTGGAAACAGCACTCACCTTCCCTGATGCAGTTACCAAGCAAGACAATGTTGGCACTCCTCAAAATCTACTCTCTCCACACACTTTTGCCTCTAGGCCTATAAACAGGCTCAAATTTCAGAAGACTCCTAAAGGTGAGACACACAGTGTAATTTGAAAAGAGGTATGCTATGCTCCCAAAGAACTTCTTTAGTTTTCTAATTCTTACAAGCAGATGAATAGGGAACAGGTATAAGAATGGATTTTGAAGTCATTGAATGATGGGAGAAAAAAAACTCAATCTGGATCAGGCTGAATTTTCTGATACGGGCCCATTCAGTAGAGAGTCTTCATTTAATGTTACGGCTCAGGGAGGTTATTTTTTAAAGCTCTAATAACAATTTAGTTAGGTGACTGAAATATGCATCAAAAGATGGCTCCCTGTGAATGAGCTGAAGATGACTGATATTCTTTGGTTTCCTGTTGATAAGAATACTTGAAGGCCATAGGAAATGGGGATTCTCCAGGTAAAATCCACTTTCCAAGACTGAGAGCATTCAGAAAATGCACCACCCCTTTACTACTAGCTTAAGGAACAGGTTTGTGAGGGAACACTAGTATCCTCTGTCATGGTTCTCTTCTGGATGCCAAAGTTTACAACGGGGACCATAGTCACTGGACTGGGAAACAGAAACGTGATGTTACACTTAGATCCCAGAGAAGCAGAGACTAACCGGCAACACTCAAAGGCCAAAGACAGGTGGGCACACTTACGGTAAGGGACAGCAGAAGAGAAGCAGTGACAAGAAGGGCCTAACGGGTAGACCTATGGAGTTGGCTAATTAATCAGGGGGTTCCCAGCGGTGAAATCAATAGAAAGTCTTATAAATTTTTACAGGACTTACATAAGTTTTAGAGCAAAGGAACAAATATTTGTCTCAAATGAACACAGAAAATCACAGCCCCCTCCCAACCAATATCCACACTTAAGCCAGTTCAGAGACTAGAATCCCTTGAAAGGAGAGGGTTGAGTTTCCTTGTGGGAGGCCCCTGGTGCAATATCAAAGAATTATACAGTCAATCTTCCATTCTTCCTCAAAGAGACTTACAGCTTTCATTAGGGCAACCACATGCTATGGTTTGGATCTAGAGTATCCCCTAAAAGCCTCATGTATTTGGATGTAGCGGTGTAACTGTGGAAACATGTGCTGTCGGGAGCTGGGGCCTGGCTCGAAGGGCAGATGATTGCAGTGTGACTTGAAGGTATTGTGTGAACTTGTTAAGATTGGGGGTTGCCCACAGCAGAACTTTCAGGCTTGTGTTATTGACTTGTGGGCCAGGAAGTGAGGCAGGAGTGCCTGCCCTGCATATTGGGAACCCAACTGACAGCTTGGACTAAGTAAAAGAAGGAAGAAGAAACGTCGCTGCAGTTTCTCTCTGGGAAAGCTCTGGCTTTGCCTGAGTCTCCAGACAGCAACTCACTCCTCACTTCACTTGGCTCTCTATCTGCAACGTCATCAGCAGCTCTCCCCGCTCTGCTATACGCCTCCACCATTGCCTGCTGGCTATGAGTGGATTATATGAGACCTGAGGAAACACACGAGCTAAGTAAGGTGTTTCTTTACTTGCGGATGTCGAGTATTCTGTAACAGCAATGAGAAAGTAACTAAGACACCATACATTAGGGAACAGAAAGTAATCAAGACATTCCAAGGATGCCTGGACACTGATTATAAACTAACATTGATTCCCAGAGATCTAAAACATCACTGTAAGAGTCAGAATATATCTATGGAGGTCAGGTGATGAACAGAATTTTAAGCAAGGTCTTACAGTGGGTCCTTAAATCCATCATGTGGTCATTTCCTTGGTTCTAGAATGCATAATTGGGAGACTTAGTACCTGGCAGAATCTACCTGTTGCTGTCCTAACCCATAGAGGGAGGGCTACCATGGTGGGGAAGGCCAAATGGAAGCTATTACAGTTGCCGCCACCTGGGAAAAGAGAAAATCAGAAGCAATATCCCATCCCTGGAGGGATTGCAGAGATTGGTACCACCATCAAGGACTTGAAAGATGCAAGGGTGGGGGTTCTGAACACACTTCCATTTGACTTAGAGAATGATGGCAGATTGCTGCAAGTCTAATAAAGCAATGACTTCAATTGTGGCTGTTATGACAGATGCGGTCTCCTTGCTTGACCAGATTAACACAGCCCCCAGTGCCTAGCATGCAGCTATTGATTTAGTAAATGCTGGTTAAGGCTTGGATCTCAAGCATCCCCTAAAGCTTCCTGTGTTTGGAGGCTAGTTGCACTAGGGGATTAACCACTGATTTTCCACACTGCTAAAAGGGGGGCCTGCCCAGAACAGTGGGGGACCAAGGGGTGGTGGAACACCAAGGGTGAAGCACGGAAGGATATATTCATGTGTGGCTTCTCCCCAAGTTCCCATCCTTCCCCCTGCATGAGGGCCTAGCAGCTGTTCCCCACCAGACCCTTCCACCACGCCTCCTTTGCTACCGACCATAAGGCCCTTTCTGATGGACTAAAACCTTCTGTAACTGTGAGCTAAAGTTTCCTCCTTTCAGTTGTGGATGTCAAATATTATGTCCCAAAGATGAGAAGGAGACAAATACAACGTCTTTCCCTAATATCCACTAGGAGGAATTTGCTTTCATCTGGCAATGTCGGCAATATACCTTTAGTGTCCCACCTTAGGAACGTACTGACTCTTCAGCCCTTGACACAACTTATTTCACAGGGATCGTGATCATATTTCTCTTCCCCAAAGTATAACATGGTCATTATATTGATGGCATTATGCTGATTGGACCAAGTAGACAAGAGGTACCAACCACTCTGGACTTGTTGGTAAAGTATCTGCCTGTCAGAAGATGGGAAATAAATCCCCAAAAAAATCTACTACTGTGTATCGGTGAAGTTTCTAGCAGTGCAGTGGTGTGAGGAATACAGAGCTATCCCTTCTAAGGTGTTGCACCTTTCCCTTCTTAAAGACAAGAAAGAGACACAATGCCTGCTGAGCCTATTTCTATTTTAGAAGCAACACCTTCCTGGCCTGAGTGTGTTCCTCTAGCCATGTACTGAGTGATGCAGAAAGCTGTCAGTTCTAAGTGGGCCCCAGAACAGAAAAAGGCTGTGCAACAGTTCGTGGGTGCTGAGAACATTGCTCTACCATCGTAACCCAGCAGACCCAATGGTACTTGAAGTGTCAATGGCTGCCTGGATCCTCTGGCAAGCCTCCACGGGTGAATCACAGTGCAGATCCTTAGCATTTCAAAGCAAGGCCCTGTCATCATCTGCAAACAACTACTCTATCTTTCTTCGAGGCTAGCTCCCTGGACTGCTAATGGGTCTTAGTGGTAACACTTGACCGTGGAACCCCAAATTACCATGTGACCTGAGCTGTCCACCATGAACTAGGTATTATCAGACCCACTAAGTGATAAAGTTGGACGTGCATGGCCACAGTCAGTCATCAAATGAGAGTGACAGACCTACGATCAGGCCTGAGCAGATCCTGAAGGTGCAAGTTACATAGAAGTGGCCGACACGCCCATGGTTCTTACCATTGCTCTATTGCTTTGTCCCTCAGCATACGTGGATGGCCTCGTGTAGCGTGTCCTATGATTGGTTGACAGAGGAAGAGAAGATGAGGGCGGTTTGCAGGTGACTCTGTCTGTTATGCAGGCACCACCCACAAGTCGACAGCACCTTTCCAGGCTCTTCCTAAGGCCATAGTGGAAGAAAAACTTCACAGTGGGAAGAATTTCTGGCAGTGCTCTTGGTCACGCATTTTACTTGGAAGAAAAAAATAGCCAGATATGCATCTATATATCAGTTCATGTTCTGTGACCAATGGTGTGGCCGGATGGTCAGGGTCTTGGAAGAAACATGACTAGAAAGTTGGTAACAAGAACACTGGAAAGATGTACATGAACAGACCTCTCCACAAGGATAAAGGATGTGAAGAGATTTATGTCCCACATAAATACTCCCCAGAAAGTGACCTCAGCAGAAGACGTATTTTTTTTTTTTGAGACAGTGTCTCACTCTGTAGCCCAGGCTGGTCCTGAACTCACTGTGTAGCCCAGGCTGGCCTTGGCCTTAGGACAATCCTACTATCTCAGCCTCCCGAATGCTGGAGTTACCGGCATGCACCACTATGCCCAGCTTCATGTGGTTCTGGGGAATTGAACTCAGGGCCTTGCACTTGCAAGGCAAGTGCTATAACTACTGAACCATTTCTCCAGCTCCAGAAGAAGACTTTAATAATCAAGAGGGTAGAATGACTCATTCTGTGGATAGCAGTCAACCTCTTTTCTCAGCAACCCCTGTCACTTCCCAATGGGCTCAGGAACACAGTGGCCATTGTGACACAAATGAAGGTTATGCATGGGCCCAGCAACACAACTTCTACTCGCTATGGGTGACTTGGCTACAGGCACTACTAGATGCTCACTTGACCAGCAGCAAAAACCAATTACAAGTTCCACACATGGCACCACTCCCTATGGTGATCAGCCTGGGACTCAACGGCAGGTTGACTCTGTCGGGCCACTTTTATCCTGTAAAGGTCAATGCTTTGTCCTTCCTGGGATAGACACTTATTCTGGGTATAGATTTTCCTTCTTTGCACGCAATGCTTCTGCAGAACTACCACCCATGATCTTACAGAATGCCTCATCCACTACCACGGGATTATACACAGCCACAGCATTGCTTTTGACCCAGGAACACACTTCATGGCCAAAGAAGCGTGGCAACAGGCTCATGCTCATGGAATTTAGTGGACGTACCAAGTTCCCAAATATCCAGAAACAGCTGAATTGAAAGATCAATGAAATGAGTTTTCAAGACATAATTACAGTGCTAGCTTGGTGACCCTGTCACTCACCAGTATCCCTACTGACCCACTAGCGAAATTTGTGCTTCCTGTTCTGAGACATTACCCTAGGCTGGCCTAGAAATCTTGGTTCCAGAGTGGGGAAGGCTTCAACCAATAAGCCCAACAACGATTTTATTGAACTGGAAGCTAAGACTTACCCCTAGTTGTTTTGGGCTTCTTGTGTCCCTGAGTCAACAAGCCAAAAGGGAAATTTTATAGTATTGATGAAGGTCATTCACCCAGACTGCCAAGGAGAAGCTGGACTACTGCTCCCCATGAAGGAAGGAAGAATATGCTTGGGGTGCAGGAGAGTCGCTTCTGAGGTCCCCTATTATTTCCATGTCCTGCTATTAAGATCAATGGGTAACTACAAAAACTTAACATAGGCATGATGACAAATGACCTAGAACTTTCAAAAATGAAGGCATGACTTTCCCTAACAGGTACAGAACCAAGAACTGCTGAGGTGTTGGCTAAAGGAATATAGAACGGGTAGTAGAATACCGGCTACAACAGACAGTGTGACCACTTACAAAAATAAGGATTGTAATTGTCATGAGCATTTCTTTCCTATTTTGTCAATATGTTTGTGCATATCCATATACACATATATTGAGCAGATATCTTCGCTTTCATTGTAACTTAACATTAATTGACTTAGTATTGACATTTAAGTATTGTTAACTCTTCGTTATAATATTTATGGAATGTCAGGAGAAGAATGATATCATACAAAGAAATTCTTGGTCTTCTATTCCGGGGAGGGAATTAGTGTGTTTCCATAGGGAGAATAGTGGTGTCATGTTAGGCTTAATTATGAATTTGGGCATTGTATTTGGAGATTAACTAAGATTTAGGGTTGAAGTATCTGCTTGTCATGTTGATAATGGCAGACTGTGACTGTTAATCATAATACTGCAGCTTCAATGAATTAAGAAATGCCTAGCAGATTAGTGTAGCACAGTTCTGGTATTCAGAGGATGATTGGCATGCATGCCAGCCAATTGAGGGGAGAAGACCCACCTCATTTTTAGGTGGCACCAACCAATAGACTCATAGCTTAGATGGACTAAAAAGGGAAAAATAAGAGGGTGTGCTATTTCAAAGAGCTCGGTCCTCCTGAGTGTGTGCACCCTTTGCTGCCAGTGCTAGGGCCACTGCTCCTTCTGCCTTCTGACATGCACTCACACTGCTGGCTTTGCAGAGAGCGGCTCACCCTTCGGTGCTGCATCCCTGGTCCCTTCGGTTCTGCAGCTCCCATTTTCTTGGGCTGAGCAGCTCCTGGCTCCTCTGGCTCTCCAGCACACAGGCGGCCACTGTGGACTCTCCTGCCTCTAATCGTGCAAGCCCACCTAATTAATCCCCTGCATAATTACACATATACTTTTTGTTGATTCTGTTCTTCTAACTAATACCCACTGCCCACAACAAACACAGATAATCACAGGCTGGATTAAGAGAAGAAGGAGATCCAGGCCGAGGGCTGGTGGAAAGTATTTGAGCTGAGGTCAAGAAAAAAAACAAAAACTGCACATATCCCTATAAAAGGAGAGACACGCTGTTTTAAGCATTTTTAGGCGAATGAGTTTGCATACCTCTTACAACAGCCCCTTGGGAGGAATGGTCACTTTTTCCTCCAAATTTTTTATTGTGGTAAAACTCAACTAACCTAAACTTTGCTATATTAACCATCTCAGGTGTACAGTTCAGGAGTCTTAATCATGTTCACACTGTTGTCCAGTCACCACTGCCATCCATTTCCAGAAATGCCTCATCTTCCCAACTGAAACTGCCCCCGTTAAACACTGGCTCCCCATCTACCTCCTCTGTCCTGGCACCACTACCCTGTTTCTGTTTCTTTAATGAGTTAAGTACCATTTTGTTGATTGATCTAAGGACAACATTAAGTCTAGCATGACCTCATCTCAAGATCCTTAATTTAAATACACCTGCGAAGACCCCGTTCCCAAATCATTTCTCCTCCTGAGTTTCTGGGGGACATGGACTTGGTGGTGCACAGTCCAGGCACTGGACCGGAAAGGTTCATACCAGCTCATTGTGACAGGTAGGCCACACCCCCCAATCTCCCTATCATGGACATTTCTTCCTGGGTACTTGGAAGGCCTGTGTCATGTCCAGGGTACCAAAGGTTCCCTGGTCCCAAATTTTCCTGCCACTGTTCATTTGGTCTGCTAGATCTTATTGATGCAGAACTGTGGGCCGGGCCCTCTTCCCTAGGCACAGACGCCAGGATATATTAAGTCCGCCTTCTCCGATCTCATCAGCACTCAGAAATCAAGGAATCAGGGACCTTCTTGGTGCGGATACGCACCCTCAAACACTGGCAGGTGCAGGCCTGACGAGGAACAGCGACGTGCACAGGTAGCATTCAGCAGACCAAGCTGTGCCCAGGAATTCCTGCTTCCCCTCCCAGGCAGGCCAGAACCTCCCCAGCACGCAAAGCCCTGTGGCCTTCCAGCCACGTTCATAACAAGGCCTTGGTCTTGAGGCAGAGAGCTACGCAGTGGGCTTCCAGTTACCAACAAATAGGCACCAAATCATCTGTAACAAGTGTACGTATTCTCCGCACATGGATAGGCCAGCCAGGCCTCCGAGCGTCAGCTCAGCCCTCCTCACCCCCGAGGAGATGAAAAAGAGCAGGCTGCTGCTGGAAATGCTGTGGCCAAGGAAGAACTTCAGGGCCAATGGACTACGCCAGCTCCTGAGTTCCCTGCTGCTTAGCCCAGGGTCACAGAGGGGCCCACAGGCAGGCCTGTGCCCTCTGTGCCATTCAGCAGTGCCCAGCTGAAGAATGTGCCTACCCAACCACTGAAGATGATTGTGTATCCCCCATGCTCAGGCCTCTAGGTGGGCAGGAGCCACCACCAAGTGGTTCCAGCTGTTCTGCGGACACTTAAACAAAACACAAATGGGTTCATGGAAAACCAAACACCCATTTCTAATGTTTTTTGAAATAAAATTCTCTCTGTCACCTTCCTCCATATATCCTGGTGGAGTTTTATTTGAATGGTGATTAATCTGTAGATCATCTGGGGGGAGAACTGACATCTTTACAGTCCTAAGAATTCCATCTATTAATAGAAGTGTTCTTTCTGCCAGTCAAACCTTTCGTGTCTTTGGGAAAGCTGTGTACTTTTCGTCTTATATGCTTTTCTCCTGTGCGATCCTCATTCGTCTTAGGCTACTTTGGCTGCTATACCAAAACACCATAGGCTGGCTGGGTTATAAAGAGTAGGAATTCATTTCCCATGGTCCTGAGACTGGGAAGTCTATAGGGCCCAGCTGCCAGCAGCACTGAGGTCCTGTGAGGGCCCCACCTCTGCATGACAGATGGAGATTCTTGCTGTTTCCTCATGTGGTAAAAGGACAGAAGGACCAACAGATCCCCCCAAATCCTTTTACGAGGCACTAGTCCCCTTCTCGACTTAATTGCTTCCTCAAGGTCCCACCTCTTATTACGATTGCACTTGAAATTAAACTTCAACATGAATTCTGAATGGGCACAAATATCCAAAACATAGCTTTTGGTCCACGGCCTTCCAAAAATCATGCCTTTGTCACGTGCAAAATAAGTTCATCCATCGTCACTTTCTTTCCTAATCAATGCCCTCACCTTACCAGCAGACACGCTGTGAGGCAGCACACTCATCCCTCGCGGCAGTTCAACCAACCACATGCTGAAAACTTGCATTGGGTTTTTAGCCACTGCAGCCCTGGGCTGTCAGGTCACGAATGCATTGCTTAAGCCAGGAGGTTCACACCTTGAGCTCATCCTTCTGTGACTTTGCCCAGCGCCATTAGGAGCAACTAACCAACAACATTAGTCTGTTTTTTCACAAATGTTCAAACGCATTATATGCAGAGTCATTGAGATCCTTGGCTCTGAGAAGCGGCTGATCAGCACAGTCAGTACAGAGTTTTCCTATCTCCACAGACAGTTTGCACCAGGCACTCTCCATGGTCCCTGAATGACTGGAAATAGAGTACTTAGCAACTTGAAGCCCAATCAGAGTGGATGGCTAATTCTGGAAATCCCAAAATCAATACAGGAAATTCATCCACAAAATGTTGTCCTTCTAGAACCACTCCAGATATTAAAATTGGGGTAGTATCTGGGGTTCTCCAGAAAACCAAAAAAAGACCAACAGACAGATAAATTATGAGAATTGGTTCCCATGATTACAGACACTGAGAAGTCCCTCACCATGCTATCTCCAAACTGATTTCAAGTGGACATTTTAAGCGGGACAAGGAGGTATACTTCTGGCCTCCACTGACAAAGAATTTCCTTTTATTTTCAAGTAAGAAGCAAATATTGAATTTTTTCAAGTGCTTCTTTGGAAATTATCCAGATAAGAGTCAAGATTTTTCTTCCTTTGAATCCATTACTGTGGGGAATTATTAGTAGATTAATACTGAGTTCCATATTTTGCCTCTGAAAAAAACCTTTCTGGTTACATGTGTGCTTTAAAATATTCTACTGACATGGTTCCTCGTTATTCTATTTAGAACTTTCTGAATTTATAAGTCTATGTTTACAAATGAAATGGGTTTCCTTGGGAGACTTTTCATCCTGTTAGGGTTGTTAAGGTTGGTCTAATGTACAGTGACGGCCAGTTACTTGACAGAACTCCACACACTGAAGGGCAATTCTTTAGTAATTTTTCTTTTCTTTTATGGGTGTTTGTCTCTTCAGGTTTTCAATTCCTCCTGAATTCACTAATTTGGCCATTTCTATTTTAGCAATTCAGCCATTTCTATTTTTTTTTAGGTTTAGCAGCCACATAACAAACACTCGGTCAACATGAGTTAGTGATTAGCCATGAGCCTTCCACAGCCTCCTCTGTAATTGTGGGAATTATCCTCATCTCGTGCCACATCCCTGCTCACATTCTTATTTGTGCTCCTTTTTTATTCTTTAATAATGAAAGTGTTTAATTTGTCTCTAAATGCAAGCCTGACCACATCCCATAAATTCAGATGTCTGTGATTTCAGTTTTTACTTCTGCACTGGCCTAATTTAGAAGTGTTTTTAGAAACCGCATTGTTGAGTTATAAATTTTTAGTTTTACTGCAATTTAATCGGGGTGTGATTTATGTAAACATAAAAGCATTACATAGGAGCCAAAAAAAAGTGTATTCTCAGTCTGTCGGGTATACGATCTACACACATGTACACACATACGCACATTGACGAAAATTAAGGTTGTATTGTGTGCTGAGTTTTGCCTTTTTTCATAGGTCAAAGACTAAGAGAAGTATGTCAAATATTTCTTTATTACAGGTCCACAAATACTTATCCAAATCTACTAGAGCAGGCTGTAATTCAAAAATCAGACCTTTTTCATTTTTAGAAAGGTAATATAGGGTATTTTACAAAAACCGTCCAAACAGATTAGAGGCAGAACCCTACAATCAAATCCGATGATATTTCTTCACTGAAATACGCAAACAACCATACTGAAATGAGACTACAAAGATCTTTATTACAGTTCAGGGTTTGCGTCTTTGTCTGGTTATTGTTTGCTGGTTGTACTACGGAGGGTTGAACCCAAGGCCTTCACACTGAGCTACATCCCCAACTTTTTTTTTTAAGATAGGGTCTCACTTAGTAGATGAGCTACCCAGGCTGGACTAGAACCTATGACTGCTCTGTCTCAGGCTTTCAGAGTGCTGGAAGGACAGGCCTAGGCCGCCATGCCCTGCCACAGGGCCCGTTCTGCTGACTAGTTGGCCTCAGAGGTATGAAAAAGTTTTTTAGGGTCTTTTTTTATTCAAAGGATAAAAATCCTTGTAGATTTTTGTTCATTTCTCCCTGTATTTCTTAACTATATTTGCAGTGTGTCTTCATCTTGAAATGTACCATCTATTAAAATGAAGTCACCTTCTTTGTTCTGTTTATGTTTTCACTACAGAATCTTACTTGGGCCAATATTAATATCGCGGTCTTTGCTTTCTTCTTATTTGCGTTGATTTAGTATGTGTTTGCCTGTGTGCTACTTTTTACCTTTTGAGTATCTATATTTTAAGAATGTGATCTAAAAATAGCACATGATTTTATTGTTATATCCAGTCTTGATTCTACTTAATAAGAGAAAATATTCCATTTACACTTATTATTATAACCAAGATATTCAGTCATGCTTCATTTCTATATTCTATGATTGTGTGTATGTGGGTGTGTGCACTTACGTGCATGTGTGTGTTGTTTATTTGGTTTCCTATATTTGACTGGATATATATTAGATGGAACCTTATGAAAAGTACTTATATTCAACTCTTTTAGACTTACAAAAAATGGTAATGACTCTTTCTCAGGTCCATTTCCTAATCTGTTTGTTTGTTCCTTTGTTTCTATGGCAGATCAGGCTGTGTCCTTCCTTTTGGGGATACTGTTGCGTTTTTCTTGTTTTAACCCTTATTGGGGATTTTGTTCCCCCTGCTCATCCTTTTGTTCATTTTGTCTTTGTTTCTTACTTGCTCTTGAAAAATCCCCAAACAGAGTAAAGACTGTTGTTCAAATATCATGATTTAAAATAATCAGGCAAACTAGCCACGCTTGTGATATTCCCAAACAGGAAAGCAGGTGAGAGACCCGGTTCCCAGCTAAGTCCTGGTTTGTTTAGTAATTTCTCCTTTACACAGCACCCTCCAGTAGGTAGGATTGTGTCTGTTCTTCCCTGCTATAGACATGAAGCTGTCACAGTGTGGTCTGTGATGTTTGGTGTTCTCGTGTTCCAGTTCCTTTGGGGGCATGTTACAAGAATTTGGAAGAGCATCGCCTCTGGCTGGCCATCTTCCCATGCAACTGACTTTTCTCCCACTAACCCCTGTCATCATGCCCCATCAAAGCTTCATTCTTCTCCATCATGCTTTGAGCACCAACATGTAAGCATAAGATGATGAAGCAAGAAGAGTCTGTTAGCAAAAGCTTAAGGCAGATGGCTTCATCCAGGCACATAAAGTAGTAAGGCCAGCCCTCCATCCAAGAACTCAACCAACCACAGATGCAGTGTTTAAAAATAAAACTTGCATATGTATTGAACACACACAGACATTTTTCTCGTCATTCTTCCCTAAGCAATACCATAACTACTTGCACAGAATTGACACTGCATTAGGAATCCTAAGTCATCTAGTGATCACTTTAAGGATAAGGGAGGATGTGAGTGGGTCACATGCAAATACTAAGTCCTTTCTGTATAAAAGACTTGAGCATTTGGGAATTTTGGTATCCAAGGGAGATCCTGGAACCTGTCTTCCATGAATACAGAGGATGACTTTATGGAACGTCTCAGCCTTACCATAAGACAGCTTCGCTTTCCATAAGTCAAAGCTCAGGACAAGACAATTGTAACTTAGCAAATACACAGAAAATTGCAACACCCATTTTCTGTCTTACAAATAATGTTCAGCAGTCCAATGTCATTACAGAAGAGAAGTCTGATGTGGAGGAAGTTGACAGGAGCCAGTCACATTCACACAAACACCCACTCGACAACCCCGACTCCAAGCCTCACACGCTCGGCAAACATCACACCAAGGACTCACCAGGACATGAGCCAACGACCGCACAGCCCAGACTCCTGCAGAGGAGGCAGCTGGTGACACAGAGCGCACCAAGTGCCCCCGTTTCCGCTCCCTACTGCCGTTGTGACTAAAGTGCCACTCTTTGCTTGGAACTCTGCAGAGCTTCCTGGATGCAGGGCCCCAGGCAAAGCTCACAGGGGAGCCTAAGAGTCCCACAGGCCCCATGCCAGCTTCACTGGAACCACAGTGCTCCACATATCCCTGTATGTAGCCTGTCCTTCTGTAGGCTCCGCTCCTCCAAGCCAGCTGGTGCCAGCTTCTTCCTTCCCAACCTGCCCAGATCCAGCCCACCCTCCCCCTCTGCAGGTCAGGCACAGCCCTTCTGATGTCCAACAGGCTAGATCCCTCTTCGTGATTGCCTGTGTCTGTCCCTCCTGACAAGTTCCACATGGCACTCTAAGCCATTATCTTGGTCCTTGATGGCTACATCCCAGTGAGCCTGGGAAGACGTGCCATGGTCTTGTCACCTTGGGGAAGGAGGTAGTTATCCGTCAGAGCGTGGGGTCTGGCTCACGCTTTCCCAGGCGCATGCCCTAGGGCTGGCTGCCCACTCTGTCTGCTCCTGTGCTCCTCCTTCCCCATGGGGGCTGTCTGACACTCCCTGGCTCTCCAGGCCCAGTCAGAGCACGTTGGCAGCTCCACGACAGCGTCTACAACAAATCATGAACATGTGGCCTCACTACCACCAGACTGTCACGTTGGTGGTCCCAGTGTGTGTCTGCACAGAGCCAAAATCAGTGATGGATATGGGGCAGTTTAGTGCCTGAAAAAAACGCCGCCTCCCCATGTCACCTGACCTGACGTGTTTGACTGCCTTCCCTTGCTTTTAGGTCCCATCATCCTGCTGGGTCATTTGGGCCGGGACTGGGGCAAGAACTCCGCTTCCAAAGAGGTAGGTCTGGAGCCTTGGTGGCTTCAGGAAGCTTAAACCCAGAGTCTTTGGATTCAGCTGCATTCTCAGTATTATTAGTAGTAGTAGTAGTAGTAGTAGTATTACTATCTTGAAGCAGGATCTTGCCATGTCACCAGGTTCGCCAGGCTGGGTTCAAACTTGCCATATCCTGCTGCTTCAGCCTCCTAGAGTTCTGGGATTACAGGCATGCACCACCATGACTGACTGTTGCTTTGTTTTTAAAGCTGTTTACAGAACTCTGCAAAACTATACATAGGAGATTCCTCATCAAATGGTCCACCCCCACCAGCCCAGACTGGCACTCTGACCCTGTGATTCCTGGCCTCGCCCAAAAGAGAGATCTAACAGGGAACCCTGGTACACTTCTTTGGCATCCTGACCAGATGTTTATGTTTACTTCCAGAAACATGAAAAGTAGTCATAAACACAATCTGATAGAGACCCCAAGTCAAATTTTAATTTTTAAGGCTTACAGATTATTACTTTCCTCTCTTGGAAATAACTAACTAGGCACTGACCCAGCTTCCTCTGATCCTACTCAGGAAATGACTTCTGATGACCAGAATTGTGTGTGTCTGTGGTATTTTCCGATCAATGGGAGCTCTCTGCCACTGGCATTTTTTTTTTTTTTTTTTTGCAGTCTTCCAAAGAGCTTGTTGGAACTGAACATGGAAGAGTTGAGTCAAGTTCCCCAAGTTAATTCTGAATATTGAACTGACAAGTTCAAGTTCTCTGCGATGACCCAAAGCTGAATCACCCATACTTTGGCCTCTTCCCAGTGCAGTGAACTTGGATACCACAGAGAAAATACACAATTTTGTTTAAAAAAAAAAAAAGTCCATTCAGCAGGAAGACTCATGGGTGACTCTGGATGGCATAATCAGTGCGAGGGTTAAGGATCTTTAATATGTAAAGAGCTCTTGAAACGTGATGAAAGAAGCGAAAGTCTATTGGAAAGATGCAGAAGAGATATGAGCAGGACAGTCACAGAAAAAGAAATGTGGTTACCACTAATATGAAAAAAAAAACACTAAACCTTACTGTTAAGTGGAAATACGAGAGTTTGGGTTTTGTTTTAGCTTTCTCTACCAAGTTGGCAAAGACACAGAGGCTGACAGTATGCGGCATCCCTGATTGCTGGCAGAGACACACGTGAGTCCAGTGGGAAGGGTGGAAACCAGACAGATCTATTGATTAAACACGGAATTATGGGTACTCTTTGACAGCAACTATGCACATGGGAATTAATCTAACTGAAAAATACATAAGCATGTGAAAATAGATACAAAGAATATTCATTAAAGTATTCTTTTCAATAACTAATTTTAGAAATACCACCACCACCCAGGAAAAAAGGACCAAGCCCAGAAATTTCCACAGGGAACCACTCCTAAACCTTCCCTTCCCAAGTATTTCAAACTCCTTTCTTCATAAGCAGAATGCTTAAGAAGCAAGCACCCCGCTGGTACCAAAACTCAATGATATAAAGATATCTTACAAATGTCAAGGAGAAAATCCAGAGCAAATGCAAGCAAACAAGTCCGAGATGCACTCAGCCAGGACAGTGCCAGTTAGGGCCAAGAGGGGGCTTCGCGGTGTCAACTGGCCATTTGACCTCGGCGGGGAAATCAAATGATGGTCACCATAATTTAAAAAGGAATTGCCAAAAGTCCTCACAGAGCACTCCAAGCAGTGCAAAGGAGATGGAGCTGTCTCTAATAGGGGAAACGTACCCAGCTCAACTAGCCTTATACTTAGTTTGAAAAAAATGGTAAAGGTTTCACCCCTCGATCTGCAATGAGTACTCTCACCCCGGGCACTGGATTGCTCCAAAATCACTAGCACACTCGGGAGGTTGAAGCAGCAGGATTACTGTGAGTCCAAGGCCAGCCTGGGCTCCATAGTGAGTTCAGGACCAGCCTGGGCTTACCTAGCAACACTAAACAAAACAACAACAAACGATTAAAGCAAAGAAGACTTCAACAAATGAAAAGACTACCGAAGATCTACAGGCCAATCCCCCCTAAATTAATTCATCATTAACTTAATTCTCAAGAGAAACACAAATAGTTCATTCTCATTTTGTGATACTGGGGATTGAATCCAGGAACTATGTACTTTCTGTTTTTATTCTGAGACAGGGTCTGACTCATTGCCTGGGCGACGCTCAAAATTGCAGCTGTCCTGCTTCAGCCTCCCAGGTGTCACCAGGCCTGGCAAGCTTTTATTCTTTGACTACATAAAGAAATACTAGAATTCATGGGTTAAAAAATAATAATAACCTATCCAAGAACATCCTAAAAAAAAAGGAACAAAGAGAAGGATTATCCTGACAGACATTATAGCACATTACAGAAAATCAAACATTAAAACATTGTGGTATCAGAAATTTAAAAAAAAAAAAGATGGACAGGCCATTGCCAACACACAGAAATTCCAGACAGACTCAAGAGTACCTGGGACTTTAGTCTATGGAAAAGAAGTCATCACAGTTCAAGTGAAAGAAGGTTAAATCACATGGTTTCTCTAAGGTGAGAAAACCAAGACATAAAAATTGAATGAGATATGGAAGTAAGAAGACAGACTCTGTGGAGAGAGATGGGTGAGAGGGTGAGAAGGGGAAAGGGAGGTAATATGTAAACTTTAAAACTTAGGGGACTGGAGGAATGGCTCAGTGGTTAAAGCGCTTGCCTAGCAAGCACTAAGTCAAGCGCTAAGTACCCAAGTTCGATTCTCCGGCACCATGTAAGCTGGGCATAGTGGCACATGCCTGTAATCCCAGCACTCAGAGGCTGAGACAGGAGGATTGCCAAGAGTACACAGCCAGCCTGGGCTCCATAGTGAATTCAGGACCAGCCTGGGATACAGAGCGAGACCCTGTCTCAAATTTAATAATAATAATTTTTTTAAAGTTAAAAAAAGAAGGTACCCAGCAAATGGGAGCCCACTATAAATACCAGGTTAAACTCCAAATGCATTCAAAAATTTAAATGAGAAAAAAAGAATAGAAAACCATAAACATACTGGAAGAAAACATGAGAGATTCCTTCATAATCATACATTGCATAAGGCCTTTAAGTTATGACTAAAAATATAAAGGAATTAAAAATGACTTGAGTATATAAAAACAAAATTTCCCACACAGGAGAAAAGCACCATAAGAATAATCAAACTATAAAGATGACATCTTCACATTTAATGTGTTCTTGTAAGAAGTAGGGGGTGGGAGGTTGGACGCAGTTGTGGTTTATGAATCCTTAGCTATGGTTATCCAACTATCTGAAAACTCTACTCATAAGGTCAGGCTAGAGTGACAAGTACAACTGGGAAAGAGGAAGAGAAAAGGAAGAGAGGCATCTTATGGGGTGAATATTTGTATCTCCCCAGAATTCATATGCTGAAGTCCTAATGCCTAACAGGGCTGTGTTGGAAGACAGCGCCTTCAGGGAGGAATTAGAGTTAGATATGGTTATACGGTGTCCTACAGTTCCGACGCTGAATCCCCCAGAGTCCCGTGTGTGAAAGGCCTGATCATCAAGGTAGTGCTGTTGAGAGGTGATGGAACCTCTAGAAGGTAGAGGCTGGCAGGACCTCTAGAGGTCACTGAGAAAAGCCCCCTGAGGGTGGTTTGGTTGTAGCATTCCAAGTCCTTTCTCTCTCTCTCTCTCTCTCTTTCTCTGTCTGTCTCTCTGTCCCTTGATCTAAGTTAGCTACGCCATGTGCTCTCACTGTGATGGAAGCCTCCCCAGAGGCCCGCAGCAGCTGCCCAATGCTGGACACAATCGCCAACACCCATAACACCTTAAAGGAGGAGGGATTTACTTGATTCACTGTTTCAGTAAATTCAGTCCACAGGCAGCTGTCTCCAAGGCAGAAGCAGCACGGTGGGTTGGCCTGGCGGAGGACAGCTGCTCACCTGTGGCAGCCAAGAAACAGAGAGAAAGAAGCCTGAGACCAAAGCCCACCCTCTCAGGTCACACTCCCCGGGTGATCCGCCTCCAACAGGCTTCACCTCCACTCAGCCACTGAACTCACCAACAGATGAGTCCATTGGTGGGTACAGCACCCCCATGACCCCATCCTTCCACAAGGCCCGCCTCTGAATACGTGAGGATCTAGTGGGATTCCCAGTATCTAGTGACACCGGGAATCAAGCCTGGGGCCTTCACACTGAGCTACTTACTCAGCCCATTTTTATTTTTGATTTTGAGACAGGGTCTCATTAAGTCGCTAAATTGCCCAGGCCGGGCTCAAACTTGTGGCAACTTCCTGTCTCGGTCTCCTAGGGGACTAGGGTTACAGGCCTGTGCCACTGGGCCAAGTGTTACACTTTAGGTTTAAGCCATAACAAAGCTAATTGATCCTGGACTGAAACCTCCAAGAATGTGAGCCAAAGTAACCTCTTCTCTTTATAAATTTATTTTCTTGGGTAATTTGTTACGGTATCAGAAAGCCAACTAACACAGATTGAGGCTGCGATCTGACAAGACTGATGTCCCCCCCCATTACTCTTTTTGTTAATATGCATTTGTAATACATAATAATTTATGACTTAAGGAGCTGGTGTAAATACCTATGGCATCATCACCCTCTTGGTCATTTTTATTATCCTTCCCCCTTCAAAACTGGTGTCCTCATAAACAGAGTCATGACAGAACTGTCTCTCTCTAACCACCACCCTGGGAGGACATGAAAAGGGGGAGGCCATTTGCAAATAGCAAAAGAGCCCTCACCCATAACCAACCCCGCCAGACCCTGATTTGGGATTTCCGGCCCCAAGAATTGTGGGCCACTGAGCTTCCCATCTCTAAGCTGCCTGGGGCATGGTACTTCGTTACGGTGGCCTGAGCTCACTGGTACGAGGCACAATTGGGAAAGCGTCCCTCGCTCTGCCCATGAGGATAGAGTTTACCTACTTTATCTCCCTACTTCCTCCTAATACAGTAAAAGGAAAGTTCATTTTCTCCACGAGGTATAGTTCTCATTCAAAGACATGACTGACATAAGACTGTGGTAGGCTCTTGGAATTTTAACATTAGAAGAAACGTGAAAGACCACCTTACAAGCCATCAGTTCGTGCTAGTAAGGAAAGAGTAGTCACTAATGAGAAGTGACAGTAAGTTGTGTCCAATACAGTGTATACATTTACGTCACGGCCCCCAGTGCCTCTGAATGACACTACACAGGGGACAAGTCCTCCCAAGAGGTAATTAAGATAAAATGAGGTCACTAGGATGGGTCCTAATCCAACTGAACTACTGTCCTTATAAGAGACCAGGACACAGACACCTTCAGAAGATGGCCAAGTGAGGACACAGGGAAGAAATATCACCTGCAAGCCAAGGAGAGAGGCTTCAGCAGGGACCACCCTGTGACAATTGGATCTCAGCTTCCAGAATGTGAGATAATACTTACCTGCTTATGCCACCAGCTGTGTTTGAGGTAGCAGCCAGAGCAGACTCGCGTAGGGGGTACCACGCAGTGTGGAGTGTCTTGCCAATAAGGAGTGTCTTGATAACAGGGGCCATCCTGCTACTGGAACCAGCAGGCTCGCCTAGGAGTCTCCCAAAGCCCATATGAAGCAGTTACTGCTGCCAGAGCCAGCCTCGAACCCATCTTCTGTTCCTTCTCTTGCTTCCGGCATCCTGGATTCTCCACACTCCATGCAGCTACTTCCCGCTTGGGAAGACTCTCCACACCCGCCGTTGCTTAGCTCCTGAATTCTGACTTCCCCAGTCACTGTCAGCTGTGCCCAGCCCTCCCCAGAACACTCCTGTCTACACTAATGTGTCCCTTCCACCCTCCCAGCTCCCCAGCGCTGGGTGTGTCGGGGCGGAACACCAACAGTGAGCAGAGGGGAGAGTGGCTGCCTGGCAGAGAGCAGCTGGGGAGAACCAGCAGCTTCCGGGGCACAGGACTGGGATGGCGGGAGGAGGGTGTGTTCTGCGTCCCCAGGAGGAGAGACAAGGAAAAGGCTCCCTGAGGCCACCCGCTCAGGAGCCCCGTGAGGAGCCACCCCTTCTTGCTTCGTTTCTCCCCCTGGACACTCTCCCCACGCAGCCACGCTCTGCACGGGCCTTGCCTTCTCGGCTCCATGTTAGACTACTGAGTATTTCGAGAGAAATGTAATCCTTATGTTCCAGATGCATTTATACTGAAATCATCACAGCGCTTTCGCCATTTGAGGGGATCCGCGTGTTCTTTTTATAGACCCATTTCAGCCACTTGCTTTGAATCACGCTCCAACAACTCTAAGTGAATCCTGACAGCCCCGGTCCCCCACCCTGCCTCCCTCGTCCCTTAGGCTTCATTGTTCGAACTCTCAGCAGTCAGGAAAGTAGCTGAACGCATGTCCCTGTCATCAGCACTGGGCATGACTGCCCCACAGCACGAGAGGCCAGAGGGGCTGAGCTGCCCCGTGGACTTCTGGGCTGCGCCACCCACGCAGGGCCCGCGAGGCCAATGACGATCTGAACTCAGCGCAGGAACTTCCGCCTAGGCGGCCTCGCATCTCCCCCGGGCCTGGAGGCCCTTTGGCTGAGCACTCGGGCGCACAGCCCTGCGCACTCATGGCAGGTGGCCGGTGGGGTGGGCCCGGAACCTCTGCATGTCTCAGACCTGGTGTGCCTCAGACATGGCAAGCAGACCCAGGTAATCCATCTGGTGTCCTGGGTGAGTCTACCATGCCGCCAGGTGAGAACACCGATCCACCCCGGCGCTGTGTGCACAGTCAGTGCCTGCTGGATGCAAAGATAAGATGAAATAGCACGCTCGTCTTCACTCTTCCTTGCTGTGACAGGATGCCTGGTTTCCAGGATTTAAGGGAGAAAAAATTTATTTTAGCTCACAGTTTTCCGAGGTGTTACACAGTCCACGCATCGGTGGCTGGCAAAGGTTAAAGCACCTGGCAGAGATCTGAGAGCTGCTTAAGGGACTGAATACAGCACCCGAGTAACCAGGATTAAGTCGGTGTCTGGAGACTCAAGCAAGCCTGCAGCTTTCCCAGGAAGAAGCTGAAACAATGTTTCTTCTTCCTACTTAGTTCCAGCTGTCCTGCAGTCCCACGCCCAGGGTGGGTGCCCGTCCCTCACTTCCTGGCCCACAAGTCAATAACACACACCTGAAAGCTCTGCTCTGGGTGCCTCCGCCTCAACAAGTTGGTAACAGTCTTTCAGGTCAAGCCCCAAGCATCTGCCCCTTCCAGCCAGGCCCCACTTCCCGCCGGCACAAGGTTCCAAATGCATGAGCCTCTGGGGGCCCTCATGATCCAAACCCCAGCAGTGCCCCATTCCCCGGTCTGCCCAGGGCCCCCCAGGAGGTCACACAGGGAAACAGCCAGTAGTATCCCCTCCCCCCCAGTGTAACTCCAAGGACAGGGTCAACCAGGACTCACTACTCAGATGGGTATGCAGAGATTTTCTCCGGGCATCACTCGGCCTCTGGCTCACGGGCGTACCCTGCAGAGGGCACCCAACGGATTGCCAGGGTCTGCCAGGGCTGCATGGAGGTAGCATGAGGGAACTTGGGTGAGGCGAGCTTGACCCACAGACAACATCACAGCCACTGATATCACCAACTTAGTCACTTTCTTGTTGCTAGGACCCAATATCTAGCACGCATAACTTAAGGGGGAAAGTTTTTCCTTAGGTCACAGTTTCAAGAAGTCTCAATCCATTCACAGCAGCCTGAAATGGCAGGAGGGGTCTGTCAGAGAACAGCTGCTCATAGCACCACAGAAGGAAGGATCTGGGTTTGGGAAGAGCTGGGACAAGAGTGTATATGCTCTTTCTGGCCACCCCCTTGGGACCTGCCACGTGCCCAGCAATCCATCACCCTTGGAATCTGCCTCTCCTGTAAGGCCCCACCTTCCAGAGTGTGGAACCCTAGATAACCCACTACATCCAAATCCATGAGGATGTGGGGACACTCCAGATCGAAATCATACGAATCTCACGCATGGAGGCCGGAAAGAGAGAGAACCCGCTAAGTCACAGGCCAGCCTGAGTAGAACTGCATATTTGCAGCCCGAAGGCCAGGACCCGCCTGAGGGAGGCTGCCTGGCCATGTACCCCTGCAGTACCTGCATGCTGTGAGGTGCACCCACACGAATCTCTACACTTCTGCAGCATGCTGGGGACACAGAGGACTCGTCTACCCACCAGCTGCCCACTCCCCAGCACCCACCCAGCAGGTATGGCTACAGTTCCAAAGAACACATGTTGTTGGATGTACACAGGTCTCCTCAGCAGCTGCTGGCTGGGCCCAGCGCCCCAGAGCTCCCCGGCAAGCTCCACTAGGAAGAGAGTGCTGGGTGCGGCTGCTCCCTGCTTCGGGGCTGTGGCTCACTTAGGCTGTAGTGTCTGTATGAGAAGCCAAGCATGCAGTATAGAATGGGCCTGGGGGCAGCAACCTGGGTGAGCCATCATCTTACTTCTTAGAAACCAGACCTGGACGTAGGTCCATTATCCTCTGTGAATCTCAGATCCCTTGGCCCAGGACACCAAGGAGTCCTAAGGCCATAGGCAGAGAGCGAGGGCCCCACACCAGCTTCCCCAGAAGCCCATCTTCGTGTGACAGGCAGGGTGGTGTGTCCCCCAAAACTCACTGTGGGAGCCCCCATCCCACTACAACCCAATGTGGCTGCATCTAGAAACAAGGCCTCTCAAGAAGTCACTGGGGTGATTCCTAGTCCCGCCTATCCGTGGCCTTATAAATGGGGAAAATTTGAACGCACACAGTCACTGAGCATGATCATGTGAGGACACAGGGACAGGTGTCATCTGCAAGCTGAGGAGAGAGGAGCCAGCCCTGGACGTCCTGAGCGTGGGCTTCTAGGCAGAACCATCTACAGTGCTTTGTCTTGGCAGTGTGAGCAGATGAACTCACTGTGTGGGTCTCCACAGCTTTGCTCACATGAGCCCCCTACCTGGGTTACCCCACCCTCTCCCCTCCCTGACTACAATCCCTCTCCCCACTTCAGGACATGGCTGGCATCACCGGTGCCAGGAAGTCTCCAGCCACGTGCACACACTCACACACCTGCATGCTCACCCGACATTACACACAGCCAACCGCCTCTGCAAGGCAGTGGGACCAGGGCAGCAACAAACGCCAACCTGGTGTCACTGTCAGCCCTGTCACTGTCCCCCTGACAAAAGAGGGTCAGCACATGGGCAATGCTCCTCCCACTCAGGAGGCCAGCCCTGCCTCTTCCACCCCATGAGCTCCCAAGGGCAGCCAGGGTCTTCCTAGTCCCCAGAGCCAAGGCCCAGCACCACCAGGCACCTTGTCCTTGGAACACTGTGGGCAAGGGTGAAAACGCAACCAACAGGCACAAGACAAGTCACCACTGCCACCGCAGCTTGGCTCCTGTCTGCCCACCTGAACTCCCAGGACCCCAGCCACTACCCTCCTGCCTCCTTTGCTCCTGGCTGCACACCAGGGACATCTGGACAACTCACAAGGGGACTGCACCGACTCAGTTCACTGGAGACTTTTTTCTTCAACAGGCTCGCTCCTGATCCCAGCCCCAGAACAACTGACCACGGAGGACCGAAGGGGCTGCAGAGGCCGGAGCTGTGTGAAGGCAATGAAGCGTTCAACAGATCCAGAGGAAGAGGGCTGAGATCCCTGCCACCAGGCAGAGCTGTTGAGGGCCTGGTGACACCTTGCCTCTCAGGAGACAGCATCTCTAAACAGCCATTCTCTCCGGGTGACTCCTGAAGATCTCCAGCTTCTAACTACCAGTGAGCACAGGCTGCCCCCGAAGCTGCCTCTGGGTCGTGATGTGACAATTGAGGACTTCAGGCTTGCCCGTGTCACCCCAACTCCTGCTGCTGCCTCAGATGAGGGCTGTGGCCACCCAGCGCAGCCCCAGGCTCCTGTGTGTGCCCCAGGCCAGTCACACACACCAAAAGCACATGGAGAGTCCTCCGTGGGAAGGGAGTGGTGACAGTCAGAGTCCACACGCGGCATCTGTCCTCCCCGACACAGCACAGATCACCCCACATGCAGGCCTGGCGATGGGGCATGGTGAGGGACCAGGAGCACGAGGGCTTCTCTCCAGGGACAGGCTGATGACACTCAGCTCTCGAAGTACCCGCCCTTCAAAGGATAGCTCAGGGACACTCCCAGGGACAGCAGGTCCACTGGATGTGTCTGCTCTGGCCACCATAACAAAACAGCAACCCAAGTGGCCGGAACAAGAAAATATTCCCTCTCACCATCTCATAGCTAGAAGTCCAAGTTCAAGGTGTGGGTTCCTTGCAAAGGCTCAGGAGGAATATCTGCTCTACACAACCCCTAGCTGCTGGTGGCCTCAGGTACCCCTTGGCTTGTCCGTGGCATCTTGCCCCCATGCCTTCTCATCATCTTCCTTCTCTGTCTCCTCTTCAGGAGTCCTCCTGAGAGTCACAGGGATGAAGACCCACTCTGATCTCATTTGAGCTCTGTTATCTGAATAGAGCCTACTTCTAAGTGAGGTCACATTCATAGGTACTGGGGGATGCTAAGACTCTGAGTCTTTTAGAGGATAAACATAATGCAAAATAAGACAGACTGATACTTCTTGTCCCTCTTCTCTAGTCAGGACATGTGTCAGCCCTCTGGAAAGCCAGGGACCACATGCAGAAACGTCTGGAAAGTTCTCTCTCCACCTTACTGCACCTCTGGGCTCTGTGCACAGGGAGAGTTTGGGCGCTGAGGAAATGCCATAGACTCTTCCTTCCTTCCCGTCCTATGAAGGACTCAAACAGACACAACCTTGGTGCCGGAGAGGAGGAGCCAACCACACCCCTCCTGGCCTTCGCAAAGTATTGTGATCATCACAGGGACTGATGCAGTCACAGTTTTATTTAGAAAAAAAAGAAAGTCAAGACTGAGGTCAGTGCAGATATCCCCAAGTCAGGAGCACATGGGGTCTCATTGAGTCCTTGCCTGATCAAGATGAACCTGAGTTCCCCAGAAATACGACCAGGGAGATGGGCCTGTTTCCTTATAAGCAGGTCACGTGGGGTCAATAATCCCACGATTATGTCTGGTGGCTCTGACCTTTAGCCTGAGGCTGTGGACAGGAGTACCTCGTCCCCTGGAGGGCTACCAGCTGTCAGCAAGGTGTTTCCAGCCCATCCCTCTGGCCAAGCCCAGCCATGCCATGTGGAAGGAGAAGATATTGACCACGTGGGGCTGAGGGAGGACACCTGCAGGAGATACAGGATATCAGGCCCTAGTGCTTGCTTAGGCCTCTCTACAGAAGACAGGGGAATGGCCATGTTCTATTCTCACAGAGCCCAACAGCCCACACACTCCAGACTGGGCGAGAGCCCATCAGGACTATCTATTCAGTGCCCAGTGCCTGCCGCGCCTCTGCTGGAGAGGCCACTGTGTTCTCCTTCAGGAAGAATAAAACAAGGAGCTGGCTCCTGTGGCAGGAAATACAAGACAGCCTCTAGAGCTGTGTCTCCTAGCAAGGTAGACAGCGCACGGGTGGCCGGCCCACAGAGGGCTTTAAGTTTCCTAGCACACAGATCCCTTCAGCAACTAGGATGTTATAGAAATGCTGAAATGGTGTATCAGTTTGGGTTCTTTCAAAGGCAGAGTTTACAGATTTTATAACAAAAAGGATCTATTAGGAAGGCTTACAAATCCGAGGATTGAGATGGTCCAAGATGGCTGCTCAGCCATGAAGTAGATCTCCCGCCCGGGACTATAAGACAGCCAGTGAGATGAGTCTGCTGTGCATCTCAGTTGTCCAAAGAACAATGGCGAAGACCAGAGACTGAAGTTTGGCGACTGAAGAGCAGCGATGGGCAGACAGGCTCACGTGGAGACTGGAGGGGATCTGTGATGAAGATCTGCGATGTGTAGCAAGTCGGCGTCCATAGACAATTGCAAAGGCGAGAGCTTTCCCAGAGGAAGAAGTTGTAACAGTCTTCCCTCTTCCTTCCTTTTATACCCTTGGAGTTCCAGTTCGTCCTCCCACGTCTGGGTGGGTGCTCTTCCCTCATTGGCCAGCCCACAAATCACTCACACTCTAATCCAGCCTGGTTCTCAATTCCCAGTCTAGGTGTGGTTCCCAAACCCTAATCCATGTGTGGTTCCTGATTCCCTCAAGTTGACATAATCTCTTCAACAGTTGCACATGGCTTCTGTTGCTCGGTCATGAAAGACACTGTCATTTCTTCCATACCCTCTTAGACCACTTGTGCTAGGTGAAGCCTCAGTCTCAGCCTCTGTAAGATGGGGTCAGAGCAGCTGATACACTCACTCCTCAGGAATCTCATGAGGACCCAGTGAGCCATCCCTCATCCCTTACTCCGTCTGTGCTGGTTGCAGGGCAGTAAAGCACAGGGTTCTTACAGAATCTATCTTTTAAAAAATCAAGCAGATTCTACAGTATCACTGGGGCCACCCAAGGTCTGGCCACAGAAGAGGCCAGCAATGGCTCTATGGAACCAGGAAGCATTTGACAACACTCCAGTGTCCCAGGCCACCCGTGTGTGAGGAGTCACTCAGCCCTTCTCACAAGACGGGGCTAAAAAAAATGTTAGACAGGAAACAGAAAGAAGCAGGTTAGACAGATTGCCGTCCCCAACCCCTTTCTGTCCAGTCCACAGGGACCAAGTCAGCTCTTGCCTTCCTCTCAGAACTCACCGAGCTCCTGCCCAGGACAAAACTGCGTCCTCTGCTCTGGTGTAAATGTGGCCAGCCCCCAAGTCTTCCTGCAATGCGATTCCCACTGTGAGAGGTCAGCAGGAAGGAGACCTAATCGAGGACCACGGGGTTCAGAGGTGGGGCCCATGGGAGGTGACGGGGTTAGAGGAGGTCGCCAGGGTGGAGCGCCACACGGATCCTGGAGGCTTTATCAGAACGGGAGAGACCCCAGGCAAACACATGTTCCTTGTCTCTTCCCGCGTAACACCCTGTGTCACCTAAGGACTCTGCCAGCAAGAAGGTCATCATCTTTGACCTCCAGAACCACAAGCCAAAATAAACCAAGATTTTTCTTTACAAGCCAACCTGCCTCAGTCATGCCACTAACAGGAAATGGATTGATACACCCCATCGAACTTGAATGCTAAAGCCCTGACCCCTAGTGTGGAGCAGTTTGGTCTTCAGAAAAGTAATTAAGGTTAAATAAAGTCCGCAGAAGGGGCCTTGATCCGATAGGGTCACAGCCCTATAAGAACGGGACGGAACAGCAGAGCTGACTTCCATTCTCTCCACCAGACAAGGTCAGAGCAAGAGAGCAACCGTCTGCAAGCCGAGACAGAGCCTCACCAGGATCTGAGCTGCGGCAACCCGGCAGAAAGCGAGTGTCGGATGTTAACACTGCCCAGTGTGCGATGCTGTGTTACGGACGCCTCGGCAGCTTGCCTGTAGGCTCATCATGGTCATTTGCCTGCATAGGGAAGTCAGGGGCTCCAAAAACTTCCCAGCCTTCGCTGCTTTTCTGAGACAGGGTCTCACTGTGTAGTCTAGTATGTAGCTCAGGCTGGCCTCAAACTCACAGCAATCTCCTGCTTCAGTCTCCCAAGTGTTGGGATTATAGGCATGCCCTACCACTCCTGGCTCATTTCTATGTGGTGTTAGAGAATCAAAGCCAGGGTCTTGTGCAAGGTTCCAAGCACTTAGTCTCGCCCAGCCCTCCCACTTTTACCTCCTGATCCTCCGTCCCAGAACCCAGCTTCATACCGCAGTTGTCCCAGTCCACAACTTCAGCTACCTAAGACCAGCCAGAGTAGGAAAATACTACATGGAAAATTCCAGAAATGAACCGTACATTTTAGGCATGCACCATTCTGAATGGTGAGATGAAACCTTGCCACCTGGCTCTATGTTAAGAGGGGCCTGAACTTTTGTCCAGCGCATGCATGCTGAACACATTTCCTGCCTGTCAATCACTTAGCCCCTGTTTTATACGTTTGTTTTGTTTTGTTTTTGAGACAGGGTCTCACTCTGCAGCCCAGACTGATCCTGAACTCACTATGGAGCCCAGGCTGGCCTTGGACTCATGGCAATCCTCCTGCCTCAGCCTCCTGAGTGCTGGGATTATAGGTGTGCACCACCACGCCCGGCTTACATGGTGCTGGGGAATCGAACTCGGGTACTTAGCGCTTGATATAGTGTTTGCTAGGACAGCGCTTTAACCCGACCAACTGTTGAAGCAGGGCTGTGCTGTGCTCAAATGACCTTGATTTATTTAGTAACAACACCAAAGCCCAAAATTAGGGATGCTGGTGACTCGGAAGTGCCAAAGAGAAGTAGCAGAGTGCTTCCTTGACGGGAAAACACGAATGCGCTCGTCGTATTCAGGAGAGGGGCCCGTGGCCGGTGGGCCTACTAGGAGCCACCGCACAGCCAGGTGGTGTGAGAAGGAAGGAGATGCGGCCTTCTCATGACCTCGGTGAGACGGCATTGCCACAACTGCTCTGCGTGAATTTTGGTAATCTCTTCTGCACCTGGTTTACAAATTAAGGTTGGTCACAGGTCTGTGTACCCTGAGGGTACGGGAGGGCGGCCGAATTCTCAATACAGCAGAGTTAACATTTTACAATACTTTGTTGTCAGTACACCGGCTCGATCCAGCTGGGCACTCAAGAACAAATCCCATTTTCCAGACTGAAAATTGAGAATACAAGCAGGTCCAGTGGTACAGACTTGTAGCTACAGCACTCTGGGAGGCTGAGGCAGGAGGGTCACAAGTTTAAACCCCACCTGGGCAACTTAGCAAGACCCTATCTCAAATAAACAAAAACAAAAAGGGGGGAGGGGGGGGACTAAGGACATAGCTTGGAGCAAAGACCCTGAGTTCAATAACCCATACCAAAAAATATATATATATTATTTTTAAAAACTGAGAACACAACCACTGAGAAAGTGCCTAGAACCCAAGGACTATTCCAGGTGGAACATTCAGGTGTGCTGCGGTGGCTCTGCTATAGTGGAAGAGGGCAGAGCTGCCTTTGACCACAGCCACCCATCCCTGGCTGCCCTCACACTGACCCCACTTTCTCTCCAAGTGCAGGTTCCAGGAAAGAGGAGCCTGCTGAGCGTGAGGTCCCACATCCGCAGCACCCGGCCTGGAGCTGGGCTCCACCTCTTTACGTAAAGCATCAGTGCACAGCAGACCCAAGGCAACCAGAGCCGGCAAAAGAGGCCCAGAGGCAAAATGAATTTCACGGACCCGCCGGCCATGCCCACTGCGCAGAAGCCTCCCTGCATCAGCATCTTCCCAAAAAGCGCAGATGCACTGTGCCCTCGCAGCTACGGCTATCTCCCACAGGGTCCCAGAGTTCCAGGGTCCAAGTCTCTAGCCCTCGAGAAACTGGATCCCACAGGACAGCTCAGCCTTGGGATGCCTGCAATTCCTTGGCTAATGCTTCGCTTAATTAAGACATCGTCTTTAATGGCATTTTCACCGATTACTTTAAGAAATGGCAGGTCTGTAAGCTGATATTTCCTGGTGTGCCCAGATATCAGGATGAAATCTCCAAGTCATCGTTTCAACACAGGAAGTTATCGGCTACCTGGGGCAGCGCTGGCCCGGCCGCACAATCGGCCCGCTGTTACGGGCGATATTTAAGAGGCCGGGGCAGCTGTGTTTCCCAGGAGTCAGTCGAGGGAAAGAAAAGGATCAATTGAGTATTTCAGCCCTGCATATAGACTTCTCAATGTTTGGTTTGCTTTGATGCAAAGGAAAAGTAAGCGCCATACATTTGAACTTCTCCCTTTATCTCGTCCACACTTGTGCCTTGCCCAAAGTCAGCTCAAATTAAATTAGCATTTCTCCCGCTCCTCTTGGTCTGTCTGAATGCCCTTCAGTTTAAATAAATAAATAAATAAATATCATATTTGTATAAAATTAAAGGACCAGAATATCTGCTGTTCAGCAGGCTCATGGGGCCCGGCTGCTACCATCCCCTGGCTCACCCAGTTGAAAAGGATGCTGAACTCCACCCACATCTGCTGACTTGGGACATCAGTGTCCACGAGACTCACGGGAACCTTTACTTTTTGGGTGGGGGCGGGGGGTTGCAGGGCATTTGGGGGATCTGAGGATTTAACCCACGGCCTTTGTGCTGAACCACATCCCTGACCCTCTTTTTTTTTTTTTTTTTAAGACAGGGTTTTGCTAAGTTGGCCAGGTTGGGCTCAAACTTGCAATGCCCCTGCCTCAGCCTCCCGGAGTGCTCGGACTGCAAGCCTGGACTCCTGTACGCTGTTGAATATATCGCTTCTGGAACAACTCTTCCTAACGCAAGGTGGTCTGCCTCTTTGTCAGGTCCCATTCCTTCTTAAAGCATGCTTCTCTGCTTTCAAAATAAATTGGTATGAGCAAATGATTCCCTCTGGAAGGATAGGAGAACACGTGAGCGCACTCCTAAGCTGCCCTGTGCAGTTTCCTGAACTCCTTTTCCATCCACCACGGGGGTCTGAGTCGGCATGGCACCCTCCTCACCCCAGCCCCGTCTGTTAGGCCTCCGGAGGGCTTCTAGGATCCTGGCTGTCTTCACTGTGCAGTCCACCAGCTGGCCACTTAGCACCCTGAAGAGTCTCCACGTGCCAGCTGATGGCACCGCTGGTAACGGGCAGCATCAGGACCCATGCACGCATTTCATGGGGAGGACATTGGCTTGCTGAGCAGTGTCCACACAGGACGCCATGGTCATGACACATCCACAGTTCTGAAAGGAGTGCACACTCAGGAAATCTGAGTCCACTAATTCTCGGAGTGAGGTGGTCATGGTGGAGCAAGAAACTGAGATGCCCTCCTTCAGACTGCCGTGCTTGGAGCAGGCACCGCAGGACCGCTGGTGGACTGCTCTCCGAAGCAAACCACCCAGAGCTTGGCTCCTCTCCTCACCAAGTGCTCCAGGCTCTGTGCCCCGGAATGTCCCCCGACCCTCCCCAACCCTGTCACAGCAGGAAATGCATCTCTCAAACCCCCGTGGGCCTCAGGGATTGCATCCTCTTAAAGATGTCCGGGGCCATCTACTTATTCAGCCCATTTTGAGTTATTCCTCGATTTAAATGCATTGGCTCTCTGCACAAACAGGCTGGTCTCTCTGGTTTTTTATTCTTTTCCTCTTTCTTTTTTGTTTTTCAATACTGAGGATTGAACCCAGGACTCTTGCACTGAGCTATATCCCTTTTTGTTGTTTTGTTTTCACTTTGAGGGCTGGAGGAATGGCTCAGCAGTTAAAGCACTTGACTATTAAGCCCTATGTCAAGCACTAAGTACCTGAGTTCGATTCCCCAGCACCACATAAACTGGGCGTGGTGGCACCTGCCTGTAATCTCAGCACTTGGAAGGCTGGGGCAGAAGGGTCATCTTGAGTTCAAGTCCTCATTAAGTTGCTAAGCGTCTGAGCTGGGCATGAACTTGTGATCCTCCTGCCTCAGCCTTTGAGAGTTCTGGGATTCCTGGTTTGTGTCACCAGTCCTGATCGACAGGTGTTTTCTGTCTCCCCTGTCACTAGGTCCCTGTCACGCGAGTTCACGGGGCACTGGAAGGAGGGAAGAAGCCAGAGTGGTGACCCAGCTTCCTGCCCCACTTTGGGAGCCAAGGAGGCCAGGGATACCATGAGGTAGAACCTGCTGGGCCCTGTGCCTACCACAGTCAGAGGAGAAAGGGAACCAGAAGGCAGGATCAGCAACAAGGATCAGCGGGAAGTCCCTACTACAGTCGATCGATGCCAGGCCTGGCTGTCCCTGACGCTTTTCCAGCGCCATGCCATCACTTACATGCACTTGTAGCCTGGGTTCAACCCAGCAGCCCCTCTCCCCAGACTCCCTAATGCTGGCAGATATCACCCCAGCCCCTCTGCTAGCCTCTGGAAGCACCCCAGGCCTCTGATGCTGGAAGACACCTCCTTGTCCCAGAGTAGTTCAAGGGCCATCCTGCTCAGCATATCATGAGGGTACCCATCCAGGGAACCTCAGCCAGTCCCAAGGCCTCACAGTGGGACCAGTTCTTCAGAGCCAAGGCCAGTCTCTACCTGAGGATGCCACCATGTTGCTGTACGTTTTCCCCTGACACCCGGCCACATCACTCTCATTTCTTATTGAGGGTAGGGGGAGCAGGACCGGGTTTGAATCCAGGGCCTCACAGATACCGAGCAGGCATTCCACTCCAACCCGAGTATGGGGGTCTTACCACCACACAAGGGCCGGGGAAAGGAAAGGTGAGCGAGCGGCCGGGCCCCCTCATCCCAAGAGTACCAGACCCAGTCGGGAGTCTGTCGAAGCAGGAACTCACTTTATTCGGGATGTACAGAAGCTTATATAGGGTAGAGGGAGCACGTGGCAAGGAGGGGAGAGCAGGTGATTGGACGTGGTGTCTAGGTAAGCGGGCATTAAGCCAATCAGCGAGATGTCCATGCAGGCAGGTGCCGGGTGCTCGCATGGTCCACCAGGGTGGAAACGGCTTGGCCCAATCATCTTCCTTGGTAAACACCCGAGGTGGCCGCCCCGGGATTTCCGGCGGGCACCATCTTAGATATCACCCCACACCCGAGGCCCCACTTTTACTCTTGAGTGTCCCACAAATTACATGGACCCAAACTATCACCTCAGACTCTGCTCCCAGGAACCTGGCTTTTCTTAGCTGGCTTTGCTGCTTCTAAACTCTCTACATGAAGACCTCCTTCCTCTTTACTCTGGGCTGAATTGCATTGTCCAGATATTCACCTGTCAAAACATCAACCCCTAGTATGTCAGCATGTGACTAATCAATTCTTTAATAAAGCCAGGAAGTTAAACAAGGTTACACGGGTGAGCCCCTAATCCCACAGGACTCATAAGAAAAGAAAGTCAGGACACAGACACATGGGCGCAATGTGTGAGATCTCATCTCCATGACAAGAAGAGGAGGGGCTTAGTTCTGCAACACCAGCATCTCAGACATCTGGCCTCCAGGATGTGGGGCAGTGACTGCTACTTGTCACCTCACCAGAGAAATGTCATTAGGACCCCTCAAGCAAATTAACACCCTACAAAGGTCACACTCACCGTCCAGCTGAACTAGTACCTGGTTCACCAGCACGGAAGCACTCACTTTTTTGGAACATCCTTGCGTGTTCGCTCGTATGCACAACCCCCATCTCCCTGAACGGTTTGCTATGAGCATTCCTGTCCTCCCAGATAATCTGTCTCTTAACAAACTCATCATTGCAGTCCGCACAGGACCCAGGAAATTGTCAGTCAGTGCTAGTGAGCTGAAAACAGGCCAGGATGAATTGCTTTACTCTCCTGGGCAGGCTACCTTCCTCCTCCCCAGCAGTTCTACCACGGCTCTGGGGGCAGAAAATAGGTGCTTGAATTTCCTTCCATGCTTCCTGAGATATACTAACTAAACACACCTTATAGAGAAGATTAGAGACAAACCCACGCACCTGAATCAGACTCACTTCGCCCAGGGGCTCCATGTCTACACCGCCAGCTTCCTCTAAAGCCCCATTCAGCAGCAAGGCTGTCCCCATACCCCTTCAACCCGGACGTCAATTGTCCACAATATCACCAAGCCCAAGATACCTGCCTAATAGCACATCTGAATGTTCAAGTCAGCCAGGCGTCCTAGGTGCAGGGTATTTTTTTTTTTTTCTTTCAACTTGAAATGGATCTCTTGAGACTCATTCAAGAGGAAAGAATGCAGAAGGCTGGACGGCTGTGGGCACCTCCGTGAGTGAGGCCCTCCACCCCGGGAACTGTAAAATCAGGGAGTGGGCACTTATCACGCACTTCCTTTGGTTACATCTAAGCCTTGCAGGCAGACACCCCCACTCTTCTGTCTGCCGGAGGAAGGAAGGGCGGAGGCCAAGGAGAGAAGGCTCATTCCATGAACGTGTGTTCTGGGGGATTCAAGAACACTGTTTCCAGACGCGCACAAGACCTTCCCCACCCCCACCCTCCAGAGCCCAGGTGGCGCTGCCTTGCGTGAGCCGTGTGAGGTAAATACGAATACCACTGGATGGATTCCGGGCTCAATCCCGGGCTGTATGGACAGCAGGTTTCCAGCCAGACCCCACACTCCCACCAGCCAGCCTGCCTTTGAGAGAGGCCTTTGCGCAAGTTTCTCCCTCCTAGGCCTTGGAAGCCCCTCCAAAAGCATCCATGGCAAGCGTTTCGTGCAATATTCAGAAAAACACATGCACCTTTCCCACCGTCCTTGGTCGTCTGTGTAATAAGTCTGATTTGTTGGATATGTTTATAACTTAAGATGAAAAACACTTTACAGCCTTGTGTGGCAGAATAATGGGAAATTAGCAAGGCATCTGCGGCTCCTTACACCTGGGGTGCAGTCCGTCTCAAGCCATGAGAAAGGGGCGCCTTCTGTCACTTCTTGGAACCCACTGCCTGCTTTCCAATATTTGCATACAATGACTTGTCATAATGACATGTAAAAAAGACCTCGGTTAATGGGTCATGATGAAAGAATGTGCCACGGCGGTGGTCACAGAGACCACCGCAGGGCTTGCCCGAGAGTTCTTTACCTAACTGGTTTAAGAGGAGATTCGCCTAAACGCTCATGACGGTCTCTGATCTGGAAACATTAAATCATTTGAGCTGGAATCCAAGGCTCTAGGCGAGATGGTTCATCTTAACGCATTTCACATGACCCAACTAAGAAATGGGTCTAATTATACCCACTGCACCGGACCGCTGGGAAGTTTAATTAATGCTTGAAAAGGCTTTGAGATCCTCAGATGGAAACAGGCCGCAAACGCAGCGCTGTTGTGGAATCTGATCGGGTACCTTCCTTTCTTCTGCCTTTTCATGGTCCAAACTTTGGCTCCCTGGGCAACGGCGATTTCCTCTACGTCTGCTGTGGGGCCCTTCAGAGCCCCTCTGATTTCTGTGATCCACTTCTTGGTAACATTCTAGGACGACAGTGATGAGCTCTGAAGAGGTTCCTCAGCAACTCAACTCCAGGAGGGAAAACATCTTTGTTCTCCTTGGGGGACTCTAGGTGACTCCGGCTCATCCACGATGGCACTTGGGGACACCTACGGGACTTCCCACACCTGGCTCAGATGGCTCAACAGAAAAATGGTCTTTCTTAATGACCAACCAAGGAGGGCGCTTGGGCTCAGCACCTTTGACTCATACCTTGGTGCCATAATAAAGCAGAAAGACTTAGCTGATTTCCACTGTGTTTGGTCTATAATAAGGGGTTGCAGGATGCACGCAGTTCTGTTTCCTTTTGATCTGCCATCCTCTAAACATAGCTTTCCTGCCTGGATCGTGCTCTCTGGGGAAGGAGAGACAGAGCCCTGTGTGGCCACAGCCCCCGGGCTCCCTGCTATGAGAAGCTCTTGCATCCTGCTGGGTCTCTTTCTCAGGAGTATTGTGTTAAGTTGAAGATTTTTTGCCTCTATACGATGAATGGAGTGGGACAAGGGGCATCCTTACCCTCCTGATGTGCTCTCCCAATGTCTCCTCTGCCCAAGACCCTCATCCCAAGAGTACCAGACATGGGCCCTTGGCTATACTACCTCCCATTCTGAACCACACAAACAGCCCCCAACCCCGACTACCTGAGCTGTTCCCCTCCCTCTAACCTCTGTCCCTCTCTGTTTCTAACATCACTTCCTTCGTGTTATTCTCCCTCAGTTAATACCCCACTCTCTGTCTCTTCCTCTAGAATACAGTGTCCGTGGGGTGGGATGTGGGGTACACATATTTAACTCTCATACCCTCGCCCTAAAATACAACCTTGCAGTAAATATTGCTGGATGAAGCTCAGACCATGAAGAGACAGCAGAAAAGCAGGCATCGGGTCAGATTCCATAACAGCGCTGCCTTTGTGGTCTGTTTCCATCTTAGAAAATCAAAACATTTTCAAGCATTAATTAAACCTCCCAGTAGTCCAATGCAATGGGCATAGTTAGACCCATTTCTTAGCTCCCAGAAGCCTAGAGTATGACGAGCCTGAGTCTTCATGGAGGAGTGGTCCGAGAGAGGGCAAGAGCCGAAACAAGGGTGTGGAACTGAATTTGCTGTCTCTGGTCACCCCACTAACGGGCTTCCCCAAGGAGCATGTAAGTGCATCACAGGACCTGCATCCAGAGTAGGGGGAGCATTAATCCAACCCTCCTGCCACCTCCCACCCTCTCCTGGACAGAGAGCCATCTACACCTCAGGGACACTCACACCTGGGCTGGATGAGACCAGCATTTCCGCAGTAAGTCTACTCCTGAATCCACACATTTAACTAGCTCCTGGGGACACAGCCCCACACAAAGGCCATGAGCTCAGTGTAGTTTCCCCAGGCTGGAGTACAGGGTACCAAATGCATGGGGATTGCCCCTACAACACAGTCTTAAACAGGCCAGCTAACCAGTCTAGTATTTTCTCGACACTAGTATTTGTGTGTATAGCTATTGTAGGTCCCTTGAGTATATACTCGGTGACGCTTGCTGTAGAACGGATCCTTGGACCAGGGTGTGTGGCAACCTACCTGTCCCCCTTTTATCTATGAGACACGTATTCCAAGGCCCTCAGTAGGTACCTGAAGCTGAGAATAATACTGAACCCCAAATAGAATATTATTCTTTCTGTACTTATGATAAAGTTTTTAAATTAAGCACAAGAAGAGGTTAATAATAATAAAGTAGAAAATTATTACAACACATGACAATAGAAGTTAGGAATGTCACATTCCAATTAATACTCTTCATACTGTACTCACCCTTCTTGTGACAACGTGAGACGATACAATGCCCTGTGGCAAGACGAAAGAGGGTAACGACAGGTGTTGAGATGGAGCGTCAGGTGACTACTGACCTCCTGAGAGTACATCAGGAGGAGGGCCATCTGCTGTGGGCAACCATGGATTATGAAGCTGTGATGATGCGGAGTGGAGTTGGATATGTGGGGCAAAAGGATGACTCATAGTCCGAGTGGAACACAGCAGATGGCACAGGAGTTCACCTGGCTACTCAGAACAACATGCAATTTAAAGCGTGTGAGCTTTTACTTCTGGAATTTTCCACTTCACATTATTGGGTTGCAGTTGCCTACGAGTGACTAAAACCACAGAAAGTAAAATTGCAAATACGCGGGCCAATACATGTTGAGGACAGATTCTGTCAGTCCATTGATGCTGGCCAAGCACCGTCAGCAGAGGGCAAATACCTATCTAGAGTGCTAACAATTCCAGAGAAGGCCAGTGCCACCCTCTTCAGACTAGAAGAGGTCCGATGTAATCAATGTGCTACCATGTACTTACTCAGTGCCTTCGAGGAATGGGCTCAGTTTTCCTGTTGTTAGACACAATACCTAAATTCACAACTTAAAGAAAGAGTCTAACTTGGCCCAGGTTTTGGGAGAGTCAGTCCATGGCTGGCAAGCTCCAAAATGGAAAAGGCATGGCAGAAGGGGACGGTGGAGTTAAAGTTTTTAGTTCCTGATGGCCAGGAATCAGACAAGCTC
The DNA here is from genome assembly GCA_004027205.1 of Ctenodactylus gundi. Lineage (NCBI taxonomy): Eukaryota > Metazoa > Chordata > Mammalia > Rodentia > Ctenodactylidae > Ctenodactylus > Ctenodactylus gundi. Next base: position 63,472 of record PVKB01001036.1, read on the forward strand.
AGAGAGAAAGACAACAGGAACTGCACATACAGTCCAAGGTCAGGCCTCCAAGACTCACCGGGGCACTCCCAGAAGTGTGCTAAACAATTCCCACATGGCTTCCAACCCAATCAAGTTGACACACTTAAGCTTAACCAACCACAGCTCTCCTGAAATTTCAGTCTTTGCCTCTGCAGCTGAAAGACTGGACCAATCAGCATGGCTTATACAACAGTCAAGGTGCTGGTGTTCCATGTGAAGCATTTTGAGTGGAGAACCAGGGAGCTAACACTGAGCTGTAGCAGAACATGCATGTGCACCATGTTCTTCCAATACAGTAATAGATTGCTTTTTCTCCTCCTTACTCATGAGGACCGAGAAGAGTTCAACTTCTTTTACACAATGTCCCACTTCCAATTCTGGCCAGATTCCTGGACAACTGCATCAAAGTAACTCCTGCCTTAAACAATTGTGAACTTGAGAAGGTAAAGGGTATGAAGCAACTGTGTTCAGGCTTTGGCCAACAGGCAACAAAAAGTGACCCTTGACAGAAGGGAAATTCCCAAGGTGAGCCCACTAATTTCTTCGTTTTTCTGTCTCAGGAGTTTTTCCTGCCTGTGGTGCATCAGGCTGGAGCACAAGGCGAGTGTGGCAATCTCACTGGCACCTTAGTTACTTTCTGATTGTTGTGACAGCACACCCAACAGCCACAACAGAAGGGGAAAGGAATTCCTTAGCTCACAGTTTCAGAAGGTCTCCCACAGTCCATTAATGGCGGCCAGCAATGGCAGAGGCTGGAGAACCGCTTTGCAGTACAGCCGACAAAAAGCTGAGTGAGTGAGGAGCGAGCCCAGGTCTGGCGACTCAGGCAAGGCCAGAGCTTTCCCAGAAGGAGGATGTTTCCTCTTCTTCCTTTAATTACTTCAAGCTGCCCATTGGGACCCCCATGGCCCAGAGTAGGCGGTCCTTCCTCACTTCCTGGCCCACAAGTCAATAACACACACTTAGAAGCTCTTCCCTGGGCTCCCTCCAGTCTCAGCAAGTAGACACAATCCTCTCAGGTCCAGCCCCAAGCATCCATCACTTCCAGCCAGGCCCCACTTCCCAACAGCACACACTTCCAAATACATGAGGCTTTGGGGACACTCCAGATCTAAACCATAGCACGGGCTGAGGAGGCAGCCCAAGCAGGTGGAATCTGTGAGTCAAGCATGAGGCACAGAGGAAGAACCTATGCCAAGCTAGAGTCCTCAGAAATCTGTGCCAAGATCATCTGCAAGTCCTTAGCCAAAGGTGGCTTTGCATGTGGAAGAAAGAATTAGCAGAGATCAGCTGCTGGGGAGCCAAAGGGAAGGTGGTGCTCAGGCGTATTGCCATTCTAGCCCAACCAGAGGGGAATGGCTTTAGCTCATCCTAGACATAAGTGATATCAGAAAAATCACGCCTTAGTAGTAAGGACCGTAACCTAGGTTAAGGCCGACTTTATACTGTAACAAACCTCAATAGAATTTTTCATATGGCTGGGTGGCAGAATTTGGGTCATGAGCTAAACTAACTTCCAGGTCAAGTTATCAATCAAAATAAACTATTAATATCTGCCAGAATAAAAACCAACACAACTCAGAGGCAAATAACAGAATTTTAAATCTGTACAATGTGTCATATCTGCTATCCAAAATGCAATGGTAAAATAAAATTGTAGACTTGCAAAGCAATGAAGAAAATGTGCCCCATACTCAAGAAAAATTGAGCCATCTGAAACCGACTCGAGATGGCCTGGATGTTGGGCTCAGAAGATTGAGGCTATATAACTACTATAAATACGTTTAAGTATTTAAAGGAAAATATAACTCTAAGAAGGGCATTGACAGGAAATTTACAGAAAAACTACAACTTGAAGAGAACCAAATGGAAATTCTGGAACTGACACAGCCAAAATTAAATGAAAAAATAACTAGATCAAAAATGACAGAAGAAACCCTCTGAAGACAGACCAATAGAACCTATGTGACCTAAAAAAATTTTTTAATGTATTTTCTTCCCATAACTATGACTTCTATAAGTATATGTTTGTGGTACATAATAATTACATTTAACTTAGAGAATTGATGTATCTACATATATATATTACACCAAGCATGCAGGGAATTATACCAACTGGAAATAAGAACCTACATGAAAGGATGAAGAGCACTTGAACTGGAATCTGAACCGAAGTCAGAGGCTGCGTCAGGCCTCTTCAGGAAATTCACCCTATGTGGCACAGCAGCAGTGACAGGGGTTAAGTTCACCTGGGCCACATTCAAAGTAACATCACACACCACACCACAGCGCATCTGGGTTTTGCAGGAGCCAGCTAGGTGACCTGAAGAGGGACACAATGGAGCTGTTCCCCTGCACACCTCAGACACTGATGGTGGCACCACAACCCTCAATCCCTCTTGGCTTGTCACATCACGTGTGGCTGACTACCTTAGCCAGGACATGACAGGTTCAGGGACTCACCTCCTAAAGGCTCCTTTCTCCCAACAGACGGAATCGAAGAAAAGATCCCGCCAACACTGACTTCTAGCTACCTCAAATATCCAAGAGGGCCCAGGGAAACGGCCAGAGGATGAGTCCTTGGAAACTTTGGCTTTGAGCAGGAGCTAGCCTCCATAAGCCACCAGGGGACAATGGCAAGAGTTCTCACCGGGTCTCCCAGTATCACACCTCATCTTCAACAATCCTTGGAACCTAGGTAGTCGTCCTCTTTTCTGAGTCACAGTGGGCACAATCAATAGTCATATGTCACTTCGGGGAAAGACAGGAGGGTACTACCCATGTGAACACGTAGGTGCATCGCAGGATCCTTTCTCGAGGGGGCCCGACTTTCCTCCTCATTAGTGAGTCAGCAGGGCCTGGGGCTGTGAATGAAGCTGCAGATTCTGCCATGTCTACCTCCCGTGTCCCGTGGAAGCGACGCCGTGCCGCTTCCTCTCAGAGCAAGGAGTGCCCCTCTCCCCCCATGCCATGTCGAGGGACGACCTTAGCTGTCACCCTTCTCATCTGGAAGCCATGGGGCGGGGAGGTGAGGACACCCCAAGAGGACAGATGTCATAGGCCCCCTGCCAGGTGAGGTCTTGGGAGCTCGCTAGGCAGCAGAGGAGGCATCTTTTGTCTTCAGAGAGGAAGGAGACACTAGGAGCTCAGGATTTCCAGTTCCCTCCACCTAACGGCTTCCGACCTGGATCTCGAAGCCCCCCTCTTCCCCTCTCGGGTCCTGCCCGTTCGGTCTCCTTTGCAGATCTGCCACTAGTACAGGCAGGTCCTGGGCCTGATTTTCTGCACAGTCTGCCTTGCTGGAAACAAAAACCTCAACGTTGCCAGAGGCTCTCTGACTTCCACATCATGACTTGAATTGAGAGTTTACTGCTTTTAATCTCTTCCCTTCCTTTTTGTGACCACTGTTACTAAGTTGCCCAGGCTGGGCTCAAACTTGAGCTCCTCCTGCATCAGCCTCCCAGAGTGCCAGGATTACAAATCTGCACCACTGCTGGCTTTTTCCTGTTTGTCTTTCTTTTTCAATATGAAGGAGTGAATTCAAGGCTTTCACTCTGAGCTATACTCCTAGTCTTTTTAATTTTTTTTATTATTAATTTGAGACAGAGTTGCTAAGCTACCCAGTCTGGTCTTGAACTTGCGGTCCTCCTACTCCTAAAATGCTGGGAATATTGGCCTGCACCACCACACCTGCCATGCGTCCCTTTTCAAGGCTCCTCAAGCCACTTAACAACAGGAAGCTGCTTCACGGGACTCGAGTGCCTCAGCCCTGCACAGCCTCAAGTGTCATTTCCCTTGCCCATTACATGCCTGGCAGCCGCAAATGAGAAACCTATCAATTATGTGCCAAGACCATCAGAACCCAGTCTCCTACCAGGAACAGGGTCTTCACAGAGCCTGGTCATCAGGTGACGACACAGCACCAAAGTCCCTCTTGGGCCTCTGTTGTTAGAGGCCGGACTCTTGTCCCAACTCTGTCAGGCAGAGCTCGGAGAACAAAGGCAGTGCCTGGGTTTGATTGATTGACTGATTGAGATAGGGTCTAGCTCTGTAGTCCAGGTTGATTTTGAACTCACTCTGTGACCCAGACTGGCTCTGAATTCAAGGCAATCCTCTTGCCTCAGCCTCCTGAGTGCTGCGATTACAGGCGTGTGCCAACACACCCGGCTTATGTGGTTCTGGGGAAGGAACCAAGGCCTTGCAAGCATTTCAACCGCTGAGGGACACCTCCAGCCCTTGCCTGGGTCTTAAACCCAGGACCCCGCGCCAGGCAGAAAGCAAGGTGAAGGAGTCCGGGGTCACGATCTTTTCATTCTTGCCTTGGCTCCTTGACTTGAAAGGGATGATGAGGAAGTTCTAGCTCCAACATGGTGACACTGATTTGTCACTGTGTCCACGCCCAGCCAGCCCTTTCAAATGCTGTGTCTTGTGTGAGGGGAAACTAACATTGCCAAATAACATGTATTTCTAACTATGGTATACTTTGTTTACTTTTCCAATTAGCCTATGTCGAAATTTTTCTTTCTGAGAACCATTGGCCCAAACAGGCACCAAGTCAACTGAAGAATAACTCAGGTGGGTAAACAAGAGTCGGGATGATTTAGGGGGAAATGTCGGGTCAGTCGCTGGATACAACTAGGTCTGAGATCAGATAGGAGTCCATTAGAACTCCCATTAGCATTACACTCCGGACTCCACAGCTAGGAAGTGGTTGCTTTTCCCAAACATTTGTTTTGTATAATACAAACCCAGCTTTCTTCTTCTTCTTCTTCTTCTTCTTCTTCTGTAATCTGTGGGATTTTCCTCTTTGATAACACAATTTGCTGAAAATGTACATTTTTGATAAGAAAAATATTTGGACATCTGGGGCAGGAGGGAAGTTGTGAATTCCCTGCTCACCAACTCAGAAGGGAATGGAAAGAGGAAGGAGCCGGCTCGATTTCCTGGCTGCAAGAGCAAAGAAATTTGGCTTCTCCCTGCCAGGTCTTCCTAATGATGCCCGTGTGTCCAGTTCTTTCCCTGGGACAGGCGCCTGGGCACCATCGTGGCTGGGGAGACTCAAGCAACAGAGGCAGAAAGAGAAGCCAGAACACTGGTCCTGAGAACAGCCCTCAGAACGCCAATCTGCATGGGCCTCAGACCACTCCTGCTGTCAAGTAAAGTCTTCTTGGGAGGCTGAGACAGGAGGATTGCTGTGAGTCCAAGGCCAGCCTGGACTCCATAGTGAGTTCAGGACCAGCGCGGGCTGCAGAGCAAGACCCTGTCTCAAAAAAAAAAAAAAAAAAAAAAAAAAAGTAAAGTCTCTGACTCAGACTACTGTGGGATCCAGACCCTCCAAATGTCACCTTCACTTTCCACTATGCCACCAAACTGTCTGTGCATTGAGCACGCTGAAGGTGGACACAGGGATCCCGAACAGGGCTCCTTCCTCAAGTGTTCACCAGGCTCCTGGCAGGAGGATTCTTGTACCCTCAAAGAACCCATGGAACTTAGATAAAACCAGAAATGAACCCAGGGACTCACTTAAGAACCCTGGGTTCACTTAAGAGATTGAGGGACTGGGTGCATGACAGACAGGCATGTGCGAAGGCCTGGGATCAGTTCTCAATGAAGAGAGAAGAAGAGAAAAGGAGGAAGATATCAGAGAAAGGGAAAAGGAAAGGAAACAGAGGGGACAGAAGAGAAGAGAGCCCCACCCCCGGCACTGTTTCACCATGACAGCATGAGTGGACCACACTGGGTTGCCATGGCCTGTACTGATTCAGGCAGGCTTCCAGGAGAAGGGGATGCTTGGCTGGTCTTAAAAGGATGTGAACCATTTGAATAGGCAGGGATGATGGGACAAGGGACAAGTCACACTGAGCCAGGGAAGTGCAAGGAGTCTCTGGTCAGCTGGGGTCAAGGGCCAGGGGCACATTCTCGGGCAGGTGGACCACCTGTAATTCCCCTGTGAGCTTTTTAAATGTTGCATGTATGCCAGGGACCACGCCCTCTACACCCCACACACAGAATCATCTGGATACTTCTGGAAGCTTCTGATCTCAAATCTCAAGTTTACATGTCAATAAGACGGCTAGAGAGTGCTGAGACTTTACAGCACTCTGGGGTAGACGTTTAGATTCTGTGAACACCTTCTCAGTACTTATAAATGAAAAACATTTTAAACACACAGGATTATAAAGAAAACAGATTTTAAAAGTAAAATTTAATAAAAAGAAACAGATCTGCTTTACTGATAATGAGATGAGCCCAACAGCAAGGCCAGTAGTAACCTCTGCAGTTTTGAAGGGCCGGGAGTACAAATAACATGTCTCTGGGACTCATACCCACAACTTAGGGAGGAAAGATTAGCTGCAGCTTACAGTTTCAGAAGGCCTCAGTCCTTTCATGAGTGGGAGGCTGGGAAATGGTGGCATCACATGGTGGGGCGAGCTGGAGCCAGAGTTCCTGGGGCAGAGATGCTTAGAGCACGGTGGGAGAGAGAGACTGAGCGGGAAGGGCGGAGCCAGCCCACGCCCCTCCCTGGTCAAGCCCCAAGCACCCGCCCCTTCCAGCCAGGCCCCGCCTCCCAACCCTACGCAGTATCCATAGGAACCTGAGGCTTTTGAGAACACTCCAGATCCAAACCATGACACGTGTCGAGGTATTTGCAACAACTAGGTGATCTGAGATCAATGGTTTCCGTTAGTGATAAAGCCAAATACTGTCACCAATTGGCTTTGGATAGAAATCATTAATTAGCACAGTGCAACTCCCTCGACGTTTGCAGCTCTGGGCTCTGAACGCCCCTGGCTCTCAGCCCTCTTGGCTCTGAGCTTTGAGCGCCAAGGCCTCTGAGCTCCCTGGGTCACAGCTCTTAGGGTTACGTTCTGGGTGCTCCTGGCCGTTTCTGCCAGCTCCTTCACAGCCAAGGCCCACGGCCCCTTGGTGCCTATTTGGATTTCCTCCGGTGGCTTCTGCCACCGCCTCAGCCTTTCCCCAGCTGCCGTCTCTGGAGCCCTGCAGACCACGAGCTCCTGTTCTTACCAGCCCTTTTCCCTGCAGTCCACTCATCCTGCTCAACCTAAGATAAAAATCACAAGTAGGCAACAGGACCATGCCGGCGCGAGTCCTCCCGCAGAGACCTAAGGGGTGTCAGCGAGGAAGCACAGCTGCAGACCAGGAGGACTGGCCGGGGCACGCGCACTCTCCTGTACTTCACGCACCTATTTTGGGACTTTCATAGCGGTGGTGGAGGGGGTGGCATGACAGGTATCTCTTAGGGCACATGGGGTGTCTGAGGCAGCTGTAGCTGGCAGGGGACTGCAGGAGAAAGGCAACTGCTTGTTTGACAGCTATCCCACCTCTGGTGGGACAGAAGTCACCACTGCCCCCACCTACAAGGCGCTCCCCGGAGGGCGGAGCAATACTGATCATGGCTTGTTGGGTTGGGGATTTCAGCGTTAAGATTCCTTCTCCACGCTCAAGATTGTTTACATTATGTCTTTCAGACAATAAAGCAGAATTTCAATGGAAAACAATGCAGGGAGCTCCGGTCCCTCCCTGACCTTCGTCCTGTCAGCATGCAAACGGTCCTGTGTGAGGGCCTGGGGGCTATGGGGTCCCCTTCAAGGACAGAGGCCTGCACAAATGGGGACCCTGACAGGAGGGAAGGCTGCACTTAGACTATCACAAGCCCACTTGCAAACGGGCAGGGGGAATTTGCCTCTTGAAGATAAAAGCTTTGATTTGGGAACATTTTTCTTTCTTTTTTTAAGTTGTTGAAATGTTTTTGTTGAGTGCAAAAACAAGAGAAGAGGAGACTAAGTTCATAGAAACAATTTACTGACTTAAGCTGGAAATAATGGCAATATTTAAAGTAGTCACATCCAGAGGTTTTTCAGATGTTTCCAAGCCGGGATATTTTTTTTTCCAACTTTGCTCAGTGAAAACTTTTCAAGGTTGCTTCTAGTCCCATTATTTTCAATTCCTGAACCCCAGTTTGCCCCTGCGAGCGAGGGCTCCCTCTCTGAGTGCACAGCCGGGCAGAGCGCCTTGGCAGCCGGACTCCAGGGCCCCTGGGGGCCCACAATCTCCCTGGCACGCCCAAGGTCTTTGGCAGAAGACCAGCGCTGTGAGCCCTCGCCCGCTGCCCCGCGGCCCACCTCCTCTTCTCTCCCACTCCTAACCCCAAAACACACGGGCAGAGTGAGGAAATCATATGCACCGTCGTCCCCCACGTATCCCAGGGGACACGTTCTATGACCAGCTGATGCCTGGCACACAGGAGAGTCCAGGACCCACGCCTGCCAAGCTTTCTTGTATGCACAAGTCCTCACAGCGTGGCTCAGTTCACGGATTTTGGGAGATTGGCAATAACAACGTGGAGCCACCGTTACAACGCGCCAGGATACAAGGCACGTGGCTGTGCCCATCGGCTATGCCCACCGGCTGCACATCGGATAACCCAGCAGCCACGAGTGACTGCGGGATGCCCTGCACAGACACCAGGCCAGGACATGGTGCATGGCCAGCAGGACAGTGCGAGATCCCCGTCATGCTACGCAGAACGCACGCCATTAAAACCTTATGAAATACTTTGGGGTTTTCCTATTTGATATTTTCAGATCATGGTTTGCCACCCGTAGCCAAAACCATGGAAAGAGAGACCGCAGAGGAGAGGGGACAGCATCACTGAGAAACAGAGAAGCGAGGACTGTCCCACAGCAAGGCCCAGGCTCAGCCTTGAGGACTCCAGAGGGAGAACGTGGGCAATAAACAGGTGGGGACAGGGCATGCCAGAGAGTAGTATGCGCCGTGGTGGAAAAGGACACAGAGGCAGGGTGGGCTGCTGGCAGGCTGTCATGCTATACAGGGCGGTCAGGGAAGAGGTGAAGTTCTCAAGGAACCAGTCATGCACCCAGGCCAAAAGAGCAGCCAGTGCAAAGGCCCTGAGACAGAGCAGGCCTGCTGGATCAGAGGAACAGCAGAGAAGTCAATGCTCTGGAGCAGAGTGAGCAAGGGGATGACTGCAGAGAGATCAGAGAGATGCAGCAGAGAAGCAGAGGCCCATTGAAGGCTCCAGGGCCTTGGAAGAAGGCTAGCTTTTTAAAGTTAAATGGGGAACTGTCCGGAGGGGCAGGAGTGGGCAATGGACCTCACGTGATCTACAGGTGTGTCTCAACCTCCTTCCACATACCTGGCAGAAGGCACCACTCACACTCCCGAAAGGCCAGGGGAGTGTTGGCAAGGTCCTCGCAAACGCCCCTCATGTGGGGTCGCTCTAGGAGGCCGCAGTCACCCATGACCGGCCCTGGTCTGACTCAGTGGCCGGCAGGGGCTGATTTCCCAAGTCCCCCACCCACACCCAGAGGGTGCTTAGCATGAAGCCGTGGTGGTTTCCAGCCACAGATATCAGAGTCAGCTGCCACGGCATAACCTAGCCTCACTCTGCCATGGGCACAGAGATAGAGCTGCTGCCCTGGGGGGTTGTGGCAACTGTCCCACACTAAGGTGGCCGAGCTCAGACAGGACCAGTGGCAGGAGAATGCTGAGAAGCCACCAGGGTCTAGATCTATTCTGAAGGTCACTCTGGAGGATTTGTTGAAGGACTGGGCACAGGGTATAGGGCAGAGAGAGGCAGGTGACTTCGGCTTAAGCGATCAGAGAAACAGAACATCCGTCAGCTGAAGTGGAGAGGCCCAGGTGGCTGTGGGGCGGACACCAGAGGTCAGCTGTGGACACAGCTGAGATGTCCTGTTATGTGAAGTCTGAAATACGCACTGAGGACCAGGGCAAGAGTCCCACCAGTAAGTGTGGGGTCAGGGTGTGAGGGGGCAGTGGGAGACTCCAGCCTGAGGTAAAATTCTCATGACCAAGAATCCCTAAAGAAATTTGTGACCACTGAAATTATACAAGAAAATTCCCCAACTTTCCAAAATCTAGGAAAAGAAATTAATTTTCAGGTACAAGAAGCTTGTAGAACACCAAATAACCTCAATCAGCAACAAGATTCACCATGACACGTCATAATCAAAACCTCAGAAATACATCAAGAGAGAACACTAGAAGCAGTCAGAGAAAAGCAGGCATCATTCTACCAAGGCAAACCATTCGAATTACTGCAGATGCCTCAATGCAAACTTTATAGACCAGGAGAGCCTGGAGCAAGATCTTTCAAGCTTTAGAAGACAGCAAGTCTCAACCCCAGTTATTGTATCCAGAAAAATTATCCCTGAAAATTGAGGGAGAAGTAAAAAAAAAATTTCATAACCAAGAATCCCTAAAAAATCTTGGAACCACTAGCCCAGCACTGCAGAAAATACTTAAAGGAGTAGCTGGAGGAATGGCATAGCGGTTAAAGTGCTTGCCTTGCAAGCATAAGGCCCTGAGTTTGATTCCCCAGCAGTGCATAAACCAGGCTTGGTGGTGCACACCTGTAATCCCAGCACTTAGGCTGAGGCAGGAGGACTGCTGTGAGTTCAAAGCTATCCTGGGCTACATATTGAGTTCAGGAGCAACCTAGGCTACACAATGAGACCATGCGTCAAAAAAAAAAAAGAATACTTGAAGGAATCTTTGAGCAGAGAGAGAGAGAGAGAGAGAGAGAGAGAGAGAGAGAGAAGCAACACCAAAAAACATGAAGGAACGGAAACAGCTAAAGAGAAAGTGTAACAAAAAAAGTACATTGGTATATTAATTAGTTTGTTGGCATCCTACTAAAATAGTACCAGCTTTCTCATGAAATCAGCGAAACTCCCCCATAATAGTTATTTTTAATAGTATATTAGTTTGCAAAACATAATAATTATATTTAATGTGATGAATTGGTACAAAATCTTTTAAAAATGTGTATACATGAATTTATGTATGGATAGGTAGACAAAATGATGAATCCAATCTGGCAAAATGTTAGTAATTGGTGAGTTGTGAGTAAGTAATTTATAAAAGTTTTTAAAATTCTGAAATAACTAAGTATGCCTTTATATCTACTGATTTATGTGTAATATATTTTTGTGGTATAGACTTAAGTTCATTTAATGTAGCAATTCACTTGTTTGGTCTTTGATGTAAGTTTATCCTAAGAAAAGTGACTGATGTAATAATGATAACCTCAATGTCTTTTGAATGTACAAACATCTACCTTTCAGTACTCAGCTAAGGAATTCAAATTTTAACTTTTCTTTCTCACATTTTCTAGCCTTAGGAATTTCATCATTATAGTTTTTTTTTCATATGTGGATTGGTGGGTAAGGCCATGTTAAAAAATCTCAATCTTAGATATACTAAGATACAAAAAAAAAAAAAAAGAACTTTCAGCAAATCATCTCAATAAAGGGCTCTGCTGGACCTAGAGAAGAGGCATCCAGATATGACCCCTGCAGCCCATTCTAGGGGTGGGAAGCTGAGCTTAAGAGTGGTGATTTGAGTGGTGAAGTGAGTCAGATGCAGAAGATTACATATGTTAAAGACCACATGGTTTCTCTGATATGGGAAACCCAGAACACAGGCATTCTATAGAATCAAGTGGGTGTGATAGTGGGAGTGAGCGGGGTGGGGAGGGTGTGGGAGGGCCAAAAATGGGAAGGAACTGTAAAGTTGGTGTGATATATATGTGCACAAAATACTCAAGTTCGTTGTAAACATTACATATCATATATACATATGGAAAAAAAAAACTATGGACCTAGGTACTGCTCCCATACCAACAGAAAATTAGAAATACTGGGAAAAGCTATCGAACAAGAAAAAGAAATAACACCCATAGACAGGTATAGAAGATGATGCAGAATTGGTTTTGTTGTAGTAATGATTACAAACCCAAGAAAGTAACCAAAGTACTAACTAGTAAAGCATTTCGTGAAAAACACAGTCACCCTGTGTCTTGGGTGAGTATCATGCAAGTTCAGGAGCAATTTTATTTAAATATCACAAGGCTTCTCCTAGATGAGAAAGCCAAAATGTCAATATTTGGAAGAGCAAAGTGAAGAAGATATGTTCAGAAACCAAAGGTAGACTTTGTGGAGGTGAGGGGGGGACTTGGAGTTGGGGGCGATGGGAGGCCAGGGAGGGAGAGGGGAGCTGATTAAGATGTGGTATGTGTATGCACCCAACTCCCCAAATAGAATGCGTTCACTACATATGATAAACATATGCTAATAAAGAGAACAATTACGGGAGAAAAAAAAAACTGGCAATGGAAAAAAGAAAAGAATTTAAAATCAGATTACTGGGTCTCCACTGGCTTGAAGGCACGAAACACTTACTCAAAGAGCATTCTAAGATCCATTTAGGAGAAATTAAAGAAAAGAAAACAGAAAAATAATGGGCCGGGGCAGATGTGTTGGGAGAGGGTGTCCTGGTGGCTTGAGGCCCTGGGTCTGATCCCCTGGGGATAGGGTAGGAAGGCAGCATTTAAAAAAAAAAAAAAGGACTTTATATTGATCCTGTCAGGGACAAGAAACAGTAATGGCGACGATCATCAAATGTGTATGGAACACACAAGTGATCCGTTAAGTCATAGATACCCTGAAATTGACTGTGGGGGGAATATTTAGATCACAGAACGAAGCAGGCACATAAATCAAGATATTTTCCTAGAGACCCAATTCTTCTGCACAGCATCAAATTGGGGGAGGGTCTTGTTGGCTTTTTTTTTTAATTGACACTTTTAGGAATGTGAGAAATTGACTGTAAATCCCCCAAATTTCTCTTAAAAGGAGACAGAAAATTACCCCAAAGAAGGGTATGCATCCGTGCACATGTGTGTGCAAGTGTGTGCATGTGTGCACAGACGAGCATCTATGCGTGTGTCCACGAGGAGGTGAGAGGACTCGACTTGCCTCATTAGCTCTAACACCATGACGGAGCCACGATCGGTGAGTCATACAGGTTCGGATAAAAAGAAGAAAAGCCAGCTGGAAGCCCACTCAAGCTATCTGAGGAACCCAGGCACACCAAACTGAGAGTAGTGGGACAAATCGCCAGGCCAGTGTGGGGCGGGTCGCCCCCAGGAGCCCCTTGGGAGCTGGGCATGGCGGTGCATGAGCATGTACGTGACCCTGGGGATGACCCTGAGCTGCAGAGACTGCCAGCCCTTGGAGAGAGCTCCAAGACCTCCGGTACTAGGAAAATCCTGGGTTCATCCCAGAGTCGAGCATGAATATTCAAACACTGTTATCATGATAGGATTTGCTAAACTCCTTAAATTTTCACTTCAAACGATTCCAGCCTTCTTGAGGTATAATTGACAAATTAAAAAAAAAACGGTACCTCCTGCGGCATCTAACGTGATGTTTTGATACAGGCGTAGCGTTGTGAAATAATAACCACAATCAAGCTAATTAACATTCCCACCACTTCACAGAATTTTGTTTGAGCCAGATCCAGCGGTACAGGCCTGTAATCTCAGCACAGTGGAAAGCTGAGGCAGGAGGATCACAAGTTCGAGTCCAGTCTGGGCAACTAGTAATTAGCAAGACCTTATATCAGAATCAAAGCTAACAAACAAACAAAACCCTGCAATGTAGCTAGCTCACCATGAAGGCCTTGAACTTGAACCCCAATCACATGCACATGAGTGCGCACATGCACACACACACACACACATACACACACATACACGCACACACACACCACACACACTTTTTTCCTTTGAGCTGACAACATAGGAGATCTCCCTCTCAGCAACCTTCAGGTATAAGATATAATCTTACGGGCTACCACCATCTTGCCATTCAGTGATCTCCAGAATTTATTCAACCTTTTGCAAAAAAAAAAAAAAAAAACTTGTCAAAAAGTGTCATTTATCAAGCCAAACCTGAGGAGGTCTACAGAAACTTACCTCTGCTGCATCAGGGGCGAGATTTCGAGTGTTTTCTCCCGCATTCTTCATGACTTTGGTGCTTTGTCATGCCAAACACATGTTGCTTGTGCGGTGAGAAAGCAACGTTTTGTTTTGTTTTGTCTTGTTTCTCAGATTTATTTGAACAAGCTAGAAAAAAAAATAGAATTGCATTTTTTCCTGTCTGTGTAAATAGATCTGACTGAAAAAAAAAAAATGGGAACATCTCATTGGAGACAAAACCAAGGAATCTGAGTACGTAAAACATCAATTTTAATTCTTACAGAAGCGTGTGCATGATAAAACCACAGAGAAATGGCACTGGGGATAAGTGTATAAAGCATGAATAGCAAAGCTCTCCACACAGGAGGGGATGACTGTCCAACGTACAAACTCAATTTCCGGGTTCAAGTTCATAAGTGGTCAGCGAAGTAAATACAATTTACATGTTAGAAAATTCAGGCAACAAACCATCACGTGGAAAAATACAAAGCTTCTAAAGAAACAAAACTCAAAACAGTATTAAAGCATCTCTAGCATCTGTTCGCCGGCCCAAGAAACAAGCAGTAAGACCCCGATTTGGAGGCAGAGGGGTGTGGTGGGGAGGATGCGGGCCTCCATATTGCCAGCGGCACCTGCCATAATTAGGGGTGCTCTTTTTTAGAGTATTCCAGCAGCCTTTTTGTTCTTCCAGAGGAGAAAGACAAACTATTTGTATTCTTTTATATCATTTTGAAAATATTTTGCAACAGTGTTTTCCTAATAGTATTTCTGGAGATTTTTGGTGGTGGTGGTGGTGTTTTGACACCGGGTCTCCTTCTATAATGCAGGCTGGTCATGAACTCGCTACGTCATTCAGGCTGGCCTCAAACTCCCAGCAATCCTCCTGCCTCAGCCTCCCTCACGCTGGGATTATGAGCGTGTGCCACCACACCCAGTTCATGTGGTGCTGGGAAGCCTAAAACATGGCTTTGAGCTTCCTAGGCAAGTGCTTTAACCACGGAGCTAGATTCTGAGCCCCCTAAGAATATTTCTGGAACACTTCCAAAGAATGCACACAGATGTTAGATTAGAGCGTAATCTCAGCCTGGCCTGGCGGCACAGGTCTGTAACCCCAGCACTCTGGGAGGCTGAAGCAGGGAAGGGGCAATGTCAAGGCCAGCCTGGACAAGTCAGCAACTGGGTGAGGCCCTGTCTTACATTAAAAATAAAAAACGAGCTGGGGCATAGCTCAGTGCAAAAGCCCTGGGTCCAATCACCGATGCTACAGTAAGTAAATACATACATACATACACACAAAAATTTAAAAACAAAAAAAGTAATCTGATGGAAAACAGCATGCTTCTATATGCCCAGGTCCTCAGTGTCTTCTACCTGCAAACAAGCATGGAGTTCTCCAAAAGTGCGTAGGAAGTACCCAATTAATTTGATCTCACTATCTTTTTAAACTTTATTGACAGCTCATAATGCACTATGCTGTTAGCAATTAGATTGAGAATAAGAAAAATTTTCACATGAAGATGCTATTGGTGAGCTCAAGAACTTTGAAACAACCTGGATTTTCCCCAACGGAGGAAAACCTACCCAGTTCAACTGTATTTAGGAGCCATCCTTGGAGTCCAAGGTTTTGTTGCTGTTGTTTTGTTTGTTGCGGTACTGGGGATTGAACACAAGGCCAAACCTCCAAGCCACATCCCAGCTTCCTCTTACTGTTTATTCGAGTCAGGGTCTCAGTAAGTTGCTAAGTTGTTCAGGCTGGGCTAGAACTTGCGATTCTCCTGCCTTGGCCTCCCAAAGTGCCGGGATTCCAGGCCTGCGTCCCTGGAATTGACCCATCCTTAAGAGTGCTCATTGCTTCTGATTCACCAATTAGATAAGCAGGCTTTTTAATGTCTACTGAAGTTACTGCTGAGTGATCCCTACTCAATGGGGGAAACCCACGTGGCTCCATTATCACCATAGCACAGAAATGTTATCAAAAATCACATGCAAAAAACTTTTTTTAAAAAATTACATCCGCTACAGAAGTCAAGCCGGAAAGTACAGTTAACACTACATGTTTGTGTATCTCCATTAACCTTTAGAAAGGGGAAGAAACCAAAGTCTGGTTCCCCATCCACAACGTCAGCACAACTGACAGACCTCTGAGGAGCTCCTGGCTAAAGTGGGCGTGCTGGCTTTCAGGTTCCCATAAGCCACTCCTGTTTGAATGTTTCTAGTCTGTTCCCGACAAGCGGAGAAGCGTCTTCACCCCATGTTGATGGTAGTGGGTCAGAAGGAGGAGCTGGACCAAAGCCTCAAAGACTAAGCATCACTATACTCCCAGGACCCTGGAGAAGAAGGCAGAAAGTACAGGGACAGTGGGAGGAAGGGCCTGAGCCCTCCACACCTCCCTTCTCCTTTCTTGCCCCCACCCCTCTCCACATCACATACACCCCCAGTCATGGTTTGGATCCAGAGCATCCCCCAAAAGCCTCCTGCATCTGGATGCTGTGGATTACCTATGGGGTCATGCCGTGTTGGTAAGTGGCACCCGAAAGGGGCTGGGGGAGTACTGGGCACGTGGCCTGGAAAGGCATACTCTTGCCCCAGCTCTTCCCCTGTCCTGACTCTCCCTCTTGCAATGCTGTGAACCGTTAATTGTTCTCCACCAGACCCTTTCTGGCATTGCCGGCCCCTCAGGAATGGCATGGACTGAAACCTCCTGAAACTGTGAGCTAAAATAACCCTTTCCTCCCTTAACTGGTGGATGCAGAGGATCGTGTCCAGCACCAAAAAAAATGAGACACACACACACACACACACACACACACACACACACACGCACGCACACACACACACACAAGCACACTCAGTGAACTCCATGGCTTTCTGACATAGGCAAGATCAATGCCCAGGAGCAGTCACTAGCCATGCCAGGCCCAGTGGCACAGGCCCATAGTCCCAGTACTGTGAGAGACTGAGGCAGGGGGACTGCAAGTGTGAGCCCAGTTTGGGCACCTGAGCACCTTGGTGAAACCGTGTCTCAGAACCAAAGCTAAAAAATGGTCTGAGGATCGGTTCAGTGCAAAAATCTTGGGCTTGATCTCCAGTACCAAAAAAAAAAAAAAAAAAAAAAAAAAAAAAGTAGTCATTAGCCAAAAAAAGAATCTACACATTCCCAGTTTCTGGAACAATCCTGACCAGCACTAAATCTGCTTGGGGCAAACACCCTAGGCAGAAGGGCCACTGCACTCCAAAACTGAGACAGGTGTTGTATCCCTCGCCCCCTCCCTCCTTCCTCTCGCAGGTCCCCTGGAGTGTGCAAAACTCCAAAGACGGAGGCTCAGTTCCCTCTTGCCTCAAAGCCTCTGGAGCCTGGGGTCCGGGAGGAGCTAACTCCGAGCCAGCAGGCCTGAGGCCACCGCGGGGTACGTTTGCCACAAGATGGGAACAGGACTGGATTTTCTTCCCAGACCTCTCAGTGTGATCGTGTGGGCTCACCTGCGCTGCCTTTCAAGGCAGCACCTCTCTAGACACTCTGAGTGTTGGCAGCTTCCACTCCGGTGGCTGCTTGGGGGGCTATCCATGCGGCCTGGTCAGAGCAAGGGTGGTTGGCAAGGTTAGCCCATTAGCTGCTCCCGACCTCTTGTGAGCAAATTACAGACCAAAGCCACAAAACTGTCTCCCAGTCAGAGGCCTCATGCCGACCGCCTCCACAAACAGCACGTTCTCTTAATCAGAGCTGAGGGACATGTCCACAAACTCTGCAACGGGGGCTTCGTGGCTTTCCCCATTTTGCAAAGGGCCTTGGCATACTCCCTGTAATTTTCCCGGGCATGTTCTTTTGAGGAGGTTTTGGGTATTGCTAGTCAGAATTCCAAGGCGAACAGTCCAACAGCAACAAAACACCGTGATGGAGAAAGCGGGGAGGAGCTGCCCACCCGTCCTCCACCAACCCTTCTCCTTCGAGCCTGGCTTTCCCCCAACCTGGATGCTCCAATTGGGGTGTGTTCCCAAGGGGGATCGGAGCAGGTGGCCCCGGTATGTACACAGACCCCCAAGCTCCCTACACGCATTCTTGGTTTCCAAGCTCAGGCCGGGCCCCATTTTCTAAAAGGAAGCCTCTGTCAGTGACAAGTCAGAGTTCCTTCCTCTCCAGAGCCCCCAGGAAGCCAGGATGGTGGTGAGCTCAGGGGACCATCACAGAATTTCCAGAAAGCAGTGATTCTGCCGAGCAGCACAAGGAGCGCTTGAGGCTACTGGAGGCAGCAGCACTGGGGAAGGGGTAAGCCTCCAGCCTGGTGCTGAAGGCCAAGTGCAACGTACTGGTGCAGGCTGGGTGCCTGTCCTGACCCAACCCACTGGTGACTGCCCAGACACTCGCACCTGATGGCTGCCGGGTGCTGAGCCAGTGACCTTGACTTACCATCCCCCAACATCCTATCCCACTTTACAGAGGAGTAGAACAAGGCGCAAGGACAAACGCATCACCCATGGCACAGCCAGCAAGTGGGAAAACCGAGATTCGGCCCCACAGTCTGGAGGTGCCTCGGGAAGGCTATAGAGTGAGACCCAGTCTCAAAAAAAAAAAAAAAAAAAAAAAAAATATATATATATATATATATATGCAAAGGACTGGGGATGTAGCTCACCTAAAAGGCCCTGGGTTCAATCCCCAGTACCACACACACACACACACACACCACACACACCCTCCTTTTTCTCTCTGCCCTGATATGGGATTTGCCCATTTCGCCCTCTGTGTGCTCCCAACCAAAATGTGTCCCTTTCATCAGAGGCTAGACCAACAGAACTGCCCAATCCTGGACTCTGAATGTCAAAACTCTGAGCTAAACAAACCTTTCCTCTTTATAAGTTAGATGCCTTGGGCATTTTGTTGCAGTAACTGGAAACTAACTAGCACAATCCCCTTTTGCCCAGGCATTTGCCTTTCCATCCTTGAATGAACACCTTCTCTGCCCCTCCGCAGTCACTACTAGCAAGATCAAGGCCCAGGTTTACATTTCCTGGGACCGGTTCAGCTCTCCCTAGAACACTAGCCTCCCCGTCCCTGGCCTGCTGGAGGAAGGTCATGCGAGAATGTGGGCTGCCCCTGAACATCAGGCTAGATGTCCCTCCCCCATGACGGGGACCCCCCCCATGTGGAAACAGCCTGAGAACCACAGGGGCTTGGGCTTAGGTTTTCTGAGGACAGGCAGGCAGCCAGGAAGCCTGGAAAAACCCGTGTCTTTTGGAGTTGTTTCTGGTTAGAATTTGTTTTCTGATTGTAAAAATAATATTTATCCATCACAGAATATGTTATTAAGAAAATGCATAGAGTATAGGAGGGAGAATGCTCCAGAAGGCTCAGCTGCTGTCCTAAGTCCCCCACAGCAGCAGCGCCCTTCTGTTCCCTAACACTGGGTCTGCGCTGTGTCTGGCTGATTCTACTTACTATTCCTGCATCCTCTGGACCTGCCCAGGTTCACCACTGCCCTTGGATTAGACCTGGGGCTGTGCCAGGGGCAAATGCAAAACGTGGCAGAGCGCTCAAACACCACACATCTTGCAAGAAGGGCTCAAACCTGGCTCCCCATCATAGCTCCTGGAAGCGGATGCCATCTCAACCTGTGCTGAGGGACATGAGCAAGAAGGGAGAGCAGATAGGAACAAGGGAGACAAGCAGCAGGAGCTGGAGCGAGCCAAGGCCCGCCCCGGGGGGGCACAGCGCCCCCAGGCGCACACCGTGACCCTCGCAGGCCTACCGAGGCCCGGCCGCGTCCCTCAGCACCCTCTAACAGGCACCATGTACCTCGCTGCACCGAGCCTGGCTCCTGCCTCATCCTATGCTCGGAGGATTTCCTACCTTCTCTGAGTCTCTCCACACTAGCTCCCAATCCAAAATCCTGATAAATATATATAAATGATACAGTTTATAATAACATCAAAATCAAATACAAAAGTCTATAATAAAAGATGCACGACACACACACACACTCCACAAAGAAATTAAGGAAGGCCGTGTTAGTAAGCTTTTCCTTACTATAATGAAATACCTGCGCTAATCCACTCATAAGGAAAAAGGGTTTATCTTGACTCATTGGTTTAAAAGCTTCCATCCACTGATCAGGCAGGTTCATGGCTTTGGGCTTCCAGTGCGCTGGGGGGAAGGCGAACAGCAGGGAGCACATCGCCCGGCAAACTGCTAACCTCATGACCAGGAAACGAAAGAGAAAGAGGAAGAGACCTGAGTCCCATAACCCCTGTCGAGGGAGGGCACACCTCACCGACCTGACACTTCCCGCCAGGCCCACCTCACCAGGCACCACCATCTTCCAGGAAGCCAAACATCAACACACGGGCCTCTGGGAGGCCCCTGAGATCCAATCTGCAGCATGACCCATAGAAACCGAGTCAGTGTCAAGCCCCCTACACTGGCAGAATGAAGGACTTGACTGCGAGCGTGTCCTCCCTCCCCAGACTGACCTACAGAGCCAGTGAAATCCCCGTCAGAAGCCCAGCGCCCTGTGTGTCTCTGGCCACGCGTGTATCTGGGCGCATGTGTGTGCAAAGGCATCCGGAACACACACGGAAACCAAAGTGCCGAGACAGCTCAAGGCCATCATAAAAGACAAATCCCAGGACCGAGGCGACCTGCCTCCAGGAGTTCACCTGGGCGGGGCGGGGAGGAAGGGACGGATGGAAGGGAACAGAAAGTTCACAAACAGACCCGCACCCAGCCCTGGGCCTGGCTTCCGCAAGTCACCCCCGCCCCGCTGGGAGCCAGAGTACGCCTCTCTGCAAAAGGGGCTGATTTAACTGGAAACCCAAGTGGGAACTAAACGAATCTTACCCCCCACCTTGGACCTTGAACCCACTTGATTCCAGTCCACTGCAAATCAGAGTGAGAAAAGAACAGCCCGCGGGGAGGGGCGGGGCGCTCCCTCTCCCCGGCTCCTGCACACCCGGACAAGCACCTCCTCAGCCTGGTGCGGGGGCGGCGAGTGTCACAGCAGTAGTAGCTTCTCTCATGGCGAGGCCGCCGCTGCGGACTGCAGCAACGCCAGGTGCCAAGGGACAGAGAAGGAGATCAGTAGCGGAGGGAGGAAAACCGGGTAGGAAACCCTCTCGCGAAGGTTCCGGATCTCTCCAGCGTCAGAACACAAGAGCTCACACAAGACCCACCTTCAACTGCAGCCCACACTAAGGGTGAATCCTGTGTGCAAGGCGAACGAAAGCAGGCACCCACACACTGGCTTGCACACCCACGTCCACGGCCTTTTTCTGACTGCTGCAAAAGGGAAGTGACCTGAGGCCTCCCGAGGGAGACATGACTAAACAAAATGTGTTCTACCCACAGGATGGAGTATTATTCGGCCATGAGAAGGAAAAAATACTGACCAGCACCAAACACAGATGAACTCTGAAAATATCTTGCCAAGTAAAAGAAGTCAGGCACAAGAAGCCACATGTTCTCTGATTTCACTGGTATGAAGTTGAGAACAGGAAAATCCGCAGGGCCAGAGGGCAGGCCCGAGGCTGCCTGGGGCTTCCGAGAACGGCAACTCTCGGCTAATAGGGAGGCATTTCTTTGGTGGACGATTAAAGCGTTCTCAAATTAGATGGTGATGGCGGCTGGACAACTTTGTCCGTAAGCCAACAGCCATTGAATTGTACGCTTTAAATGGATGAACTTTATGGTCTGTAAATTATATCTTAATGAGGGCTTTTTTAAAGGAGAACCCTGCAATTTCGAGGCCCTTTGTGATGTACCTCTTCCCACCTGCGTTTTGGAATGGCAGCTAGAAGGCCTCCAGACTCGCTGCAGCTGAGACACTCGGGCCCTAGCTTCCGGGAGTGGCGACTCCCCGACCCTCCCTCCTCGCCAGGCTCTGTGGCCATCAAAACAGTGGAGGGCGGGCCTGCTGCCCTGACCAGGCCCCCAGCTCCTGGCCTGTCCTGGCGGTGGGACAATCTCTTCCCTCTCCTGCGGGCAGCTGACACTCCCCACCTACCCTCCATCCCTATCTCTCATCACCTCTCTCCAAACAGCCGAGTCTATTACCTGGAAGCTTCGCCTGGGAATTTGCTGGTGGGTGGATTGTAAGCCAGGCCTCACCAGCCAGCAACCAGCATGCCTGAGGGAAGCAAGGGCCTCGGTAGGGGCGGGGCATGGGGAGGGCCTCCCAGGCCTGTCGGGTCTGGGGAAAGCCGAGGGTCACCTCCCAGGAAGCCGCTGTGCCCTCCCGCCCGCACTGGCCTCCATCTTCCTCCGTGGCTCCCCTCTGCAGGGTCTGGGAAGGCATGAAAAAACATGTATTCACTCCAGACAGGGCACAGAGAACAGACCAAACAGACCGAAACAGTGATGGCACCCAAGTCCCACATGATGGCTACTTCCAGTTGCACCTTGTCACCGGAAAGCCCACCCCAGCAGAAATGATGGCTCACAGAAATTGCACACTGCCTCCCAGGACTCGGCCTCCCAGGCCTTCCTGGACTCACAAAGAGGGCTCCCACTCACCAAGGAAACATGCCACCCCACATCAAGTGTAGGAGGACGGCCGCCCTGGGATTCCCCCAGAGCCGCTCCACTCAGATCCAGCTTGGCCTTGGCTGTGTGTCCTATCACCCACCTCAGGGGGCGGGCCGCTACCCCCTGAGCAGGATGGCACACCACCCCACCCCCCACAAGCAAAGGCGGGCACGTGGAGGTTCCCCCGCCAATGCTTCGCCCTCTCACAGGTGAGACTCAGTTGCACATCCCAGCACCCACGAAGGACCTCGTCGCCACTCCCCCCACTCATCTTTGGTCCTGTCGGTCCTGCTCCGGTGCCATCACTGATTTCTTTCTGTACTCCAAAAAGAGACAACACAGTACAAGGGCCTGGGGCATGGGGTAAAAGAAGGAAGTCCTCAAAATACCCTCCATCCCTCAAGCTAGTTCAGCAGCAATCCTTGTCTGGCAATCCCATGCTCCTCCTGGCAGTTAGATAAGCCTCTGGCTAGGACTGAGGAGCGGAGTCCACACGCAGTTGTGTACAAGTGTCAGAACGTGGGTGCACAATGTCAGACGGGGAAGGGTTCTGAAGCAAGGGACTGAAGGTTTGCTGGCTGTGTCCAGGCTATCCAGCTTGACCTCTCTGATGGCCCTGTGATGTCAACACTATCATTGTTCCCATCGTGGTTTATATCTGGAGTGGCCCCAAAAACCATGTTCCTATGGATACTGTGTAGGGTTGGGGATAGGGCTGGAAGGGGGCGGATGCTTGAGGCTTGACCTGGAAGTGCAAGGCTGGTTCCGCCCTTCCTCCAGTCTCTCTTTCTGCACCATCATGTTGTGAGGATCTCTGCCGCTGGAGCTCTGGCCCTGCCCCACTCCAGCCCTGCCGTGTGCTTCCATCATTTGCCAGCTGCCCACCTGTGAATGGACTGAGACCTTCTGAAACTGTAAGCTAAAGTTAATCTTTCCTCCCTAAATTGTGATGTCGGGTATTGAGTCACAGTGTCAAAAAAGTAAATAAGATAGAAATTGATACCAGAGAAGTGGGGTCGTTGCTGTGACTTTACCTGACCATGTGGTTTGGAAACCTTTTGAACCAGTTTGTGGGAGGAATTGGAAAGGTGTGAGGATGCCAGCTGGAGTAACCTTGGAGTGCTCTGAGCCAAGCTTGGTGGGAAGTTCTGGTCAGAGCTCAGAAGACCAGAATGCTAATACAAGTGTGGATTGGAAAGGCTAGGCTCAAGAAGTTTCAAATGGGAAGGAGGATGGTATCGGCAAGTGGCCTAAAAAACACGTGTGCTACGCTCTGGCAAAAAGTTTGTCAGCATTTTGCCCTTGTCCAGAGACTTTGCCTGAAACTGAGGGCAGTGGTAGCTTGCTCTGCTGGAGGAAATCTCAAGGCAGAATTTTCAAACTGTTATATCGCTGCTGTTTGTGGCTTTAGCCAGCTCTATGGCGAAAGACAGGATAAAATGGCAGAGAAAAATTATATAGAAGGTTTTCAGCGCCAGGCCAAAATGGCCTACAGTGGTGGGGGCACAGAGCACAGGGAAGTTAAAGACATTAGCATTAAAAAGAAGCAAAGTACTCACACTCAGGACAAGAAATATGCCTGGAGAGCATCTCCAAAGTCAGCTAGACCCCTCCCTTCGCCAGCTCAAGGGTGAAGAGGTGAAACTGCAGGGCCAAAAGAAAAAAAAAATGTCTTTTAGAGTTCAGTGGCCTGGAGTTCAACCATCTAAGAACTCAGAGACTTCTACAGCATTTGTCCAAGGCGGCCAGGCTACTGCCCAAGCCAGTGGCAGGCCTTGGCAACGTCAACGCGGTCCTGGCTTTAGAGGCCTGCAGAGTGCTGGAGTTGTGGGTTTGTGGAGGCTTCTCCCCAGATTTCAGAGGAAGGCCTTGGAGGCCAGGCAGTGTGCCCCTGGGAAGGCAGTGTGTGAAGCTGTAACGGAGAAGCCAAAGGCGCAGTGGAGAACCCAGGAATTTGGAGAAGCCGGGAGCATGGATCATCTGCTGAGAAAAGCTGCAGGCTGTGAGTGGATCCGACCCAAGGGAGAGAAGATAGAGGTTGCAGCCAGCAGCCATGCTGTAGGGGCGGGGCCACCCAAGCCCTCTGGAGCTCATATCTTGCCTCAGTTCACCCCAGGTGCTGGACACGGGACTATAGGAATTAATCTTTGCCCTGCTGGGTTTAGGAATTGTTTTGGTCCTATTGCCTTTTATTACCTTATTCATCCCTTTTGGTGGAATGGAAATGTTTACCCTGTGCCATTTTATGTTGGAAGCACTTAACTCTTTGGTTTTAACAGGAACTCAGAACTGAGTTTGCCTTGAGTCTCAGAGGAGACTGTGGACTTGGACTTTTTAGCAGTGCTGGAACTAGTGGGACTTTGGCAATTTTTGAAAAGGGACTAAACACGTTGTGTATCAGGCGGGGGCTGTGAGTCTTTTGGGGGCCACAGGCAAAATGTCATGGTTTGGATCTGGAGTGTTCCCCCAAAAGCCTCCTGCTCCTATGGATACTGGTAGGGCTGGGAGGTGAGGCCTGGTTGGAAGGGGCGGGTGCTGGGGCTTGACCTGGAGGGGCATGCGCTGGTTCTGCCCTTGCTCCCAGTTTCTTGCTGTTTTCCCCATGCCATAAGGATCTCTGGCTCTGGCCCCACTCCAGCCCTGCCATGTGCTTCCACCATTTTCCAGCCGCCCACCTGTGAATGAACTGAGAACTGAAACCGTAAGCTACAGTAAGCCTTTATATCCTAAGTTGCGCATGTCGGGTATTGAGTCACAGCCCAAAAAAGTAACTAAGAAAGCCCCCCATATTGCAGGTAAAGAAACTGAAGCTCAGAGAAGTGAAGGCCACAGAGACCGGAAATGACAGTGCCGGAAGGCGAACCCGGCCTCCACACTGGAGCCAGACTCTATTTTCCTGTCAGGGCCAGGCCCAGCCACAGGACATGCCACCAAGGCTTGCAGCAAGGTAGGAGGAAAACCAGGACTCTGGGGCAAGCCGCTGTGGTGAGCGAGGAGGGCAGAAGTGGCTGATTGCCACTATTGCTGCAGAAAGAACCAGCCAATCCTGCCATCAGTTCTCACTTTTTTTTTCTTTTTTTGTTTTTGTTTTCTTGAGACAAGGTCTAGCTCTATAGCCCAGATTGGTCCTGAACTCATTAGTGCAGCCCAGGCTGGCCTTGGACTCAGGACAATCTGCCTGCCTCAGCCTCCCAAGTACTGGGAATACAGGCATGTTCCACTATGCCCAGCTTCATGTGGTGCTGGGGAATTGATCTCTGGTACTTAGCATTTGCTAGGCAAGTGCTTTAATGACTGAGTTATTCCTCCAGTCCTTATCAACTCTCACTTTTAAAAACATTTCCAGTTGAGTGTGGGGGCACACAATGACAATCCTCGCTATGTGGAAGTCTCAGCAGGAGGATCACAACTTTAAGGCCAGCCTGGCAACTTACCAAGGCTGTGCCATAGCTTATTTTTCTTTCTTTCTTTCTTTCTTTCTTTCTTTCTTTCTTTCTTTCTTTCTTTCTTCACTCTGTAATCTACACTGGTTCTGAGCTCACTATGTAGCCCAGACTGGCCTTGAACTCATAGCAATCCTCCCACCTCGGCCTCCCACGTGCTGGGATTACGAACATGTACCACCACACCCAGCTACTCTGGTGCTGGGGAATTGAACTTGGGTACATAGCATTTGCTAGGCAAGTGCTTTAACCACCGAGCTATTCTTCCAGCCTCTATATCTCAAATTTTTAAAAAATTAAAAATAAAATAAACAGACATAGCTCAGTGGTAACCCTGCTTGCCTGAATGTGCAAGGCCCTAAGTTCAATATTCACTGATACTCAGTGACATACGCACACTTCCATGTGTCACTTCTCAGATCTCCAGCACAAAGCTCCAGGACGATAGGGCCCATACCACAGTCCTGCGTGGGCTCCTGTCCCCTGCCCCTAAGCTTCTAACTGGACACTGCACAAAGGCCTCAGCAGATACCAGGATGGGACTGCTGGCTCCAAGCTGCTGTAAGCACGTCCCAACTGTCTTCTTTCTCTGGCTGTAGAGGGTTGAGTGATCTTGGGAGGAACCACGAGGGCTCTACACTTGTGTCCAATAACAAGCATCCTTATAAGAAACGGAAAAAGGTACAGGCAGAGTGGCAGTGAAGGCCACGTGAAGATGGTGTTGCCCTAAGGAAAGAAATACTGGAGCTCCCAGAAACTGCAAGTGGCCTCCCCTAGGACTCCTGGAGGAAGGTGGTAGACCAGCTGACACCCCCCTTTAGGACTCTGGCTTCTAGACTATGGGAGAATAGGCGGCTGCTGGCTTATACCACCTCATGCCACTGTAGCAGCAGGACGTGCATACCACCCACCGGGGTGTCCAAAGAAGGAAGATGAAGGCTGACCCGGTAGGGTGGCGACTAGCCACCGCCATCCCTCTCCTCCCTGGTTTTTGTCATTAAAGGAAGACAGTCAGACCCAGGTCTTTCTCGGGGATGTGGCACTGGCTGGACACATGCTCATACGTACACATAGGCACCCACAGGCACAGGGGACAAGTACCTCTTACTATCGTTCACAGTGTTTCCCAAGTTGTGTGCTTGTCCTCTGATAGATGATTGTCACCTCCACCCCTCTGCGTCTGCCTGTGCCTCTGAGTAGGAACTGAAGCTTCTTTGACCTCTTGGACAGTAACACCTCACCTGTGTCAAGGACATCTTGCTGACAACCACTTGGGTGCCAAGCACAGGACTAGGGGAAGGACAGAAGAAAGACCAAGTCCCCGTTCCCTGAGAGCTCACAGTCGGCAGCTGCCTGCACTGACATCACATTCTGCTTGAGACCTTTCCAGCTGGTGCGTCCAGCTCTGTCTCTGACCTAGGAGGCAACAGAAGCCAAAGGGGCAAATTGGGTGCCAGGGTCCCAGAGGCACAGAGACCCCTGCTGGACTGACAGGCCCAGCATCCCTGGATCCCCAAAGGCCCCACAGTGATTATGTCTTTAACCCCTAGGAAGACACTGAGAGAGGAAGCTGCGTGGCAGCCTGCGTCTCCACACTGGACTGACACAAGCCATCAGCTGCCTTTGGCCTCTGTGGCTTGAGAGTGGTGTCTCTGTGCCCCCAGATGCCACTCAGTAAATCATGCATCTGGTCAGCATGACTTGTGACTGTCCCCTCTTTCTGGGTGAGCAGAATGACTGTTATACAGGAGGGGTGACCGACACTAGGGCAGGGCTCTGGGCAGAGCCTTCAGCTGCGGGCACTCTTTGACCTGAATGCAGAAAACACTCCAGTAATTCCATCCCATGTCCCTTTGCCGATCGTGGGGTCCTTGCCCCAGGTGTATCTTTTGAAAGATCAGCTTTTCCACCCCTTCTGCAGCACAAGGGGATCAAGAGGTGGGAATAAAAAAAGCAAAGAACTTTTGTTTCAATTTAAAAGTGTCTTTTATGATTTTAATGCCACATCCATAAACAGCTCAGGGGAAGTCGGCAAAGAGAAGCAAATTGTTTCATCATAAAGTTATTTTTAAAATTCAGTTTCTGAATAAACACTGAGACATTGCATTAATTCCACATACCACGTGTAGCACATGGCCTTCAGTCTGCATGAGAACGAACACATGAATGAATAAACTGAACAGGCCCTGACACATGCCGGGCTCCGCGCTAAAGGCTTCACACACATTACCTTAATCCCTCTTGGCTGCGGCCTTGCCCGGGAAACCATCACACCCCATTTTACAGATGGGGACAGAGATTGCTCAAAGCCGTTCAGCCGCTGGCAGATGCAGGGCTGTGTGTGACACTTGGACGCAATTGCATAAACACAGTCACCAACTTCCTGGCATCACGAAAAAGAAATGGCCGTGTCTTACAAGAATTCTTGAAGAAGTAATTACTACCTGTGAACATCTAAGGACCCTAACTTGCTCTGACAGCACCCGTGTCATGGAAGGGGAAAGCCTAGTGCTCAGGCATGATCCGGCCATCAACAATGCCACCCTGTGAAGCTGGCCAGGGGACCTAGCTTCTTTGTGCCTCAATTTCTTCCTCTGTGTGAGATATGGTGAGAGGCTGGCTGAGACCCCATCTGGGTGCAATGGTTAGCTGATGAAGCCTTTTCTCCACCCCAGAGGAGCAAAGTGTGCGTCTCTGATACCTACGTGTGCTGATCAGGGCTAGAGGAATATTTAAGGCACGAGACAGCCTATTCCACCCAGGGCATAGCAGCTTTTGCCTCCGGTCTCTATCCCCTTGTGATCACAAGGAGGAGAAGGAGGGCCCTCTGTTCAGGCAGGAATCTTAGCATAAATAACAACAGCCCAGCCAGGAGCTGCACTACACATGCGGTTGGTTAAGCTCAGCAGCTCTGGACTCATAGATGCTTTGCATCTTTATATTAAACTGATTTTCAGAGAAGAAAGAAGAAGCAAAAGCAGCAGCAGCAGCCTTTTAAAAAATATTTATGACCAACTTACATTTTTTGTTTGTGTGTGTGGTTCCAGGATGGAGCCCAAAGCTTTCCCAATGAGCTACATCCCCAACTCTTTATTCTTGATTTTGGACGGGTCTCTCGAAACTGCTAAGTTGTGCAGGCTGGGCTCGAACTTTCCTCAGTCTCAGACTCCCAGAGAGCTGAGATTACAGGCCTGAGTCACCAGTTTGGCAACATTTATCTACTTGCAAACACATCCCGGCTTGTACTTTTCCAAGTGCAGGTCACTAGACTAAGACACTAACTGATTTGTGAATAAGAAAAAGTCAATCACCTGGAGGCCGCCGTTCCTCTCTCGCGGCCACCAGTGCTAGCAAGGCCTAATGACCAGATGTGGGCCTAGATCTGCTGTGTTCCGTAACTGGAGTCACCCCGTGACACACAGAGGTGGGGTATGGGCACTCTCTTTCCTGTTCGCCTTAACAAGTGATCACACCAGCAGCAGACCTCTCCCTGTTACCCATAGAAGAGGCCAGGGCCCTCCAGTTCCGCGCCACAGCCGGACAACGCGGCCACGTGCCGCATTCTGGGCGGTCCGCCAGCACTCCCGAGCCCAGGGTGCGCGCCATCTCCACGCTTTACGGTAGGCGCCGGCGCGCAGGACAACCACGTGGCGGCGGCGGAACCAAGGCCCGGCGGGAATGCGCGGAATGCGCGGTGCCGTCTCACGCGGGTCCCAGCCACGGCCTGGTGTCCTACGGCGCGCTCCCGCCGCCCTGCCCGTGGGTCCCCGGTTTCGCAGAAGCAGTGGGACCCCGCCAACACCTTTTGCGTCGTGGGGACCGAGCAAAGCTCCTTGTCCCCAAAACTTTGCAAGGGGGTCTGACCGCTCTTCTGGCCACCAGCCCTAACGGGAGAGGTGCAGGGCGGTAGGCGGGAGACCTTTCTCCCCGGACATGGAAAAAGTTTTCCTCCCAGTCTCTTACTTGACCAGGGTCCAGACACTTAGAACTCTAAGACTGCCTGCCAGAAAGACTGCCACCCCCAGGGCTTTCCAGAACCTGGCTGGAGGGGCTGGGGATGTGGACCCCAGGTGGCAGCCAGCCTTCCAGAAAGGGCAAGGGCGGAGGCACGAGCTTTTCAGCGTGTGTCGGTTCTGCAGCCCCTGCCTGCGCCTTCATCAGGCATGAGCGCCCGCTCAGCCCTTGGTGGGCCGCGGCCCTGCTGAACCTCGGGAGGCCTGGGCCCGACCTGGCCTCAGAAGTCATGACCCCATCTGATTTCTGTGCCTCGGCTGGCTGTGGTGTTCTCTGCCTGACGCCCACTCCCACCACTCGGTCTGAACCGGCCAGGGGGCACGGCAAGAGGATCAGCTAACTGCTGGAGGACTGGAGTTCACGGCACTGGTGCTGTGTTTTGAGGGGCGAGGTTAAGTAGTTAGAATCTTCCTTCAGGCCCAAAGCTGCACCCCCCCACCCCCGTGGGATTCCAAATATGTGGCTAGATCCGGGGCCTCCCTACCTGTTGGGTTTGCTGTAAACTCCTGCGCTCTCCCCGCTCTCTGTCCACAGTAGAACGTCCTTTCTCCGCAGCGGGACTAACTCTCGACTAGAGAGCAAGGTAGTCTGTGTGCGGTTGAAACTATTTGATCAGAGGGGACACCATCAGGGCCGGGGACTAGAGGGCTCGGAGAGAGCAGGGAGCCGTTCCCCGTGGTTCCGCGGAAGGGTGTCTGATGTGGATTTCGGGCCGGTTCCGCTCCTTAACTTTTGGGCCCCCTGGATGGGAGCTGCGTAGCCTGGGTGGGGTTGCCGCTGCACGTGGACTGCAATGCGCGCCCCAACAGCCTGCGGTGTGAGAGATGAGGAGGCCCCGGAACTCTGGGTCCTCATTCCATTAGGAAACATTTTTCCGGGGCGATTGAAGGGCTTAACAATGGCAAACTCGCGAAGCCTGAGCCAAGCCCTTTCAAGTCGCCGCCAGGTATGTGGTTGCAGGTGACCCCATCTGGGTGCGCCAGGCAGCCGCCTGGGTCCGCTCCGGGAGGGGCGGGAACGGGAGGTCGACGCCCACACAAGGTCGGCCTAGAGCCCTTGCACGCCTCTCCTAATCCTCTCCAGTGCGGCGTGCAGCTCTGCGTCCTGGGCTGTGTGTCTCTGCGCGCCAGTTACTGAATGAGCGCGCTCCCTTCCCCCGCTGAATGAAGGTTCCCACAGCCAGGGAGGGTGGCAAACACGCGCCTGCGGCGGAATTCGCCCTCTCTCGGCGACCATCCGCTGGGTTGCCGCCACCGGGGGCGAAGGAAAGAGAAGAGCGAGGAGGGTGGATTTAAGTTACTTTTGGATTTGCTTTCCAGCCAACGTGGTTTCTTCTCAGCGCGGCCAGCGGCCCACTGTCTCCAAATGGTCCCCGAGTAATAAGCGCAGAGCACTTTAAGCCCTGAATTCGCCGTTCCCGATTTGTGATCGTTTAAAAGTGCAAAGTTAAAATTGCAACAAAAGTTTTTAAAAGTCGGTTTTTCTCTTTGAAAATCAAGTCGCTTCCTCTGCCCCTTCAGAAGCAGTGATCCTCTAGGACCAAGGGCTGCCGGACCCCTCGGGGACTCCAGGGCACGCCAAGCAGGCTTCCCCGGGGTGGGGGCAGAGCCAGAACGTTCCCCGCCGGGCCCCAAATTCCAGCGCCTCCCCCGCGGGTTCCTGGACGGCTCTTCACGCCCGCCGGCCAGGCTTGCACTTTTGCGCCCGTCCCTGGGCCTGGAAATCAACTAAGTTCCTCGTTGAGATCTGCCCGGTCCGCCTAGTAACAGCGCCTCGCCCCCATTGGCTCATGCTAATTCCAGTTCCTCCGTCTTTCCCGCGGTGGGGGACGCTCCCTCCGGGACTGGAGCGCTTGTCCCCGGAGTGGGCGAGCCTCTTTATTCCCTGCTGCCCCTTGCCGGCTTTCCTCGGTCAGGATCAGGCGCACGCGGGACTCGGACCCCTAGCCCCCAGGGACGAGCGCCGCCAGTGATAGCGCTCGGCCACATAAATCATCCGGGCAGCCGCCTGCCCGGTCGGGATTTTATGAATGAAAAAGCAGCCCGGCCGCCCTCGTGCGCGGGCTCATGCTCCGCGGCCCGGCGGTGCCCGCGGCCAGCATGAACGTGGGCACCAGCGGAGGGGGTCATTAGAGGGTGCGCCCTGATCGGCCCACACACCTCCCCCCAGGTGTGGGCGAAGGTAGTTGCCCTATGGGCCCAGAAATATCCGTAGCCCCGTTCCCAGAGGGGGAAGGGGCCCAGAAGGAATGGGCCACGAAGGGGGAGGGTCGCATCTTGCGGCGTCCGTCCTTGCGAGGGAGAGGGGCATTTTGCATCCGTTTCCTGTGAGCTGTTAGCTAGCGTTCGAGGACTTGGTGGTTTGATGACCCGAAACTGCATCCAAAGGGACGTAGGTTAACAATTTTCTTAATTTGGGCAGATATTATAAAAAAAAAAAATTTAAAAAGTTAAGACGGCCTTTTATTTTAAAAGCACCAAACAGGCAAACCTCTTTAAAAAAAAAAAAAACTGCATTCTATTCCCCTGTAAGTTGGTGGAAATATTAGGGACCCTCTCCTAGAATCACGAACACCTATGGATTCTATTAAAAATCGCCAGATCAATACAGCCATTTGTTTCATTTCTAATTGTTCTAACTTTTACCAACCCCTGCCATTCCCTACAAACTCACGAACGAGGCCCCGGGGTGAATTCAAAAGGTGAGGGCGTCCAGGCTCCCAACAAAACCAGCTGAGACACCTCCGTGGGGGAGGGGGTCTTGTCCCAGGCAGAGGCAACCAATATTTCTGGAGATTTCATTTATTTTTAAATGTTAACGTGAGTCAGGGTAGAAACCACTGTTTCTCAGCTTTCCATTCAAAGGTGTTTCTCCCGGTTAAATTGCGGGGAGGGGGCGACTGAGGAGTATCAGCAAAGATGGGCTGGCTCGGGTGAAAAGACAGCCCGCAGATTCCCCCCAGGCGAGGACAGGACGGAGGAAATGCTCGCCACCATCTTGGGCTGCTGCTGGAATTTTCGGGCATTTATTTTATTTTCTCTTGTTTTTCCGGCGAGCGCGTGCTAGCTGAAGTCTCTAATGCTCGGAGGTACCGCCTCGCACATTTTCAACGACACCTCGTGCGCCGACACGAAGCTTGCGCCGGGCGGGGTGTCCTGTCCGCATCTCTGCACGTTAAATAGTTCCCGAAATTTACACGTGTTAATGAAAATGAAAGAAGGCGCAGGAGCTGAGATTCCTCGGTCCTCTCCGCACGTGGGTGCTCTCGTGGCGTCCTCGGAGATATACCCATTCTCGTGGCTGGGATACAGGTTGTCGCTGCGCCCAGAATGCCCCCTCCACGCCGTCTCCCCAGTCTGCGTGTGGCCTGCCGCCCTCCTCGTATTCCTCCTCTCCGGAGCCACTTCCACCCTCCCCATACACACCCCCCAAGTCCCAGGGGATCCACTCGAGAAGGACAGGCCCCATACACCCCTCTCCACCCGCGGGGAGAAAAGCAGCCGCGGGGCTATTTGCATTTCTATGAAAACCGAACTTCGGGGACAGCTCCGCCGCGGGACAGACGCGGCGCCTCCGGGAAGGCTTTCGGGCTCTGCCCCTCGCTGCTCCCGGCGCGCTGCGCCCTCGCCCCCTCCCCCTGCGCCCGCCCCGTCCCTCCCCCCCGGCTCCATTCTCTGCCCGGCTTTGATCTCTGCTTAACAACAGTAACGTCACACGGGCTACAGGGGAGTTTTGTCGAAGTTGCAAAGTCCGGGAGCCTCCAGAGGGCTGTCGGCGCAGTAGCAGTGCGCAGCAGAGTCCGCGCGCTCCGGCGAGGGCCCGAAGAGCGCGGGGGAGCGCGGGGCGGCGGCGGCGGCAGCGACAGCCGAGCGAGCGCGGCGCCAGCGCGGACGCACAGCCCGAGCCATGGAACACCAGCTCCTGTGCTGCGAGGTGGAGACGATCCGCCGCGCCTACCCCGACTCCAACCTCCTCACCGACCGGGTGCTGCGAGCCATGCTGAAGGCGGAGGAGACCTGCGCGCCCTCCGTGTCCTACTTCAAGTGTGTGCAGAAGGAGATCCTGCCGTCCATGCGGAAGATCGTGGCCACCTGGATGCTAGAGGTGCGCGGCTCGCTTAGACTGCACTGCAGTTGGGTGTCCAGACCCGCGTTCCTTTGCCCGTGTCCCCCTCCGACTTTGAAGTTTGTCGGGGTGTTGCTAGGAATCCTTGTTTTCAAAATAAATAGGTACTGCGGGCATTTTTTCCACGAGAAAGGTATGGGGGTTGGGGCGCTAGGGGTTCCTTTTCCTGGTGGGGGCGGCCGGAGAGGTGTACCTTCAAAGGAAGCCGGTGCCAGGGGCACCCCGGCGGGCAGGAGGGTGCAGACTGGCAGGCTGGGCCCCCTTTGTGGCCCCCGCCTGAGCTGCTGCGCCTCCTCTCGCTGCCGCCGGCCCGAGCCGCCAGCTAGGGGGGGAGGGGGAATAGATTTGATTTTTAAATTAAATGCCCGTGGACACGTATGCAAGGGCCGCTTGTGCCAGTATTATGCGCCATCTTTGCTCCTTTATTGCAAAGCAAAAGTGTTTTATTAGTAATTGGGCAGGGTGGGGGCAGGGGGCGGCCGGCGGGGCTCTGGGATTGTCGCGAGGGGCCGTGCAGCCGCTGGGAGCCAGCAGAAGGGCCACGGGGACTTGGTGAGGGCTGTTTTGGGGGGACCCTGCCCTGCAAGGGGCCCCTTTGTTCAAGATTCGGGCCCGGGGCGCCCCGCACGGGCAACCAGGGCCAGAGAGCACGCCGGGCTGCAAGGTCGCGTGGCCCCCGAGACGCCTAGGGCTTACCTCTATCTGCGGGGGTCTCCGCTTGGGGGACTTGCCCGGGTCAAGCCAAGGACCCGGGCTACATTTTCAGGCCTTCGGTGGGCTCCTCGGTGGCCCCAAAGTATTTTTAAATAATTTCTGAAAGTGCGGCGTGGTGCCCTTGCGACAGGGAAACGGCGCCCGCGCCAGCGGGAAGGGGAGCCCCAGAATTTGAATTCCTGGGGCTCTCCCCGAAGCCCTCAAAGAGCTCTGGACCCCCGGCGTGGGTCAAGGACCGTCCAAGGGTCGTTTTCAGGGGATTTTTTGGCTCCTAGTTATTTTTTATATATTTTTAAATATTTTTTGAAAAGATGACGTCTGGGGAAATACGGCGCGGCGGCCTGGGACGCCACCTTTGTGTCTCGCAGGGCAGGGAGCGCGGAGCCCAGACCCTTGCCGCAGGGCTGCGCGGTGGGTGTCCGTCCCCCAATCCGTGGCCCCCCAGCTCCCTCAAGGGCCTGGGTCCCCGCGCCTCTGAGGGCCTCTAGCCCTCGCATGCCCACCCCCGCCCGCCGTGCTCGCCGCGCTGGGACTTTCCCTTTCAGTTTCGGGGTGGGTGGGCACTGGGGACTCGCGACCAGAGAGTGCATCCCAAGAAGTGCTTGCGCCCCCACCCTGGTCTGACTCCTCTGCACCCTCGGGGGCCGGCTGTTTTGCACGCGCGGGACGAGGACTCGGGCGCGTGGAGGTCCCGGCGGCGGAGGTCATGGCCCGGTCCCCGCAGGTCTGCGAGGAGCAGAAGTGTGAGGAGGAGGTCTTCCCGCTGGCCATGAACTACCTGGACCGCTTCCTGTCGCTGGAGCCCCTGAAGAAGAGCCGCCTGCAGCTGTTGGGGGCCACCTGCATGTTCGTGGCCTCCAAGATGAAGGAGACCATCCCCTTGACGGCCGAGAAGCTGTGCATCTACACTGACAACTCCATCCGCCCCGAGGAGTTACTGGTAACCGCGGCACCCTGCACGGGACGCCCACTTAGCCGCGGGACCCCTGCCGGGAGGGGGTGCAGATGGCTGGAGGCCTGGCCCCACCGAGACAGATTTGTCGGGTGGGGCACACTACGAGGCCCCTTGGGGCCGTGGGGGGACCCCAGTCGACCCCTACCCGCTACCCACCCTTGTCTTCTTGTCTTGGGATTCTCCTCCCATCACGTTTGCACCCCAGCCGGCTGAAACGTGAGCGACGCGCGTCCCCTACCGGCCAGCAGGTCCCAACGCTAGTGACCGGTTCATTTACAGTTGATGGGAGGTCTTTTTGTCTCCGCTGGGCTTAATGAGGGGAACAGAGCCTTTTTATGTGCATCTTTTATGTTTTGATCTGAGATCATGTGTCTCCCCATTCTCTGGACTCCCTCAACATTGACTGTCCCTGCTTTTCCACCTCAAGACTGCAAACCAAGGGCAAAGGCCACTGGGACCCTTCCCACAGGCTGGCCCACCTCTTTGATACCTTTTCCCCGGACTTTTCTTTTTTTTGCAGCAAATGGAGCTGCTCCTAGTGAACAAGCTTAAATGGAACCTGGCTGCCATGACTCCACACGATTTCATTGAACATTTCCTCTCCAAAATGCCAGAGGCAGAGGAGAACAAACAGATCATCCGCAAACATGCGCAGACTTTTGTCGCCCTGTGCGCCACAGGTAGGGGGCTCTGCACCCATCCACCCTCCAGAAGCAGCTGGCCTCCTGCTCAGATCTCCCCTCCAGGAAGATGGTCCTTAGGCTCTCTTCTGCTCTCGGAGCCCCAGTGCCTTGGGAATCTTGGTAGGGGGTCTGGGCTTCCCAGGTCAGTTGCTGGGCACACCAGGCAGCCTCTGGCCACTCCATGAGAAGATTTACCTTGGCTACTGCCCCCACCCACCTCCAGCCATTCCCCTGTCCTCAAGGAGCCTGAGCTATGGGGCCCCCTCCTGGCCTCTCCAGGCTGGGCCACCTGCCAGGGGCGCCTACAGAGGCGGGGAGAGCAGCCGGCAATGCCTGCACCACGTGTTGCCAGCGGCCAGCAGCAGCTCCAGTGCGGGGGCGGCCAGTGGAGCCCAGCCGCCTGAGGCCCCACCAGGGGTGCAGCAGGCTGGCTCTGCTCACTTAGCCTGGGAGGGGCTCCAGAGCAGCCTGGGCCTTGGCTGTGAGCTTGGCAGCAGAGAGGCCCTCCCGTTCTCCCCCTGTTATGCCTCCCAGAGGCCCCTCCCTGGCACTGTCCTGGCCCTAGACCCCAGTCGTCAGCCTGTCCCTACCCGGTGTGGACTGGCACATGTCCATGCACTCACCATGTCAGCTCCGGCTGCTTCCAGCTGAGGCCTCTTCCCCGTGACTTCATCCTTAACCACCTGACTGGAAGCCAC
The DNA here is from genome assembly GCA_004027205.1 of Ctenodactylus gundi. Taxonomy (NCBI): domain Eukaryota; kingdom Metazoa; phylum Chordata; class Mammalia; order Rodentia; family Ctenodactylidae; genus Ctenodactylus; species Ctenodactylus gundi. Next base: position 100,465 of record PVKB01001036.1, read on the forward strand.
ACCCAGGAGGCCTGGTTCCCCTATGAGGGAGCTGCAGGCCCTTCTACCCACCTCTGCTATGGTCTGTCTGTGGTCCTGTTTCTCATTCCAGTTGTTACATCTATGTGGGGGTGCACTGTGGGCGACCTGAGGGACACCAGGCAAGCTGACATCAAAGGCAGGCTATTTGTGACTTCCCTTATCTGCCCAGGGGCCAGGGCCCTCCATACCTAGCATCTCCATTGCACCCCCTGATACATGGCAGTATTCCAGAACCTCCAGTGTGGGCAAAGATGCTGTACCCCTCCACACCTGCTGAGGGTGCAAACCCCTCCCCTGTGCCTGCTGAGTGAGGCAGGGGTTGGGGGTGCTTGGATGGATCTTAGGGGTGGTGGCAGCTCTGCAGGAGGTGTTCTGGCTGGGGCTCTGCAGAGAGAAGCACCAGAGACTTCATGCAGCCTTTTATGGAGTTGAGAGTGGTTTCAGAGAAACCACGGGGTTTCCTGAATGAAATGTGAAGGGCCATGGTTACAGAGCCTCCCTCCAGGATGGCTCAAGCAGCCAGAGCTCCCTTCCCAGGACCCCTGGGTGCTAGCAAAAAGGTAGCAAACAGAGCTGTAGGCCATTCCTAGCAGCCACCAGGCCTGTTCTAAGACAAGGTCAGCAATGCGCTCCAACCAACAGGCAAAGGTGGAGGGCCAGTTCAGGGCTCAGCATGTCACATGCTTTCAGTGGCCATAGCATCCCCCCAGGGTGGGTTCTGGGGTGAGTCGGTAATAAAGGGGCAGGGCAGCTCTAGAGAAGAGGCACACAATTTAGCTTAATGCCAGCACCTGGCCAGTGAAGTAGAGGTGTGAGAACAAGTGTGGGGAGATGTGAGCCCGCTCGCCTAGGGCTCCCACCCAGACTCGGGTTCAAGCATGCATGCACATGCTGCATATGAAGAGTTTTGGGCTTTGCCCCCCGCCTCCAGTACTAGGACTTGAGCCCAGGTATTGGCACTGAGCTAAATCCTCAGCCCTTTTATTTTTGAGACAGGGTCTCATTAAATATCCCAGGCTGGGCTCAGAGTTGCCGTCTTTCTGCCTCAGCCTCCCAGGGAGCTGGGATCCACGTGTGTCCCAGAATATGTTTCTGTGCCAGTCAGATGGTTAAAGGCATTACCACTGTCACTACAGCGATCAAACAGTTGAGTTGAATGAAGAGGTCTCAGTGAGGGTCATACGTGGCACTGTGCCCAACAGTCCCTTGTGATGTTGCCAGCAAGGCAGTGAGCAGAAACCAGTGGTGGAGCTTTGAGTTAATTCTGGGTTGTTGGCTTGTTCTTAACCACAGAAGGCTGCCCCCCAAGCTGGGTGCTGCGCACAGGAAGGGGGAAGGCGGTTTCAGGAGCCAGGTCATAGGTGGTTCTGTGAAGTGTCATACCTAGGGTAGAGGCCCAGCCCAGTAAAATCTGTCACTGTAGAAGTGACTTCTGTGTGCAGCTCTGGTCTGCTTCCACGAAAAGGCCTCCTTTCACAGCTCTTGCCTTTAGGCTGGATGGAATCACTCCCATTTAAAAGGAAGCAGGTGGCTCTCGTCACTGGGCACTTCTGAAGTCTCTGCGATGGCACCCAGCAGCCAGCTTTTTCTCCCTGCAGGGTGGCTGCTTTCCTTCCCAGCCCCTGACCAGAGCCCCTTTCTTCTCAACAAGGCTGAAGTTGTTCATTCTCTGGGGATAAAGTCTCAGATGGGTGCAGGGCTCCATGCAGCAGCCCATGGGGCCCTCCCTCCCCCTTTGTGCCCAGGTCAGCTCCCATGGAGCCCCTTTATTTCAGGGTGCTCTAGTGTAGGTTGAGGCAGGGCTGACAAGATGCATAGTCATCTGGTTCTGGTCCAGGGCCCATGGTTCATAGGCGAGGTTGGTGGCCATCCCCACTAGTCAGTACACATTGGACATATCAATAGGCAGCTAGTGGGCTCATCCCAGGTCATGTGGGCCAGTAGAGAGGTCAGAAGGATGGGGGATGGGCCCCTCACTAAGGAGGCAGAACATGCTAGTGACCCCGTGATACCCACTGCCATGTCTTGGGGGACCATGAACTCTGGTGGGTACCTCTGGCTTATGCTGCCTTGGATCTGTTCCCCTTCAGAGGAGTCCACAACAGGATCCTGCAGCACCCAGGGGTGGGTTGGGGCCTGGGCTAGGCCCTGGCTCGGCTCTCTCTATCTTCCGGATCATAGCAGAAAACATGCTCCACTTTACTTTGAGTAGTCAGTGAGTTGGGGAAACTTGTCAGGCAGGTCCGAGTGCAAAGAGAAAAGATTTTGTCTCCATCTGTCTTGGTAATTTGTTGCTGGGACAAAATACCTGACAGCCACACTTTATAGAGGAAAGATTTATTTAGCTCACAGTTTCAGAAGTTTCAGCTGGGCATTGTGGCACACGCCTGCAATTCCAGTATTCAGGAGGCTGAGGCAGGAGGCTTACTGTGCATTCAAGGCCAACCTGTGCTACATCATGAGTTCAGAACCAGTCTGGACTATAAACAAGAAACCCTGTCTCCAAAAAAAAAAAAAAAAAGTGAAGCCGGTGTAAGCCAAGTCTGGAGACTCACGCAAAGCCAAAGCCTCCTGGAAGCAGCTGTAACAATATCTTTTCTTCCTTTGTTCAAGATGCCAGTTGGGGCCCCACACCCAGGGTGGGTGCCCCTTCCTCACTTCCTGGCCCACAGATCAGTAACACACCTGAAAGCTCTGCCTTGGGCACCCCTCAATCTCAACAAATTGATATAATCCCTCCAAGTCAAGCCCCAAATATCCACCCACTCCAGCCAGGACCCACCTCCCAACAGCACATGATTCCCCAGGTACCCCACTACATCCAAACACATGAGGCTTTTGGGGGACACTCCAGATTCAAATGAAAATGACTGAGCAGAGGGCTCAGCCCCCAATTGGGCTTTGCTCAGGGACAGCAAATGTCAGGCAGGGAAACAGGACAGTGCCTGCCAAGGCTCTTCCCTCTGCTGTGGGACACCCACAGCATCAACCCCACCATCACATCTAGAGCTGAGCACCCAAGGGAGTAGGCGACTGTCCGCTCTAGCCCTGCAAGGTCCCTAGATGTAGTGGGGGCAAGTGGGCAGCCATCAGTCTCTTCAGGGGCCAGCCACCCTCCCTGCACATCTGGATGATCTCGAGTGGGTTGGATCATGCTGCTGCTGGCAGCAAGTCCCCAGGCAGCCTGCTGTCCTGGGGCCGCCCTCAGTCACATCCTCTCTCCTGCAGACGTGAAGTTCATTTCCAACCCGCCCTCCATGGTGGCTGCTGGGAGCGTGGTGGCTGCAGTGCAAGGCTTGCACCTGGGCAGCCCCAACAACTTCCTGACCTGTTACCGCCTGACCCACTTCCTCTCCAGGGTGATCAAGTGTGACCCGGTGAGTGCTGGTCGCTGGGGACATCCAACACCAGGGAAATGTCATGGCTGGTTCTGCAGTCCCTGTAGGTGACAAGCTGTGCCAGGAGGGGTGAGAGAGGCCCTTCTACAAAGCAAGGCCAGCTATAGTGGGGGCCCCATGCCATGTGAGGCCAGTGGCCACTTCAAAGAGCTGTGAGGTTGGAGCCTCCAGGTACCAAGGCTGATAGAAGCCAACTTGGTTTTTAAGGCACAGAGGTGATGGGTGGCGCTGTAGCTTTATTTGTGGCCTTTGCCAGAATAGGCCAGAGGGCTTGCCTGGTCGGCCATTTGCCTTGACTCCCAACTCAGGCCAGGTAGGCCTGCCCAAGCTGCTCTTCGGTGCCTGTTCCCCTCCCCAGCTTCTGGAAGGTTCTGAGGGTCCTGGCCAGGTGGCCCATGTCTACCTGCCTGTCCTCCACCCAGTGGTTCTGTTGGGAACAGGAATGTGGCTTCAACCTGGGTTGGAGAGGGGTGCTTTCACTTAGACGCCCCACTGAAGCCTCAAAGCCCAGAACTTCCTTAGCCAGGAAGGATACATGGGTTGGAGACAAAAGCTTCTGCCTTGGCGGCAAGCCGTGGGGCAAGTATTTGCTGTGTGCAAAGAACTCTGGGTACCACCCTAGGACTACCAAAAAAAGAAAGACGTTTTCCATACCCTGGAGGAAACTTGCTTCTCCTCCCAGGAGTGTTTGACCTGCTTGGCCTGGTCAGCTGTGTGAATGGGCTGGTTTCTGGGGTTCCATATCCACAACAGAACTTTTTTGACCTCACTTTCCCCATCTGCAAAATAAGGCCACTCATACCAGCCCCAAGAAGGCACTAGGTCTGCGAGCAAGCAGGCTCTAGGTCCCTCGGAGGCTTTGCTGGCCTGGGAACACCGGGCAGCCCTTCTGCCAGCCCATTTTGTGCCCCTAGGGGCCTCCTTGTCTGGGAGGTCCCTGCAGTGCGAGCACACACAGTATGGCAGGGCAGCATTAGTGGCTTGGAGACGGCCCTGGTGGGGCATGGCCCCAGATACCCATGGGGCCTGTGGGAGCACCAAGGGCCAGTCCACCCCTGCAAGGAAGGAACAGGTACTGTGGCACAGAGAGCCACATGCTCACAAGCTGAGTGTGGGGCCCAGGACACAGTCTCAGTAGGTGCAGAGGTCCTAGTGCCTGCCTGTGTTATGCGCCCTCTAGGGCTGAGGTCAGGGCCCTTGGGTTCCACGGTTATTAGAACAGCCACAGTCTTAGGGTACAAGGACATTTTTAGTTTACTTTTTTTTTTTTTTTTGAGACAGGGTCTTGCTCTGCAGTTCAGGCTGGTTCTGAACTCATTATAGAGCCCAGGCTGACCTCAATCTCATGACAATTCTCCTGCCTTGGCCTCCTGAGTGCTCAGATTACAGGTGTGCGCCATTATGCCTAGCTTTATGTGGTACTGGGGAATTGAACACAGAGCCTAGGGCCTTGAGCTTGCTAGGCAAGCGCTTTAATTGCTGAGCCATTCCTCCAGCCCCTACCCCTGATCTTTACATGTGCAGTACCAGGGATACAACCCAGGGCCTTTACACTGAGATATATACCCAGCCCATTTTTTATTTTGAGATAAAATCTCACTAAATTGTCTAGGCTGGCCATGAACTGACAACCTCCTGCGTCAGCCTTCCAGATTACTGGGATTATAAACCTTTGCCACCAGGCCAAGCTAACTTTGCTCTTTACAGGACCTTCCTGGTCACAGCACTGGGGAGGGACCTTGGCTATACACCTCTCCCTAAGGATCCTACACCCCGTGTATCCCCCAGGACTGCCTGCGTGCCTGCCAGGAGCAGATCGAGGCCCTGCTGGAGTCCAGCCTGCGCCAGGCCCAGCAGAACCCAGACCCCAAGGCTACAGAGGAGGAGGAGGAGGAAGAGGAGGAGACCGATGTGGCCTGCACGCCCACTGACGTGCGGGATGTGGACATCTGAGGTGCCGCCGCCGTCACAGGGCGCCCAGGCACGGAGGGGCCAGCCCCAGCCGCTGCCCCTCTGACCAGGCCCCTCTTCTCTGGGACACTCACCACCAGAAGGGAAAGTCTTGTTCCCCATGTTGGTTTTTGCTCCTTTGCTCTTTCTCCCTTTTATCTCTGACTTAAGCGAAAGAAGAAAAAAAAAGTATCTGAAAACCTTAAAAATCGAGAGAGAGAGAGAGAGAGAGAGAGAGAGAGAGAGAGAGAGAGAGAGAAGGTAACATTTATATAACCCTGAGTGTGGGGAGATGAGTTGTGCCCCAGAAGTAAGAGCAGCTTCTATGCCCCGTAATCAACTAGTTTTATATTAATGTGCTTGGGTCTCTGTTGTAAGAATAGGCATTAACACGCAGGAAGTCTCCGGGAGGACTAGACTTGATTCCTCATGGGTTTAAAATTTTAAAGGAAAAAAAAAAGCATAAAAACATTTTTTAAAAGGAGAAAAATCTCAACAAACCATTTTTAAAGTAGAAGAGGGTCTTAGCTAGAGCCCGTGTGTCCCCGCGTCCTCCAGGGATGCACAGCTTGTTGTGGTCCTGGGTGCCTCTGAGCTCTGCCTGTTCAGCCATGTAGCCACTTGATAAGTCACACGTATATTCATGTTATCTTGTAGGTAGGTAGACGTGTAACCCCTTCACCGAATGGTTGGTGTGGCCTCTTGGTCAGCGTGGTGTAGGATCGGTGTCCCCTCATTCCTGGCCCGTGCCTGAGGACCCTCCCCTAGGTGCAGGCTTGTCCAGGCTCCAGCCAGCCTAGGGGCACCAGGGAAGGCCAGCTGTCCCCCTTCTGCGACACGCTACCGTAGAGAGAAAACAAAATAGTGACATAATATATTCTATTTTTATAATCTCTTATTTTTGTAGTTAACCTGTATATGAGATGCTAGTTTTTTGGGTTTTTTTTTCTCTTTTTTCTTTTCCCCACCCAATTGCCCTGCGGCCTGCTCACACATCCAGGTTACAGCCACAGCTACTTTCTCTTCTGTTTGGTTTGTTTTTTGTTATTTTTTTTTCCTTCTCAATATTCTGAAACCATTCCATTTCAAAGCACTTTGGGGGGCCCATCAGTCAAGGCAATTATTGCTGTGTGTGTGGCGTGAGCATGGGGAGCAAGTTTTTAATGGAATGGTTTGGGAATATTCGCGTACTTGTGCGCAAACAAGATTACGAAGCCAGTGCGCGTCACTGCGGGGTCAGCGAAAGGGGGATGTGTTCAAAGGTGTGTGTTCCACTCAAGAAGATGAAGAAGTGCATCTCACGTTGCAAGAATGGTCAGGCCCTTCCTGTAGAGAAGGTCAAATTAATGGGAATCCTTTGGTGCCGACTGGCGTTCAGAAGTAGGGACCTCAAAGGTTTGCCTGGAGAGCAAGTAGTTTAAGGGTTACTTTTAGAAGTTTCATGACGGGAGGTTTTAAACACTAAAATATATAATTTATAGTTAAGGCTAAAAAGAATATTTATTGCAGAGGGTGCTCATAAGGCCAGTATGATTTATAAAGTAATGCAATCTCCCCGTGATTTAAACACACACCTTTCTGCCTTTGGTGTTGCAGGCTTAGTTCAGTTTATCAAAGATCAGCCCTGTGGTAGGGGGTGGATCTCCAGACAAACTGCACCAAGACATAGATTCGGCCTATTTGGCATCTTCCAAAATGGTCCGATCTGCAAAACATCCAGGAAAGTTAGGGTACTTGGACAAGTTTGGTTCTAGCACATTCTCATCCCCTGGTCCCTCCTTTTAAAAAAAAAAAAATTTTTTTTTTTAAAAAGACAAAAAAAAATGTTAGTGACAGGTAGACAATTTGCACAACTTGGCTCTGTACCTTTCTATCTAGGAAGTGTTGAAGGGAGGTGGCGAGAGCGTGAAGCTGAGGTGGACAGAGGACGTGAGGGGGAAGGACGGGCGGGAGGCCCTCCCAAGGGGACGGGGCAGTGACCACTTGAGGGACAGGCTGCGGCTCCGTTTCTTTTTGCGCTGCTACCGATGACTTCCCGGCACGGTTCGGAAACAAACTCACATCGCTTCTCTGTGTCCCTTTCACATTGTTTTGCTGCTATCCAAGGATCAGATTTTTTTTTTTTGTTTTGTTTTGTTTTACAATGTCATACTGCCATGTTCCTGTTTTAATTTCTTCGTGGAAAAATTGTATTACAGATGCCCTTTTCTGTAGGTTTTTTATGTGATCGGTTTTGACTTAATGTGATTATTGCTCTATTCCAAAAAGGTCCCTGTTCACAATACCTCATGCTTCTCTTAGCCATGTGCAGACCCTGCGGTCGGGCTGTGTCTGCCTCGGTGGACGGACACCCAGACAAGATCCCAGGACGGAGCCTGGTGGGGATGGGCCGCTGCCACACCCACAAGAACCACACGGGGCCTCTGGAGCCCAGCTGCCTCCAAGGTCCTTTCCCCGCACGCCTGCTGCGTGGGCTTTTCACCGGATCTGGGATGTACCATCGTAGTAGCTTGACAGCTGTATCATTCTGTATGTGTAGTAATATTGTTATTATTATAACCAGTTTGTCTTACGCGCCACTGTGGTGCTGGGCCCGTAGGACTCTGTCATTCGATTGCTTCTGGAATTTGTTGAACTTGTGGGTGCGTTGAATATGTTTTTGTGTATTAGTGTTTTCTGTCTGTTGTTGTTTTGTTAATTACAGCATAATGCTAATTTAAAGACTCCAAATGTCAATGAAGCCAGCTCACAATGCTGTGTGCCCAAGAGTCCCCTAGCAAGCTGCCGAACCAAAAGGATTTGTGCCCCTCGCGGGGTAGGTCTGTGCTGGTGGGGGGTGGGGACATTCGTGGGCGCAGAGCCGTCCCTCCTACCCCTCCGGGTCACTGCTTCTGCTAACCTCAGCTGTTGTGGCTGCAGCGTCTGTCTGAACCGAGGAGGGTCTGTGAGGGACGGTGTGTCCACGGTGGCGGGTGAGAGCAGTTGTTTTCAATCCTGTGTTTGCCGAAAAGCCAAAGGCTAGTGGCAGGTCCACAGAGCACAGTGAAGTCCTGTCCTGTGACGCGCACGTCTGTGAGGGTCTCTGGTCAGTGGGCAGTTTGGGTCTGTGTTTCTGGTTGATACCACGGCGCTTCCCAGCATGGACATGTAACCGGCACGTTTCCAGCAGAAAAAAAAAAATAGACATGAGACGTCTAGAAATAAAATTGGTAAAACCCCCTTGTGTGGTACTTGCCTGTGTGTCTCTTGGGAGGGTGGAAGGCCAGGGGAGGGACCAGGCGAGGGTTCACCACCCACACAGGGCTGCCCTGAGGGGCACGTCATGGTGACCTCCGTCACCACTACATGACAGCAGCCCTGCCTCAGGATGACCAAGAATGTCCCCTGGTATGATCCCCAGTCAAAAGCCAAGTACTTCAGCTGGGGGAAGGGGAGATTCCCAGGGAGAAGTGGCAAGTGCCACCTCAGACTGTAAACAGATTCTGGCGTCAGGGACAGGAGCGGTGCCCCTTGATCAGAGGCAACTCTGGACCCTCAGGTGGCCCGTGTACCCTCACTATTTGCAGATTGGAAAATCAATAAAGCCACCATTTGTTCCCCCTGCTGTTTGCTTGTGTTGAATCACCCTCCCATGGGTGCTGCCAAGATTGCAGAGAGCCAGGCTTGGTGTTGGGCCTCAGTCTACCACCGAGGGCAGGGCGGGTTGGGGGAGGAGTGGGAAGCCTTCCTGGACTCCATACCACTTACCTGCTGGGGCTGGCCTTACCTCCAAACCCCTGGTAAGGTAGGGAGTGGGAAGGGACTGGCCACAGCTCTGTGGGGCCTCTGGGTCCAGTCTGACGCACAGGCTGATCTGTCCATACCCTGAGCAGCTGCCCAAGTCCCTTGCTAAGGACAGCCACCACTTGGAGGCCACCAGGCCTTTAGGCAGCACCTACTCCTGGGGACTTATGCCTAGCTGGGCTGATGCTCCAGAGGCACCATCTCTGGCAGGAAGGAGGGAAGTTGAGATACCTGGTCTCCCGTGGTCACTGCCAGCCTGGCTCCCCTGAGGGGAGGAGCTCCAGGAGGCACCCCAAGGCAGCCCATGCTGGGTGGGTAGGGATCATGTAGGGTGCTCCAGAAGACAGCCAAGGCCTCTGACAAGTGGTATCTATCATAGAGCAAGAGCTTTTGGAGACAGTGGGGCAGAGGAGGCAGCCTCCAAGGGCCTGGCTTTCTTCAGCAGTCACCCCAAGGACAGGGGCCAGGTGCACCCAGGACCACGGCCCAGCTCTGTGCCAGAGCTAGATCATGCCCAGCGGGTGCTGCAGGCCTGTCATTCCAGCGTTCTGGGAGGTGGAGGTAGGAGGATCCCAAGTTTAGCCCAGTCTGGGCAATTCAGTGATTTAGAGACCCAGTCTCAAAAAAAAAAAAAAAAAAAAAAAAAAAAAGTACTGAGGATGTAACTCAGTGTGAGGGCCCTGAGCTTGATTCTCAGTACAGAAAGAGAGAAAGAAAGAAAAAAGAGAAAAGCCAGGTCACAGGGAACTGGCACCCCACCCCTGGCCCGCATGGCTGGGAAGGTGGACACGGAGACTCCCATGTGCCGGGCGGCATGGCAGTGGGATGGAAAGGAGTGCATGGGCGGAAGTCATTACTGAGGGACAAGTTCGTTTTAAGGCGGGAAATGGGTTTGTAGGATGATAAGTGTGCCAGCCCAGAGAGGTGGAGCCAAGTGGGGACTCAGATGGGGCAGAGAGCGGGGACGCACGGGGAAACCAAGTGAGACCAAGAGCCTCACACCAGACCACCACAACGGTGAGCCTCAGCGCAGCTCTGAGCATGCCCTTCTGTCCCCTCAACAGTGGTGTCCAAGGGCCAGCCATGACGACTCTCCAAGGCGTCCCCTTTGGCTGGACAGGAGGACCAGGATGTCACCGGCTGTTGCAGGGGCTGTCCCCTTCCAGGATGTCACGATGGCCTTACCCCTGTGGGGTGTCTGGCTGTTCCCGTTTACAGGGTGGTAGTAAAACCTGGCCTTCAAGGGCTAGAGGAAAAATTAAAGCACTTGCTTTGTAAGCACAAAGCCCTGAGTTTGATTCCCCAACACCACATAAGACTGGGTGTGGTGGTACCCACCTGTAATCCCAGCACTCGGGAGGCTGAGGCAGGAGGATTGTCCTGAGTCCAAGGCCAACCTGGGTTACACTACTGAGTTCAGGACCAGCCTGGGCTACAGAGCGAGACCCTGTCTCAAGAAAAAGAAAAGAAAATTGACCTTCGAGGGTTTTCAGGGAGCAAGCCTTCGAGCGGTCCTCGCCGCTGCTGTCCCTTCGGGAAGCCCTCACTTGCTCTCATGGACTCCTGCCCCGGCCCCTCTCAACTAGTCCCCCCACCGCCAGGCGGCCTCGATGCTCTGCCCGCACCGGCCCGCCTATCTCCCTTCAGCGTGCCCACTGTGCCCACGGTCCGATTCTACACTCCAGCCTCAGCTCCCCAAACCTGGGTTCTGTCCATGACTGGTGATACGCTAAGCTGCTTTGGGCTTCTCGTGCTGGGTGGCCCCTGGCCTTTACTTTCTACTCAATCCTATCTTCAGTGATGGCTTCTGTACCCTGTGTCCACGCAGATGGCCTGGCATCTTCCTGCTCCAGCCGGGAGCCCCTTCAGGAAGGACAGAGTCCTGGGACCCTTCGGCCCCCACCCCTCCCTCAGTGTGTATAGGAGAAAGGCAGCAGAGTCATCTTTGGATGTCCTGTGCTGAGTCTCAGACACCATAAGATGACCCGACCGCGGGAAGGTCGGGGCGACCCGGGGCCCAAGAAGCACCCTAGCTTTTGTGACCAGGAGGCAGGGGGAGAGGCTGGACAGGCACGTGCGTGCGTTATTTTCAAGGAAGAGCTGGCCGGCTGTCACCAAGGTGGGCAGTACCTGAGGACTTCCAGATCAAGGTCATCGGTGGGGTCCTACAGTGCCACAGGCTGCCCCATGCCCGTGGCCCTCCTCACCACCCCAGGAGGCAGTGCCAGAGCCTGGCTCCCACAGCCTCAGGATCTGGCCTCCATGTTTGTGGACCTTCCTTCCATGCAGCCTTCCATTTCCCTGGACGCATCGCTGCAGTCCACGAGGGCTGTGCTGGGAGCTGTCCCCACAGTGGGGCCTATGCAAGGGCGGCAGCGTGGGGCGCTTCTCCGTCCTGCACGCTGGGCTGGCCTCTCGCCTCTTGCAGGGCTCTGTCATCCCAGGAATGCCTTTGATCAAGAGTTTATGCAGAGAGGGAAAGAAAGCCCAGGACCTCTAATCCGTTCCCACAGTCCCCCTGCCCGCTGGGGCCCCACCAGCCCAGCGCCACACCGCAGGTCCCAGGCAGACAATAGCAGGCGGACGGGTGGGCGGGCAGCTCTGAGGCCCACAGGCCTTGGGGCCCATATCCGGGGGCATTGTCACTGCTACTCCTGGGGCTCACGGGGAGGACAGGGAAGAGAGAATGTGGAGCCTCCGAGGAAGGGGCTGTGGTGGGCTCTGGCCTATCAAAGGCTGCAGCGTCCATTAATCCTTGTGATTTTCACCTAGCGACAGCCGAGACAGCCAGTCCACCACAGCCACTGTCGAGCCATCCAGGGGGCCCAACTCGCGATTCTTGTTGCAGACCCAGGCCTCCCAGGCCGACTGGCCAGTGTCTCTTTCCCCGTGTGATCCCAGGGGCCAGGGCAGCTGCAGGTCACAAAAGGGGCCATGCACCAGTGTCCTGCTCAAGGTGCAACAGCTCCTCCCAGCTCCCGAAATGATCCTGTGGCTGGCAACAGGCAGAGCGCAGACACACTGGCAAGAGAGGCAGACCAGGCCCTGTCTTCCAGGTACAGGGGGCTACAAGGGTCCAAGGGTTGGCAGACCTTTCTGTACAAAGGCAGGCAGGAACCACGTGAGACTGTGTTGTCACACACTGTCATGTTGGTCAGCTCTGTCATATCTTGTTCCGGGGGAACAGCCGGCCATTTAAGTAAATGAACAAGGACGTTGTGTGTCAATAAATCTTTATTTACAAAAGTAGACAGCAGGCTGTAGAAGTCTGTGCTGCCCACTGTTGTAGGTGAGTAAACTGAGACCCGAGCCGTGCAGTGGTAGAGCCAAGCAGGTGACCAGAGGCCTGGGAGCTGGAGCTGTCACAGCTGTCACCTAGGGAAGATGTGCACCTGTCCTTCAAAACAGGCCTAGAGAGAATGCACAAACCCTCCACCTGACCATTTTCCCCCAAGGATGATACATATACAGGCCTAGATTTGCAGGGTGACCCTGTGTCCTGAGCTTTGATCCTATGGTCAGTGAAGTCTCGGCTGGCTGGCTGGGAGCTGGCAAAGGATGTCTGAAAGTGAACAACTGTTTAAAAAGATCACACACATATAGGCATGCATATTAATTATTCATGTTTCCAAGTAAAAACTGCTGAGTGTGGACATCAGCTCTGGGAGTGCCGGCTGTGGGGTGTGGCCTCTCGGAGCCTCCGTTTCCCCGTCTGTACGACGAGGAAAACCTGCAGGAACAAGAGCCTGGGGTCGTGGTGCCTTCTTCAGCCACTGTAAGTCAGCTTCCTGTCACCATGACAAATACGTGGTGAAATGAGCTTACAGAGGGTTACTTGGGCTCAGCTTTGGAGGCTCAAGTCCGTGACTGCCTGGCCCTATGGCTATTAGGCCCTTGACAAGGGACACATTTTGGTGGGGGGATACAAGGCATGTGGTGCATGGGAAGCACCGAGGCCAGATTCCCAGGCTTCCCTTCCGGGGCACACTCCAGTAACCTAAAGCCTTCCCATGACACCCCACCTCCTAGTTTTCACCCCCTCCTGGATGCACCTCCCTGGGGACCAAGTCCTTCCCATGAGGGCATTTGCGGAACACTTAGATTCTCCTCAGTATCCAGCACAGAATAGGCGCTTGGCACAGCTCCACTCACTAGGGTGTCCAGCAGTGCTGTGAGGAGTTTCGGGCTTGGTGCACATGAAGCACAGGGCGCAGGTCTTAAGCGCCGGGCCAACCCCGTCCCCTTGGCCGAGGGCTGGAAGGATGGCTGAGTAGTGAATGAGTAGTGCCCATGGCCATCCTGACCTCCTCTCTCAGCTCGTTAGTGGATGGTCCCTGGTTCTCTTCCAGTACCAACTTTCCCTCCTGACACGAAGAGCTGCTCAAGGGGACCCACCACTCCCAGCTCAGTGGCCTGGGTGGATGGACCCCTCCCCAGCCCCAAGTCAGGTCCTGACAGGCTCAAACCCAGATGCACCTTTATACCTCGCAAAAGACAGCAGAGCAGAGTGGCACATCTGGGGTGTGAAATCTAAGCCCACCGGATGTGGGAGACTTCCTGGGGCTTTAGAATGCCAGACCCCGGCAGACGATCGTGCTACGTGGAGAGGAGCCCTATGGCCTGTGCCGTGAGAGCAGAGAAGGGACAGGTCTCCAGGCTGCTGGATCAAGCCACTCCTGAAGTTATACTCCTTTTTTGCATGAGCCCATTGCTTACCTTGTACAAGGTCAGTTTTCTATGGGCTCAATGCTTTTGTTTATTTGTTTAAGATTACTAGCTTTTTTTTTTTTTTGTGGTACTGGACATCGAGCCCAGGGACTTCGCACCGGGCTACACTTTTTTTTATTTTTTTATTTTGAGACAGTCTTGCTAGCCACTAAGTTGCCTAGGTGGGCATGTGCCTGCACTTCCTACAAGGCTGGAATGACCAGTGTGTACCCCTGGGCCCTCTTGGCCCTTAACTCTTTCAGCTTATATTTTTCACCTTTTCTAGATTCAGCGTGTATGGATGGTAAAATCAGTGGGAGCCACTGACCACGTTCCATCTGGATTTTTACTATGTTGCCTTAGGGAAGGGTTCAGATCAAGTGGGGAACTCCTGTGTCTAACAGGACCAGACCCTGGGGCCTTCTAGAGCCTACGTGTGACCAAACTGACTCAGCACCCATGTCCCCACCCTGAGACACATCGGATGACCCTGCAAGGGTGAGAGCAGAGCAGACTCAGGCCCACATTCCCCAGCAGCCCAGGGCGAAAGTGGCAGCCCCGGGGAGGGCCCAGCGGGCTCCTGGCCCACAACACAGCAATAGCAGAGACCTGGGAGGGTGAGGTAGTGCTTTGGGAAAGGTCCTGAAATGCCAGGCCACCTCCCTTACTCTACAGATGACAATGCCCCAGATCCCCCAGAAGAGGAACGGTATAGAGCAAACTCCAACTTAAGCCAGCCCGGGGGCGAAGGCCTGTAATCCCAACACTCTAGAAGGCTGAGGCAGAAGGATTTCAAGTGGGATCCTAGGCAACTTAAGTGACTCAGCAAGACCCTGTGTCAAAAATAAACAAACAAAAGACACAGACTCTCTCACTGCTCCGGAGGCTGACAGGGCGGCTTCAGGATGGCAGGGCGTCTCTGCCTCCACAGTCACAGGGACTTCTCTCTGAATGCTACCCCCTCTTTAAAAAGACCCAGTCACACAGGACTAAGAGCCCACCCTTCCCTAGTACAACCACCACCTCATTTTATTTTATTATTTTTAATGTGTGTGTGTTTGTTTGTGTTTTTCCCCCTCTGGGGACCAAGCTCAGGGCCTTTACACTGGATTATTCTATAGCTTCAGCCTGTTTTTATTTTTTATTTCAAGACAGGGTCTCACTAAGTCACTAAGGTTGGGCTCAAACTTGTGATCCTCCTGCCTCGGCCTCAGTGCTGGAATTACAGGCCTGCACCACGGGACCCAGCTATATAGCGCCATCTTATCCTATAGCTTCCTGGAATCTGCAGACTCTACTTCCAAATAAGGTCATAGTCATAGGTGCCCTTGCTTGGATTTCAGCACTTCTCCTTGGGGGTGGGGGTCACAAGAGAACTCTGGAAGCCAGGTGGCAGGCTCACAGACCCCTGCTGCTTCAGGGGCATGCAGCAATAGGAAACAGTCACACTTAATACATCCCCACTCAGGGCAGGCCCAGCGCCTTTGTCAAGTATCCCAGTACCCTCCCCATGGGGAGCAGAGATCCTGTTCACACATCACGCAGGATAGGAAGCCCAACCCCTGTGACCCTAGGCCTGTTCAGGACGCCAGCGTGACACAGCCAGGACACACAGTCATAATGGGTCTGGGGCAAGCAGCAGGGACAGGATGGCTGTAAAGGAGTCATCAGGCTAGTGGAAAGATTAGTGGGTGGGAGGTCTCAGCTGAGCTGTGAATCCCTGAGCCTCTAGGGCTGGTTCTCCATCACTACAGCCCCATAGTCTGTGACACACTGCACACCATTTCTCCCAAAACTCACTGCTGGTCAGTGATCTGTTTCTTGAGTTGCAAAGTTTTCCTTCACGTCCTCTGTGAAGGGCAGGACTGACCGCGGGCAACAGGAGGGGCTCATGAGGTCATTACAGTTTTTGTCATCTCCAGGTCCCATGGAGTTTCCCACAGGGCAGGAGAGAATCTGCCATGAGCAAAAGCTCACAAAGCTTCTTCTGACAGTCCCCTCCTTGGGGAGGCCGCCCTAGCTTCCCTCTCAATCCCTCCTTGGTCACAGGGAGCACTTGCCCCAGCTCTGGGCTCCATAGTGACCACTGGTCCCTTAGAGTGACCAGCCTGCAGGGTGTGGGACAACTGCTCCTCTTCCTTAAATCCTGCTAGATACGAGACTGGCTATAGATGCAGGGTGCCAATCAACAGAAAGCTAGGCTTCACTTTGATGACACCCTTAAAAAGTGGCCTCAGTGAATGAGTATAATGAGCTCTTCAAAGCCTCTTGTATGGCCTGAGGTTGGCCGCATGGTAACCACTGGCAGGCTGTTCTAGGGCCTGTGTCCCCACCTGCAGAGGAAGGTGCCCTGCCACACAGCATCAGTGAATGGTCCAGTGACTCAAATACAGCGAATGAAGAGCAGGTCAAGGCACCCACTCAGCTCCCAGGACCTCCTGCTCTTCTTCCAATCACTTGTGTATTACCATTGGATGGTGAAAAAGTTTCAAGTGTAAGATAAGGAAAAGGGAAAAGCTGGCTTGATTCAGGATGGTGACTAGGCCATAAATTAGCCACTAGGGGGATCAGGAAATTCCCACACACAACTTAAAGGGAAGGCTGATGAATCAAATTTATGCCCAATTGCTAACATTCTATAAAAGCAAAATGAACTACATCCAACTTTACACACAACGTGCTTTATCCTTTATCAAGTCAAGAGTGTGTCCCAGAGGCTGCTTAGGGACTAAACTGTGTCCCCACAAAAGTCATATGCTGAAGTCCCAGTACTTTAGAATGTGATCATAGTTGGAGACGGGGGTCTCTGGAGAGGTGATTAAGTTAAAACAAGCCCAAACCAGTCGGGTGGCAATCTCAGCACTCTGGGAGATGGAGGCAGGGACTGCCATGTGTTCAAGGCCAGCTTAGGCTACATAGTGAGTTCAGGATCAGCCTAGACTACAGAAAAAGACCCTGTCTCAAAAAAAAAAAAAAAAAAAAAAAAGGGTTAGGGATGTAGCTCAGTGTGAAAGCCCTAGGTTCAATCCACAGTACCACACACACGCACGCGCACACACACACACATACACACACACACACACACACAATTAAAATGAGGCCATTAAGTTGCCCTAATCATTCTGACTGGGGTCCCTATAAGAGACCATGACACCAACACAGAGATGATCATCCAACAGATAAGAAGACACTACCTGCAAGTCTGCAAGTCAAGGAGGCCTCACGAGTTCTAGGACACTTTGACGTTGGACTTCCAGCTTCCAGAATGTAAGACCAGGCCTGTGGTAAGCTACCTACTTGTGCTATCTGTGTACACAAAACACATAAGATGATGGGGCCCCAAGAGGAAGAAGCCTTAGGAGCTTGGCCAGAGGGATAAAATCCCATCAGAGAGCTCCCAAGCCCCAGCCAATGTGGACAAGGGTCACTGTCTCCAAGAACCAGCTGGGCAGAACAGGACTGGACTACAGATAGGATGCTGGGAGAGCAAGCAGGATGCTTCTATGCAAGGTATGGCACCAACCCAAACAGCATGGCACTGAGGCCCACACAACACCAGGTTCCAGCAGGAGGCTCAGAGTCTGATAGACAAGTGGCCAATAGTGACAAGGACCTGCTGCTCCTCCTGGTGTTCCGCTGTGGCTACCCTCTGCAGCTGTGTGGGATGACACGCAAAAGCAGTAGCTCCTCCTGGGAACAAAGTGACCTTCTTGTCATCTGCCCACATAAGGAGACACCCTGATCTCAACCCAGGCGCGAGACATTGCTACCTGGGCCGGAAGGAGGGACTCTTAGGTGGCTCTGTGTGCACAATCCTAGGATCGTATGGGTGATCAAGGGGTCCTAGAACTTGAGGCCAGTGATCCAGAAAAGGCCAGACAGGCAAAAGCTCAGTGTGTGGTTAAGTTGAAGAGGGGAAGAGGCACTCTGTGGTTCACACACATCTTGTGAGAGGAGGGGGTCATGCCTAGGAATGGGCATCTCCTGGCAGATGGCCCTGTTCTCACCCTCCTGGTACCTTGATCCCTGGTAACCACAAGCATGCCCAGGACTTGACAACGGCTGCCTGTGGCCTGCCAGACCCAAGCTCTTCAGTACCTACACCCCAATGCAACAGGAAGCACACAATGGCTGGGGGTATTATAAACGATCCCAGAAGGACCTGTGCCTTAAAATATGCTATTTATTTTTTCCAATTAGTAATGATACATTATTAAAACAGGTAACTTAGAAAACAGAAATTCCACCAAAGAAAACAGCACCCAAAGCAGTCTGGCCCAGCGCCGCAGGGCTGCAGAGCCCGTTCTGCGCCTACGGACAGGGGGAAGGTGCATTAGGCTCTGGGGCCAGGCTGCTCTCTTCCTCTCTGCCATACGGCTGGGCAAACTGAACCCCACTAGAGCCCTGGTACTCCGGCAACAAAGGGCGGGACTCCTGACCATGCAGGCACCACCGTGTGTGTGTGAAGGAGGCAGAGCTTCATGGTGTCAAGAGACACCAGCTGGGTGTGAGTCTTGCTCTGCTGCTGGGGCCCATGGACCAGGTAATGCCTGCAGGTCTGTTTTCTCGTCTTTAAAAGGAGAAGATAGCAACCTGACAGGGATGTGGAAATACTGAAGTCCTTGCCCCATCTTCCCACTAGCCTACTTGAACCCACTTCACATCTATTCTGTCAGACTGACTGTCTCTGTCTTTCATTACTAGGGTTCAAACACAGGGACCCTGCACTGCTCTATATTCTCAGGCTGGCTTTTTTTTCCCCTTCAGTAAATTACTAAATTGCTCGAGCTGGGCTTAGAGTTAGGATCCCCCTGTCTCAGCCTCCCAGAATACTAGGATTATAGGTATGCGTCACCACTAGCAGCTAACCCTAAAAAAGTTCAAGTCCAGACCTTGGGTAATCCTAGAAGGCCTGCAGGACCCTCCAGACGAGCAGCAAACAGCCTGTAGGGGTCTCTGCAGGGCTCGCTCAGGCAACGCAGCAGGCAGGCCCAGTGGGCAGGAGCGCCAGGAACTGGAGCGACCCGCAGAAAACCTGGGGAAGGGCAGCCACCCCTTGGGGGAGGGTTCCAGGACACTCCCCGAGGAACAATGAATGCCCCTCCATTGTCTGACCCTTAATCACATTTCTGAACACTTAACATGCAGACATCTGTTCCTTGATGTTTCATCTTTGTCTGTCTGTCATCCTCAGAATGAAAGTCCAGGACCTTCCGCACTAATTTTAAAGTCCGGCTGAACATTGAGTAATGAACAAAGCTGAAAACACAAAAGCAAAGAGATGGCATCATCTTTCCATCTTACGCATTTCTGCTCACGAACCAGAACATAACCCTCCCGTGGCTGCAGCCTTTCTTGTCACCAGCCCACAGCTAAGTCCCAACACCTGCTCCCCAGAGCGTCTTCAGCTGTCCCACACGATCTGCCTCTAGGACTAAGCACTCAGCACGTGCAGCCCAAGGCCATCAAAAGTGACCCAGACCTGCAGGGCCACTCTAGCCCTCGGGCAGAAACAGACCCACAGAGAACACACCTGCTTAAACTTCCCCCTAATTCTGTCTAAGTCCTCATGGAGTTTATCATATGTAGGGTCGTCATAGGGGAATTTCTGAATCATTCCCAGCAGTGACTCCAAGACCTTCATCTTCCTGCTGTAAAGGACAGAGACAAGACTTTCAGTCCTTTGTACACGACAGTCAGATTACGTAACAACCATGCTGATGGCTTCAAAGCAATGACAGCACCACCACCACCCAAATTCAGAGCTGGAGGAGGATTAACTTTCTAATTATGCCAAATAATATTTATTTACCTAGCAACAGGCTTTCACCCACACCCAGTGTCTCGACAGAAGGTATGGACGGTAACTTACAGATGTGCCTCTGTGTGTGCCACGCAGGGCCTGTGATGGCTCCCACAGTCAGAGACACCTAAGTATACAGAACTAGGCAAAGCAGCAAATAGCCAGGGCCAGAACAAGCCAGCTCTGACCTAGAGGTGTCTCAGGATTAGGGAAGCTTCCACTCACAGCTTTAGGACTTTGGCAGTCGGGGACCCAGCGGACCCCGAGGCACAGCTTCAGGCCCTGGCATACGAGCCCACCTCCCTCTGCCAGGTAGACCAATGCTTGGCTGCTCGGTACAGGAGCTGGGCAGCTTTGGGCACTGGTCATTTTACTTCTCTAGACCTCAGTGTCCTCAACCATGTACTGGAGAGAACAACAGCGACTTTCCACGCCTCCAAGACTAAACCATTTGTGCGAAGCCTGGATCCTGGTCCAGAGCGGGTGCTTAATACCAGAACCCAGAGACAGGTTCTCACCTGGGGCTTTGAAAACAGCCCATGCATATGGCCCAGGACTTTTCAAGGCACAAGCAGGTCTGTGAGAGCACTCTTGCCCTAGGCCACCCCTGTCCCAAAGGCAGGAGAATGCTGGATATTTGGTTAATGACAACATCAAAGCAACCAAGCCTTCCTGTGCACTTGCCATCAGTGGGTGTTTTCAGACACAAAAGATGAGTGACTATGCCAAAGGCAGCGAGCTATACCATGGCTGGCTCTCCTTGAAATGCAAGGCTGAAAAAGACAGCAACAAAGTGCCAGTTTCTAGGAGACCAAGGGCAGATGCCAAGGCGGGGGAAATGGCTGACGCAGACACTCCACCGAACACCTCCTGTTGCCAGCTTCCCAGGCAGGGTTTCCTCCCTGGTGGGCGAGGCGCCCACAGACACACCCACCAGGCAGGCTGTCAGGGCCCGTGCAGGCCCAAAGGTGACAGCTCGGGGCTTGGCACTGCTGAGAAAGAAGTGGAGTTCACCACAAAGATCCAGTGACTCAGCTGAAAGTGGCACATTTGGTGGAAGACAGTGCTCTCCATAACTCCCTAGGTGCCGAGATGCCCACTCCTTTATGACAGACCATCCTTACTTGGAAAAACAAAAAAGTAGAACATCCTATCTCAGCCCTTTACCTTAAAAAAAGAAAAAGAAAAAGAAAAAAACTAATGGGACTGGGGACATAGTTCAGTGGCAGAGTGTGCGCTTAGCACTTTCAAGGCGCCTGGGCTTGAAAGAAAAAAAAAAATTGCACCAACTTAGAAAATCCAAATACCTATGAAGATAGAGGCTTTGGGTTCCCTAGACCTCTGGACTCTGCTGGGTGGGCTCACAGGTGGCAGGGATCCCACCAGCCCTACTACCAACCCCACTGTCCTACAGTAGTTCCTTCTCTATCTACCTGACAGACTGAACATGCTACTTTAAAAGTCAGGAAATCCCTGTACCCTCACCCCACACCCCAGACTCCGCTGGTACAAAGGTGTCTGCCAGAGAACTCCAGAACAGCACCCCGCCATGCCTGTCCTCTGTGCAGACAAGCTCAGCTTTGACTGCCACCCGGTGGCAGCACAGGCTGCCAACAACTGGTCCAGCTGGTACTGTTGGGAGGACTCAGGAAATCCTACCCCCAACTTTTCTGGTACCATGGACTGCGGGGCTGGGAGGGATGGCCCTAGTATCCCGACCTTGGCTGCACCTTAGACCGCTGGGTTCTCATAAGTACAGTGCAGCCCAGATCGCTCACACGCACAGGGCACGGTGGTGTTTGTGCTCCTGTGAGAAGCTAAAGCAGCTGCTGATCTGACCAGAGGTGGAGCTCAGGGGGTAGAGCGAGGGGCGGGAAGTGGCTGTAAACACAGATGAAGCCTCACAGGTTGGCCTGCTGCTCACCAGCTCTGTGGTGGCGGGGCTGGGGGAGGGTGGGGCGCTGGGGACCCCTGCTCTAGGGCCCTCTCCTCTAACCTAAGGACTTGGTCACATCTCATCACATGGACAAGCAGGGAGCAGGTAATCCCAGAGGAACCACACTGAGTCACAAGCATCTGCATTCTTACTTTTGAACACAGGATGGCTCAGGGTCTAGAAATTCAAAACAATGAAATGAAAGGACAGGTCATTCAGACAGGGGATGCCACCTTCCCATCCCTGCTGGTTATCCGTCAGCCTTTCACCAGCTATGCCTTGCACCAGGCGCCCCCATGCCACACAGGCCAGCTTCAGTTCCACGCACCTGGGAGCAGCAGTGGAGCGGGGCCCTGTACGCCTTTTGCTTAAAGGCCTGTTTCCAGTGTGACAGTGAAGACAAGTGAGCCTGGCTCATGTGGACTGGGGCAGGCAGAACACAGGAGGAGTAACTACAATGGCAAAAGCAACCCAGAGGGCAGCTGGCGCTGACTCAGGGCCTGTAAGTACCAGGAACAAGTCATTACACTAGAATGCATCCGAGACAGTTGTATTAAGAACGAGTGGTAATGGAGTTTGAGCTCCAGCCACAGTGAGACTCCTGCTGTTTATCAGCTCAGGGCAGCGAGGAATGAGAAGACAGAATGCATTTCAGCAACATTACACTGGCTAGGAATCCAAAAACCACTTGGTACACTAGTAACAAAGACGGGAGAACTCTCTCTCTCTCTCTCTTCTTGAGGGAGACAGGATATCGCTCTGTAGCCCGGGCTGGTCCTGAACTCATTACACTGCCAGGCTGGCCTACAACTCCCAACAATCCTCCTGCCTCAGCTTCCTGAGTGCTTGGATTACAGATGTGCGGTACCATGCCCAGAATTATATGGTGCGGGAGTGGGGCTGGGGGTTGGAGCTGGGGCCTAGAACTTCCTAGGCAAGCGCACTAATCACTGAGCTATGCCCCAGCCTGGGAGAACCCCTCTGAGAGATTACCACGACCAGTAGTCATTGAAGGCCCAAAACGTGCCCGTTGTTGCTTATTATTTCCTTTAAATCGCCTAACAACATTCAACTTTGACACTGTTATTTTCTCCATTTTACAGATAAGGAAATTGGGGCAAATTAATGACCTTAGGTCACTACGGGTAGCTATGAGGCCAGAGCTTGCCCTGGACCATCCAGTGGTGAGGGCGGGAGGGGGGAGGGGTAGGGCAGGAGGGGGGAGGGCTGGCTCCAACATCACCTGTCCTTCTCACTGGCACAGCTGTGCAGCAGGCACTTCCATGCAACAGCAAAGCCTTGGTAGCACCCGATCTGCAAGTTAAAGCACAGTGAAGGAGGGGATCACTAAGCACCTACCTATGCTTACCCAATCAGCAGCCTCCGAGACAAAGGTAAAGGTGGAGGGCGGCTGTGCTTCCACCCCTGCTCTGGGAGGACCTGCCACGCTTCGGACCATGGAAGGTGGTGGTGAAATCCTTAGGCGCAGCCAGCCCCACCCTGTGGCCTCCATGACACTCTCCCCCTGCATTCAGGCTCAGCCAAGGCAACTTGCGCAGTCAACACAACCCAGGGAAAGGGAGCGCGGGTGACTTCGGAGGTTAGACACAAAGAAGACAACACTAGGACGCGCCAGTGTAGGTTGAGGTGACTACAGCCTCATTTCCTTATCCTCTGTTGCAGTCTGGATCTTGACTATCCCCCAAAAGCCTCACATTCCTAGGGAAATCGTGTGCTCTTGGAAGGTGGGGCATGGCTAGAAGGGGAGGGTGCCTGGAGATTGACTTGGAGGAACTTAACTGGTTCTGCCCTTCCTCCCTGACTCTTCTCTGTTCTGCCAGGCTGTGAAGATCTGTCTCTGGAGCTCTGGAATCTAGGCCCAGACCCAACTCCAGCCCTGCCATGCGATTCCACCATTTCCCAGCTGCCCAACTCTGAAGAAACTGAGACCTCCTGAAAGCTTCCTAAAGTTGTGGATGTTGGGTATTGAGTCACAGCAATGAAAAAGTAACTAAGACACCTCCCAAATGCCATAATCTAATCACCTTCAACAGGATGCACCCTGTCAGTTCTGTACTTCTCCGTAACACCGTGTCCGTGGATTAACTACCACACAGAGGCCTTGCAGGCCTGACTTTCTGGCTCCTGATGCTGAACATCAAAGTAAACTCTAAGCTCCACATGAAGAGGGTTTGTTCTCTACTAAGGGATTCCAAGTACCTCAGATCCGACTTTGGCTCCATGTAAGGCACCATGTTGTCTTCCTTCAATCACACCCAAGCTACTGCCTTCTTCATAGCCTTCCTGGTACCCTTCCCCATGAAACCTGTGATGAATAAAAAGCATATGTCATCAAACAAACAGGAAACCGAGGACTTCTGGAAATACTTTCCTCTGTTACATCATCCAGACCCCACGGAACAAGGCAGCATAGAGAAGAAAGAGCCTAAAATACAAGCCAGAAGGAGCAAGTTCTGATCCCAGCTCTCCCACACCCTGAGCTGTCCTCTTGTCCGTCACTTTTTCAGGCCCTTCTCAGGGCCCTTGTCAGGGTTCTAGTCAGGCCCTTTTTGTCTATAGGAGGAGGCTGGGTTAAATTAGGAGCTTCCCCAAACCAGTGAGGTACCAGAAACATGCAGGGAAAAGTTAAAGCTACAAACTTAAGTCTCATTTTCTGACAGTGAGTCTGTTTTCAATGTCTCGAGTGCTCGGGTCTGAACCAGGACAGGGGCCAAAGCTGAGCCCACAAGCTGCACCAGCACCAGTCGACGGCTTCCCCAGACCTCTGCAATACCTACAGGATGTTGCATCTCAGTACAATAACAAGGAAAAATGCCAACAGATCATCACAAAGCAGGACAGCTGCAGGGCTGGAGGCATAGCTCAATGGCTAAAATGCCCAGCAAGTATAAGGCCCTGGGTTCAATTCCCTAGCACCTCACAGAAGATGTGTACAATGGTGTACTCCTAGCACTCGGGAGGCTGAGGCAGGAGAATGGCCATGAGTCCAAGGCCAGATTGGGCTACACCGTGAGTTCAAGACCAGCCTGGACTACAGAGTGAGACACCACCACCTCTCTCTCAAATAAAGAGGGGTGAGCTGGACGAATGGCACAGCAGTTAAAGCACTTGCCTTGCAAGCACAAGGCCCAGAGTTCATTTCCCCAGGACCACATAAAGCTGGGCATGGTGGTGCCCACCTGTAATCCCAGTACCCAGGAACCTGAGGCAGACAGACTGTCTTGAGGCCAAGGCCAGCCTGGGCTACACCAGTGAGTTCAGGACCAGCCCGGGCTACAGAGCAAGATCCTGTCTCAAAAAGATAGCTGCAGTGTAGCAAAGGAACTAACTTTAAGCGCTTAACAGCAGTTTTAACCCGCTGTTGCCAAAGGTGAAGGCACTCCAAGAGTAAGAATGTGCAGCTCCTGGCTTACCTGTTGTGGTCCTGGGGAGTGACTGTGTTTCCTTCTTTGGAAAACACACCAACAGGATCCACTGGCTGGGTAGAATTAAAATGCGTAGCTAGTAAAAAAACACACTTACCTCGGTTCTTTTTCACACTAAGTCTGAACAAACGTCAGGAACAGGGTGTTCAATATTCACTTGCTGTCTTAACTGGCCTTACTGATGACTCCCAAGGGCCAGACCTAAAGCCAGCCACGGCCACAACTCACAGCTCCACCGTCACTGCCCTACGAGCTCCCAGGGGCCCGGAGACAAAAGGATGTCGCCTATACATTTATCAGTAGGTCTATGAATACCGCCGTATGTTGGACAATTAAGGAACAAGAAAAAGTGGCAACTCCCAGATGGCAAAGGCTTGTGGCAGCAGAGAAGGGGGCGTTCCAGGAACAGAGCAATCCTTGGGCCAAGCAGATGCTGGGGGCGGTCCCTGACCCTGGAGGCTGGTCCCGGGCCAACTGGGCACGTGGCCGATCTGGGCGTGCAAAAAAATCAACAGCGTCTCGGCCCCCACACTTCGTCTCCGGGTCATAGCGTTCCCCCAATTGCACACACCGACGCAAGGTGCGAGCGGCGAGCCCCACCCCACAGTCCATCAGCTGTGAGAATCAGACCCGGCGGGCTAAGACGCCCCAGCCCAGCCGCGACACCCACCTTTCATCCGCCATCACGATGGCGTCGAACATGTCCTGACTCTCGGCCATAGCGACAGCCTGGCTAGCCCCTGCCCCTCGGGCGCCTAGCTCCCCGTACTACAGTCCCCCGTGCGCCACGCTCAGGAAGGAGCACCTGGCTTCCAAAGAGGCAAAGCCCACTTCCGGGAGTAGCCGCGCGGAGCCCGCTGGGACGGATGGATCGCGAGAGGGGCCAATAGGAACACGAAGTACGCATGCGCAGCTGCGCCGGTGGGCGGATCTGGGTTCTGAACGAATCCCCGCCCCATTTCCCTCCCCCTTTGCTCCCTCCCTGAACTGGTCACCCCCACCTAGCCACGCAGGCGAGAGGCCGGTGACCCTAGGTTCATTTGAAAAGCTAAGCAGAAGGGAGCGAAGTGGTAAACGTGGCTCGTAAAGGAATTAGGAGAGTTAGCAAGAACTAGCTTTTCTGGGGCTCTGGGCGCAGCGGCTCCATCTTTGGGTTTTGCGGAGGGGACGGGAGCAGGGGGGAGTGGGGGGGAGTCGAGGAAGGGAGGGCTGCAGGCTGGGCGCCGAGGAGGGTCGTGGGTGCCTGCGCCCGGGACGCAGAGCCCGTGGCTGGACCCTAAGGGGGTCGGGACCGCGTCGGGCCGTGGGAAGGTTAGCGTCCAGCGTCCTCTCGCGCTGTGAAGTGGAATCACCTCGGCCACGGTGCCTGCACTGCAGCGGTCTCAGCTGTGACCAGAGGAGAGAGCGGATTCGCAGCAAGGGCATCTGAAAAGGCAAATAACTGTGGCCATCTCCTTTTGAAACGCTAACAGTTCTTTTTAAAAATGATACAAAAGGTTGGTTGGTTGTGCGCACTAGTTACCTTATTTTTTTTTTGTCTTTTGTATTTTTTGTCTTTTTATTTGATTTTTATTGTTTAGAGCTGAGGACCGAACCCAGGGCTTTGCACTTGCGAGGCAGGCGCTCTACCACTGAGCTAAATCCCCAACCCCGAGTAGTGATTCTTACTGTAGGAGTTTAAAGGCAAACGTAATGTAATTTTTTTTTTGCAGCATAAGAAACAATGAGAAAGGTTTGGCATTCCAAACTCATTCCTGCTAGAGATATCCACAAAAAAGGGAAAAGAATGTTTAGTTCTAATCATTATTTTCATAAAAGATACTTTATGAAGATTTTTAAAAGCTATTTCACACTATCAGGACAACAGAACATACAAGTGAAACATCAGAGATATTCCCATTCAAATCAAGAGTTGAAAAAGAATTCCTTTATCATACGACAGCTGAACATTTTTCTACCTGGATAATGCAATAAAGCAACAGAAAAGACAAGCAAGAAGTGTAAGCATCAAAAAGAGACAAAAGTCTCAGTATTTGCAAGTGTGATGATCCAGCTAGAAAACTGTTGTGGTCTGGAGTGTCCCCCCAAAAGCCTCATGTATTTTATTATTATGGATTGTCTATGGAACCATGTGCTGTTGGTGGATTAGGGTCTAGTCTGGAGGGGTGGATTACAGTTAAATTAGGATTAAAGGCATGTGAGTTAAGACTAAAGGCGTGTGAGTTAGGATTAATGGTGTGTAGTGGCCACACCTTCCACACCTGGATGCAGGGGGGACTAATTACTGGGCGGAGACCTGCAAGGATACATGAGTTGCATCCTGCCTTCCTTGGAGGACTAAGACTAGGACGGGCACTTGGACTAATCTCAACTAGTCTCAACTGGCCTTCCTGTTTGTGATTTTGTGAGAAGCTGCCTCTACCTCTCTGCCTCTGCCATGTACTTTGATTGCTGCCGGCCACCCCTGAATGGACTGTGACCTTCTGAAACTGTGAGCTAAAATAAACCTTTCATTTCCTAAATTTGTGGGCATTGGGTATTGAGTCACAGCAACAAAAAAGTAACTAAGACAAAAACCCAAGGCAATCAGCTGGCACCTCAAAATTCCTACCAGACCCCAACAAGTAACAGTATCCAGTATACCAAGACCAACCACTTGCCTTCTGCTATGCCAACAATAATTAGCAGAAGTATACAGGATGGAAACTGGGAAATCACAAGTCAATACATTTCCAAGAAATCATTCCTAACAATTCAAATGGGACCTACCTGAAGCAAGCAGAATATGCACCGAGATCCTGGGTGGAAAGACAAGACAAATCAGTACCAAGAAAAAGTCCAAGTGTTCTGATAAAAATTCTAAATTTCGTGAATAAGTTGTTCACATGAACAAAAGATATTATTGAACAAGAGAATGATATGGGGAACTTGCCCTATCAGTTATGAAAAGATAATACGTCAATAGCAATGTTGGTTCAAGAAGAAACAGATCAACAAAATAGATTAGAACGAGCCAGAAGAGAAACTCTCACAGATGGAAAACCTCCCCATGGTGACAGGAGGACTGGGCATCCACGGGGAAGTCTATGTGAATGAGCTAGTGGCCAGCCGGTTGGCCGCATCTACAAGTAAACCATCAGTGAGATGCAAAAACTTGGGCAATGGTGTGCCGTGCAGTATAGTTTATAAGAGCACCAGAAAAGGAGTCTAAAGTGACACAATGACAGATCGATGATGACTTGCATGGCAGAATATTCATGGGAGGACTCCAATGCAATCATTATAAATAATAATGGAAACAAAGGCAAGGCTGTGGAAAATGCCCGTAAACTTTATTAAAGAAAAAACTACGTGCCCTCAAATTCCAGTTATGTTAGGTAATTATTGATTTAGAAAAGAGAGACACAGAACCCAGTGGTGCAGGTTTATAATCCCCGCACCCTAGGAAATTGAGGCAGGAGGATTGCAAATTAGAACCCAGCCTGGACGACTTGGGGACTTAGCAAGACCCTGCTCCGAAATAAAAATAAAACGTGGGCCAGGGATGTAGCTCAGTGTGAAGGCCCTGGAGTCAGTCTCCAGTACTGTAGAGAGAAAGAGGGACAGAGAAAGCCAAAATGTTAATGATGGCTACATGTGAATTTTGGAACATACATATACATACATGGTTTTGGGGCATCTCATGTTTTGCACAGTAAGCATAAGATGTTTTTACAAGTATAAAAACAATAATTTTGGAAGAAGATTTTGTATTATTTTGTTCTAAAAATATTTTTATATTTTGCTTCTTAAAAATAGCACATTGCATAACAAACACTTGAAATATACAAAATAAGAGAAAATAACCAAGCCAAAAAAAGAACCTATATGCATTGTCCTCCACCAATTGATTTTTGTTGATTTTCTTACACTTCTTCCAGGAAATTTTTGTGTAATCTTAATACTTGTATAACTCTATATCCTTCCTCTGCCTTACTTTTCAAACATTTCCCAAGAAATGGAGATGTTCTCTTACATGCTGAAAATACATTTTTGAGCATGATGTGTATTAGCTGAAATAAAATACAACTTTGGCACAGGAAAACAGGTCTGTGGTGGGAAAAGAGAAAAAGACCCTGACAGGACAAAGCTTGTGAACAGAAGAGCACAAGTTACTGTGAGACCTTTACAAAATTCTGCCAAGTATGAAAAGACAGTGTGGGTAACCAAGATCAACAGTATTGATCAGAGGTACTGGTGATGGATGCAGCTTTGGAAAGACTTCCCCCACCCCCGCTGGTTTTGGTCCTGACATTTCTGAGGGGATCCAGACTGCCTCAACATTTAAGGAAAAGAGACTGATCATGTGGTCTTGGATTTTCAGGGTGAAATTACAAATTTCTATTTGTAAATGAAAATCAGGCTTTAAAAAGGCAACTTGGAAGCCCAAAGGGTGGGGCTAGGAGTTTGGCTCAGTGGTAGAAAGCCAGCCTGGCACTCAGGAGGCCTTAAGTTCAATCCTCACTTGCTCCTGTAAGAAACTAGGCTTCTGTAGTAAGTGGTATTTATTGCAAAATTCTTTATGTTCCAAACCTGACGTTTGCAACAGAACACCTTAAGTGTAGGTAGAAAAAAAATCTGAATATTTCCTATTATTATGTCAGTTTTTAAGGAAACAGTTAATGATCTTTGTTTATATTCTACAAATGGAAATTTCACTATTTCGTGGAATGTGATAAATTCACAGTACAAAGAATAAACTTGTATAGGTACCATGGAAATGGTCTGAAGAAGTTCTTAAAGACCCACTTCCCTAAGCTTCAATGTTTAGTGTCCCTGAAAGTTGCACTGATTATTACTTTCCCTAGTGGTTTCACAGCATTTTTATTGGGCTGGGAACGGAGCTTGGTGTTGGAATATTTGTCTAACATGTGTGAGGCTGAGTTGAAGACCCAAAAATAAAGACAGAAAAGACTGTTATTAAATATTTAATTTTTTTAAAGTGTGATAACGTGATATCTATGTGCACAAAATACTCAAGTTCAATGTAAACATTATGTATTATATAAATTTATATATTAATAAAATGGGGGGGGGGAAGTATGACATAATTAACTTCCAAAATCCACCACACTAAGAAATAAAACACATATCCTTATTTTTTGTTTCGCTTTGTTTGTGGTACTGGGGATTGAGCCCAGTCCTTCTAACTAAGATGCATCCTCAGACCACTTTTTTGTTTTGATTTTGAGACAGGGTTCCCCTAAATTGCTAACTTGCCCAAGCTGGGTTTAAATTTCCAATCCTCCGCCTCAGTCTCCCAAACTGCTAGGATTATAGGCCTGCACCCCAAGGCCAGTTTAAGCATGTATTTTTCGAAGTGGAAGTTTCACATATTCTTGTTCAAATTTAAAGAAAAATAAAGTCAATATAACTAAAATGAAAAAGAAATTTATCAAAATATAATGTAGATACATATTCTCTAATAAGAATTGGTTTTTCAAAACTTTTTGTATTTGTAGAAAAAAAAAACCCAAGGAAGCTTCTAAAACTAACCCAACCAAACTTCATCATTTAGACTGATAGTTGTTAGCCTAGAAACATTGCCATTTTATTAGGATCAAAAAAAAAAGAAAGAAAGAAAGAAAGAAAGAAAGAAAGAAAGAAAGAAAGAAAGAAAGAAAGAGCTAAGACCCAAATGTGTCACTTATCCTCGTTTGGCTGAGCCTTGTGGAACAGGCTTGTGACTCGCTCCCGCCCTCTGGGAGACAGAGGTAAGACGATCACAAGTTTGAGTCCAATCTGGGCAGCTTAGCAACTTGGCAAAACCCTGTCTCAAAAAGAATTTTCTTAAGACCCTCAAAAGTACCAATTGTGTCAACAGGCTGGGTTTTTAATTTTATTTGCTTTTTTTTTTTTTCCAGTGCTGGGGGCTGAGTCCGGGTCTTCTTGCGGAGCTATACCCCCAACCCTTTCCATTACTTCTTTTGTGACAGAATCCCCGTGAAGTCGCTAATTTGTCCAGGCTGGGCTTCCACTTGCAGTCCCCCTTCCTGCCTCAGCCTCCCAGCGTGCAGGATGGTGCCACCACGCCCAGTTCAACAGGTTTTTATACGTGTATGAAAACAAGCAGCAAAGATCAGAGCCCCCGAGATCACAGCAGCCGTGCTTGGGGGTATGACTGTGAGAGATCTTTATCCCTTTGTATGTTCCTGTATCTTGTGACTTTTTGCTTTTGCAAGAATCACGTGTGGCTTTCATGTCAAGGAGGTGGGGAGCTATTTTAAATTCATAAAAGGAAGTCAATAAATGACAATTCACTTTAAGGAAAACCTTTCCTAGACTCATCGTTAATAAATGCCAACACATCTGGCGGAGCTTCCTCTTTCCTTCCTGAAAGGAGATGCTGTCAGGACGTCGCATGTTCTGCCAGTCTGCAGAGAGCTCCGCCAGAGAGCCCGCCTGCCGCACAGAGTGGCACTGCCCAGCAGCCCGGGACCCTTCACAGCAGGTTGGTCTCCTGCTGGCCACGATATCCCCAGTCAGAGGCGCCAAAACAGAACTCTTTCCCAGCTTCTCCATAGTGGCCCTGGTCTGGGGTTCTGTGGGTCCTATGATTCCTCAACAGCATCTGACATGTGGCCTGGATAGCTGAGTATGTTTGCTGCTAGAACTGGTGGGATTCACCTTCCCAGGCCTCTGCTGACTCTGTAAAATAGAAGGAACACCAGGGCCCACTTCCCGAGGCCAGTGTGAGGAGGAATACCTCCTGTGCACAAAATATAAATCTATCTGTCAACAAAAGTAGTTTTTTTTTTTTTTTTTTTGTAATAGGGTGGAACACAGGGACTTGGCACCAAGGTAGATCCCTAGTGCCTCCTTCCTTTTTTTGAGATAGGGTCCTGCTAAGCTGCTACCTGACCAAGGTCAGCTCAGACTTACCATCCTCTCGCCTCAAATGGGCATATAGCACGTACCACCTTGCCAGGCTTGAAGTAAATTCTTATTCATTGTGAATATCTAGCTGAGGATTAAAGGAGCGCTCTTCTTTCTCTGCCCTGCTGTGCGTGGCCTCCGTAAATACGACTACTGTGCTTCACTGGGAGGGAGGGCCGGTCTGCAGCTCTGGGGCGAGTGGGGCCCCCAGTTACCCGCAGATCAGAACGGGTGGGTGGGGCCCAGGGTGAGCAGCTGCTCCTTGGGGGTCTGCTACACCGAGCCCACCAAGTCCCAGGCCTCGCAGCAGCTGCTGGACACACCCCTAGAGAGACCCTGCACTTTGAGCTTTGCCAGGCCTGTTCTGCGCACTGCCACTGGGGGGTGCCCTTGTGCCATGGACAAGGCTGCCCCCGTGTCAGGCAGGGTCACCTGCCTGGCTGTGCTTGTCGTGTGGCCCTGGCTGTTGGGACCTTCTTTGGTCCTCCACTTCCCCCAGCCCGACCTAATAAGGATCCTAGGACCTATGGTGGCACTGTCACACTGTAGTGTTCCCCACAGTACTGGGGATTCGAGGACAGGGACTCCACACTGTCACACCCCTGACCTTTTATCTATTTGTCTTGCTATCTTTTGGGACAGAGTCTCAGTAAGTTACTAAGTTGTCTAAGCTGTGTTCAAGCTTGCCATCCTCCTGCCTCAGCGTCCCAGATTGCTGAGATTATAAGCATGCACTATCTTGAGACAGGTGTTAAGTGACATCCCACAAGGGTGACTCGGGGCTACAGCTCTCAGAGGGGCAGAGGTCCAATGCGGTCCTACCCTGGCCCCCCAGACTTCCCTTAGCTGCTCCCCACCCAGCCTCTACCCGCAGGCCCCAGCCACTAAGGCTCAGACCCCAGCCTGCAGGTGGGCCGCAGCAGAACCCTGGCCCCTCTGAACTGCTGCGGTCTCACCTGGATGACAAGAGGTTGGACTTGTCCACGTAGTATGTGTTCTGGGGCTGCCACAGCTGAACCTCAGACTGTGTGGCTCGAAGGATAGAAATGGATTCCCTACGGAGGACAGAAATCCCGGACCAGGGCAGCCCGAACAGTCCTCCTTGGCTCGCAGAATGCCTCCGCCCTGTGTCCTCCTGCGTCGTCATCTCTGTGTCTTACGCAGGGGACAGTCATGTTCGGTTACTGCCCCACCTGGGTGGCCTTGTGCAGCCTTCTTCATCTGCAGTGCTAGGAATTGAATCCAGGGCCTGTGCATGTAACACGAGCACACTAGCCCTGAGCTACACCCCACGTCTCCCCTTCTCAAAGCCCTGCACCCCAGCATGCACATTCTAAGGTATAGACGGTCAGGGCTCAGGTGCTGTGTACACAGTTGAGGGAACGCGATTCAGTTCATACTGAGAGGATGGAGCCCAGGGTCTAAGTTGTATGAAGCGTACTCCACTAGTTGCCTTGCATATGGCTTCTGAAAAGGAAACCCCAACTGCAGGAAAGGACTGTGGCAACAGGCCTCCCTCCCTGCTCCGCAGCCCTGGAGCCCTCACTCCCAGAGGCACCTGGTTACGTGCTCACCTTACCGAGCTGTTCTCTGCGTATGTAAGCGTGCATGTGCAGGTGTGTCTTCTCAACTTACGGATCCTCCTATCTGTGCCTGGGTCCTGACACGCCTGCTCCACCTCGGAATCCTTTGGAGATGGTCCTCCGAGCCGTGGTGGCTGCAACAACAACCCGATCGCGAGGCCCCCATGGCCTGGGTGCTGGGATTGAGCCTAGCGCTTTCACCTTGAGCCACATCTTCAGCCCTTTTTGTGTTTTTAGCTTGAGACAGTGTCTCACATATTGCCAGGTTGGGCTCGTACTCGTGATTCTTCTGCCTCAGCCTCACAGAGTGCTGGGATTACAGCTGTGCAATACCACATCTGCCTAAATTTTATTTATTTGTTTGTTTATTGAGACAAGGTCTCACTGTGTAGTCCAGGCTGGTCCTGAACTCACTTATGGAGCCCAGGCTGTTCTTGGTATCACAGCAATCCTCCTGTCTCAGCCTCCTGAGTGCTGGGATTACAGGCGTGTGCCCCACGCCCGATTTATGTGGTGCTGGGGAATCAAACTTGATTACTTTAACCACTGAGCCATTCCTCCAGCGCTTGATTTTAAAAATATAACCCAATATTATCCCTCCCAGCATATTAGCAATATTACTCAATAACTAGCTCTCTCCCATTCTACAGATATCTTTTCACTTTGGGAGGCTGAGGCAGGAAGATTGCAACCTTGAGCCTAGCCTGGGTAAGAGAGAGAGAGAGAGAGAGAGAGAGAGAGAGAGAGAGAGAGAGAGAAAGAGAGAGAGAGACTGTCTCAAAATCAAAATTCAGGGCTGGAGGAATGGCATAGCTATTAAAGTTTCAAGAACAGGGCCCTGAGTTCGATTCCCCAGCACCACATAAAGCTGGGCATGGTGGCACCCACCTGTAATCCTAGCACTCAGGAGGCTGAGGCAGGCAGACTGTCCTGAGTCCAAGGCCAGCGTGGGCTACACCAGCGAATTCAAGGCTAGCCTGGGCTACAGAGCGAGACCCTGTCTCAAAAAAAGAAAAAGGAAAAAAACAAAAGTGGTAGGGATACAGCTCAGGGTGAAGATCGCGGCCCCAATCTCTAGTACCCGCCCCCCACACGCACGCACTATCTGGGAGTGTGGCCCAGCGGTGGCATGTGCTGGAGACCAAACCTGCACGGCTTTGCTTGCCCTGCCTCTCCGAGCTGGTGGTGTTTCAACTCAGTCAGTGAGACGGTCGGGGGTCAGCTGGGACACCCACCGGAGGATGAGCCAGCCGCGGTTTTCCCTCAGCCACAGAGGACAGAAGGAGAGCAGGCAGCTGGCTTATTGCTAGCGAGGGAGCTAGGGGAGAGACGCAAGAAGGGAGGAGGACTGGAAAGGACGCAGAAGGGACTGGAAGGAAAAAAAGAAAGGAAGGGAGAAAGGAACACCCAAAGACAAGACGACAGTGGGAAATACAGCCAGGGATCTTTCGTCCCAGGCGCCGGGAAGTTCACAGCTTCAGAGAGAAAGCATGATTCACGTCAAGATGAATCACCCGAATTATCTGACAAGGATTTTAGGTCAGCTTCTCATTCAATGCTTGAACAAGCCACCGGCGGGGTGGGGGTGATACTGGCGATCAAGCCCAGGGCCTTCACACTGAGCTGCATCCCCAGTCTATTTTAATTTTTGACTTTGAGACAGTCTCAGAGTTGCTAAGATGTCCAGGCTGGGCCTAAACTTTCGATCCTCCTGCCTCAGCCTCCCAGAGCACTGGGATTACAGGCCCAAGCCACTAGGCCTGGCTTCCTCTGCTTCCCTTCCCTTCTCTTTTCTTTCTTTCTTTTTCTTTTTTTGGAACAATTTTTTTAAAATTTTATTTTGCATTGGGGTCTCTTTAAGTCCTAGAATTTCCCAGGCTGGGCTTGACACCCCCCACCCAACTCTGTGGCAGTGGGGATTCACCCCAAGGCCTTCACACTGAGTATATCCCAGATTTTGAGATAGGATCTTGGTAAATTGTTAAATTGCCCAGACTAGCCTTGAATTTGCAATCCTCCTGCCTCAGCCTCCCAGACTGCTGGGATTACAGAGGTGTGGCACCATGCCTGGCTGGGGTCTACTGTTTGATCCTCTTTGTCTCAGTAAGATTACAGGCATGTGCCACTGTGCCCATCAAGGGGTTCTTTTTATTTATTTATGCATTTATTCATTCATTCATTTAAGACAGGGTCTCATGCTGCAGCCCAGGGTGGTCCTGAACTTGCTGCGGAGCCAGCTTGGCCTTGAACTCAAGACAATCCTCCTCCTGCCTTAGCTTCCTGAGTGCTGGGATCAAAGGCCTGCGCCACCACACCCAGCTTTGTATGTAGCGCTGGGGTATCGAACCCAGTGGCCTTGTGCTTGCTAGGCAAGCACTCTAACTACTGTGCTGTTTTTCCAGCCCATACACAGCAGTTTGTTTGTTTATTGAAACAGGGTCTTGTTCTATAGCCCAAGCTGGTCCTGAACTCACTATGGAGCCCAGGCTGGCCCTGGACTCATGGCAATCCTCCTGTCTCAGCCTCCCAAGTATTGGGATTACAGGCATGTACCACCACACCTGGTTTATGTGGTGCTGGGGAATCGAACTCAGGTACTTAGCACTTGGCTTAGCCCTTGGCTTGATGTAGTGCTTGCTAGGCAAGCACTTTAACTGCTGAGCCAGCCTCTTATTTTGTACATTTATTTATTTATCTATTTATTTATTTATTTATTGAGGCAGGGTCTCACTCTGGTAGTTTGGGCCAGTCCTGAACTTGCTATGTAGCCCAGGCTGGCCTCGAACTCATGTCAATCCTCCTGCCTAAACCTCTGGAGTGCTGGGATTATAGATATGCACCACCACGTCAGGCTTATGTGGTGGGGAATTGATCCCAAGGCCTTGTGCTTGCCAGGTAAGTGTTTTAATCTCTGTGTCACCCCTCTAGTCCCCCCTCCCCAGGAAGGAGTTATTTTGAAACAATTGAAAATACTGAAAAGTCTCTGCCAGAAAATGAAGCTATGTAAAAGAACCAGATAGAAAATATGGAACTGAAAATTACAATAACTGCTTTCCCCCTGACTGTATCTCCCTTTCTCTGCAGGTTGAGGTTCCTTTCTGGTCTTGACATTAGAGTCCACGTCTGTGTAAGAAAAATCAATTCGGCTTCAGTCTCAGTGTCTCCTAGTGTATACTCAAAATGCGGGATACTCCTGTAACCCCAAAATCTGGCGGCTTCTCCCCACCGGCAAGGGAAGAGCACTTGTACAGCCGGGGATACCGGTTGGGTGCCCTTAATCCACTCCGTTCTGCTGTCTACCCAGAGACGGTGTCAGATCCGGCAAGGAGGTGTCAGTGCCTGATCTATTGCACGTCACAGCCACAGGTGTCTTCCCTGACTTCTGCCTGACTGGCTCTAAACTGAGGCTTCCAGGCCGTAGACCAGAATGATTTGCTCCAGAGATTCACAGAGCACAGGGGAGTGCTTGTATTTTCTGGTTTATTACACAGGATGGGGAGTGTGTGATGTGAGGGAGGGGCCCTGCTCCTCGTGCCCACTCCTGTGTGCTCCCTCCAGAAGTCCCACCCGTCCAGCTACCAGGAAGCTCGGTGTCATGGAAGTCGCACCACATAGGCGCTATGGCTTGGATCTAGAGTATCCCCCCAAAGCCTCCTGTATTTGGATGTAGTGGGATAAGTGTGAAATGTTTTGTTAGGAGGTAGGGCCTGGCTGGATCGGGGGATGCTTGGGGTTTGACCTAGAGGGATTGTGTCAACTTTTGGGGGGCAGGGGGGGAACCCAGGGCAGAGCTTTCAGGCATGTGTTACTGATTTGTGGTCCAGGAAGTGAGGGAGGGAGGAGCACCCACACTGGGCATGGGGGGTCCAACTTGCAACTCGAACTGAGTAGAGGAAGGAAGAAAAAGCAATGTGGATATGGGGTATTTGGTCCCAGCAATGCGTAAGTGACTATGACAATAGGTATGGTTGATGTCATTGGCCACTGCTGATCTACCCAAATATCAGTCTCCTGGCCACCCCCCGGGGCTGGGGATGTCGCCGGGCTAGTACTGCCCAGCCTTCCCTTGACAGTCCCATCTAGAAGCTACCTGGGGGTGCCAGCCACGGTTCACTCTGGGGCTATTGAAAGGGGAGTGTCAGAAAATGGGCACGAGGAGGGCTAACTGTACCCCACAGAGTCCAAGGCAGAAGGATGTCCCCTCCTGCCCTCCATGCTCTGGGTCCGGGTGGCCCTTCCTCTGGGCTTCTGGAACTTTCCGATCAGGAAAGTAGATGGAAGTTCGACCTGCCAGTGGTGAGATGCTAAAAGAAAGAAAAAAAGAAAGAAAGAAAGAAAAAGAAAAAGAGCACAGAGGGCCTGTCAGCACCCTAGGCCGCAGGGCGGAGCCCCACCTCCTCCTCAGCCCCCTGGCTCGCCCCTCGGAGCCCTGGCTGGAACGGGGAGGGCAGCTGAGGCCAGCGAGGCAGCCCTAGAGGAGCGGCAGCGGTCACCGGGCAGAGGCTGGACAGAAGGAGAGAAGCCGGAAGCTGCTGGGGCCGTCTTCATAAATGGAACCCGACCTCGATAGGCAGAAATGGGCCTCCCGGGTCCCCAGCCTGACAGCTCAGAGCTTTTTCATGAGGTGGGCCGGCACTTCGTGTTTCGCTCTCTGCAGGAGCCTCATATCACGGCTCCGGTGTTAGTGGGAGCGAAGACCCTGGTCAGGCTGCCCCCAGAAGGCGGTCACTGGACAGAAGGCCAGGAGGCCGTCCTTGTGGGGAGGGGCCGCCTTTGCAGATGGAGGCGTGGCCCCAGGAAAAGAGGCTCCGCCCACGGCCGCTGCCTGGGGGCTGAGGGGCTCAGCTGCTGACCTCCAGCTCAGTGTTGAGCCTCTTTCCGATGGTAAGTAGTTAAAGGTAGGGTGGCCAAACAGAACACAGGACACCTGGTTAAATTCGAATTTCACATAAACAATGAGTATTTTTTAGTGTAAGTTTGTTCCAAATAGTTCATAGAACATACAGTTTTTAAAAAAGTATTGTTTATCTGACATTTAAATTTAATGGGGCCTGCTACTTTTGCGAGCGCGTGCGCGCGCGCGCGCGTGTGTGTGTGTGTGTGTATGTGTGGTACTGGAGCCCCTACCCAGGGCTTTCACACTAAACTACAACCCCAGCCCATTTTTGTTTTTCTGATCTTGAGACAGGGTCTCATTAAGTCTCTAAATTGCCTAGGTTGGACTTGGACTCAATAGTCCTCTTGCCTCCCAGAATTCCAGGATTATAAGACCTTTGCTACCAGGCCTGACCCTGCCCTTTTTTATTTCTTTTTCTTTTATTTTTTAATTTTGAGACAGGGTCTCAGTAAGTTGCTGCATTGTCCATTGGGGCTTGAACTTGCGTCAGCCTCTCTAAGTGGTGAGATTACAGGTGTGTGCAACCACACCAGGCTAAGTGCTGTATTTGTATCTGCTAAATGTGGCAACCCTACCAAAAGCAGAACCCTCTGCAAGAGGGCCAGCCTTAGGAGGGACAGAGTGTGGGCAGTGGGAAGAGGGAAGCAGGTACTAAGACACAAATCTTGCTTCTCCCAATGCTGCCAGGAGGCCTGGTCATCCACACAGCCAGCCTCAGAACTTTTTGGCTACAAAGTCAAGTAAATTATGTGGCCTCGAGAGGAAAATATATCAAGCCTCAACAATCTAGAATGAATTAGTTTTCAAAGGCATGTGTTCACTTGTTATTGTTAGCTACACTGACGGGAGAGGGTTCCAGAGGAAGGGGCTTATAACGCCCCTCCTTTTTATTTTGTCTCCAGTGCAAAGGATGGAATTGAACTGGCTCATGTTATGTGGTTGTCATCCCAGACATCAGAAGCCCCATGGAGCTAAATACAGAAGGTCCCTCTCTGGCCAGGCCACAGCCATTCCAATTAGGCCAGCATCTCCTGGAGCGAGGTCCCGACATTTTATTTCCCCCAGGTGACTCCCACGTGCAGATAGATTTGAGAACCTGTGGAATAACAGCTCAGGGCAGATGGCTCTGACCCTGGGGAGGGCAGCTGTTGTTGGCTGGGAGCTGCCGCCCAGCCGGGCCCCTCAAGGACGGACTCCATGTGCCTTTTGCCCTATGTGCAGGAAAACTGAGGCTCAGACAGGCAAGGCGACACGAGCTCAGGAGCCCTGGTTGGCCCAGGCTTGGTATTCTAAGAAGCCTTCAAGCTGTGCAACTGTGGATGGGCCCCTTCCCCTCTCTAGTCCTAAGCCCCCTCATCCGCAAAACAAGAAACGCAGGATGCTGTGTCAGCAAGCATTTGCTGGCTCTGCCTCACCCGGGTCTCCAAACAGGTCACCTGGCCTAGAGTGACAGGGGCAGTCACTCATGTCTGGTTTTTATGGACCTGAGAATGGAGGGCGAGGCCAATGGTCTACTCCAGAATGAGCAGAAGTGAAGGAGCCAGCAAGCGCCCACGGCCACGAGCCACCACATTCTTCTCCAGTCCACCTTTGGGGTAGGGATGATGGTTGTGGTTTTGATGGCTGTTTAAGAGCAAGATTAAAAAAAAATTACAATAACGGTAGATTCCTAAGTAATTACACAAGTGCAGGCAAGCTCCAAGCACCCTTCCACTGGACCCCAGCAATGACATCTTACAACGTTGTATGAAGTTCTACTGTTTCATCAGTATGGAGTTTGGATGAGAACTGCCACCTTCGGTGGGGTGTAGAGGGGACACTTCACCACAAACATCTTGCGAGACCTTTGTGTCCCATCCACCCCACCCCTCCTCCCTGGCTACCACTGACAGCATCATGGCTTCTAAGGCATGTTTTGGTTTCATTAACATCTTGGCTTCACGCACATGAGTGTCCTGGTTCACATGTAGCCGTCACCGTAGTCTCTGCTGCTTCCTCACTGAAAGAGGCCCCTTGGGGTCAGGGCAGCAACATAACCTCTTTAGTTTTTGCTTTTCCCAGCCTGCTTTGCAGCACAGGGGTGGGGGGTGTGTGGTTACTGGTACAGCTGAAGATATACAGAAACTTCTGGAAATGCTTCTGTCAGAACCAGGGTAGAGGCAAGCAACGCTGCTGTCTTTAGCACACCCCAAACACTATGCATGGGCCAGGAACTTCCTACCCAACAGGGTGTTGTGGTCCCAATGCCAGCAGCGCCAAGGGCGAGACATCCTGCCTTGAGATGCTATGACTATGAGGACCCTCAGCAGGAATGGCTGTGTGAAGAAGGTGGCCATGATGCTGCAGGGGCTGAAGCCGAGGTGCAGGCTGAGATGGGCTCCCGCCATGGACCATGCTGGCGGCCATCCTCCCTCCGTTCCCCCTGACCCGTGACCATTCCACGTGGATGACAGAATGCCACCTCTGCCAGGTCTAGGGATACAGGCCTGTCATCCCAGCACACTGGGAGGTTGAGCCGGGCAGGTCACAAGTACAAGGCCAGCATGGGCAACTTAGCAAGACCTGTCTCAAACAATAAAAGGGGGCTAGAAAGAGTAAAGGCCCCTCAATCCCTGGAACGGAGAAAATAAGACCGCGACATTAGATACAAACCAACTCCGTTTTAATGTAGAAAAGCCTCATGTACATAAATATAAATTTGGGGGGCATAAATAAAGTAAGAAAATAGAGGAGATGTACATATCAAAATAAATTACTTATAAATATCACGCTGGAAACTAAGTGCTGGGGAAAGAATTCTGACCTTCCCCTGCTGCTTCCACGAGTGGTTGACAGGATGTGGGGGCTTTGATTGCTTCTCTTTCCTGGTTTGTAAATAGGGGCTGCAGGCTGATATGCCGTGGTGGCTAGGGAGCTCCAGTGCACAGACACTGGCGATGAGGAGCAAGGGCTAGGGAAATACGTGCAGGTGACCCAGAGACTTGTCCCTGAGGTGGTGGGGAAGTGGTAAGGAGCGGTGGCCCCTCAGATGCCACCTGGGCCCAGCTGATTCTCTGGAAACCCCAGCTGTGCAGCCAAGATGTGCTGTCGGGACCTGCTGTCTTCTCTGTTTTTCACCTCTGAGTTGGGGGAAAGGCAGCACCTGGACCAGCTAGAGCTGGAAAACAGGAGCGCCATCGCGTCTTCTGGGGGCAGGTGGCCAAATAAGTGGCCACCAGAGCTTGTCCACTCCAGACCCAGCACTGGAAGCTAGAGAGCGGTGCTGGGCTCCCCTTGGTCCTCCAGCCCACCTAACCTTCCAGTCCGAAGACCTCTGGGGGATGTGAACTGTGCTTGGAGTTGAGATCTGGATCAACTGCCAGAGGGGCCTGATGTTCCACAAGCCTGATCACCTGCATGTGAATTTCAAAACGGCTGCTTACCTCCTGGCTGCTCCTGCTAACAGGGTGGAAGAGAACTAAAAGAGGTTCACCTTGGCATTAAGAATTTCCCCAAAGGGAGTGAGTTCCCCATCAATGGAGGTACTCAAGGAGAAAAGGAGCAGCACAGCTGCTTGTCCAGCAACCGCCAGAGAGCGGGGCAGGAGATTTGGGTAGCAGCCGGGCAGGCAGAGGGCTTACAATTTTATAATCAGACAAGTCTATCCGCTAGCAAGTGGCACAGTCAAGGTAAGACTCAGAATATGTACACTTTCTAAGGTTTCTCCCTAAGACTAAACGGCACGGGGACTTGGGTTTGTTCTCGCGGAGGCACCGTCAGGGGCCCAGTTACTGGAAGCTGGGGCTCTTCACCAGCCGGATGTCACCGGCCATACCAAACGGGTCCATGCTGTCGGTTTCCAGCGGCAAGGAGAACAGGCTGGGCTCTGCGCGGTCCCCGGGCCCCGTCGAGGTCTTGGGCAGCATGGGGAGGAAATAGGACAGAGGCTCCACACCTCGGCTCTGGTACAGCTGCCTCTGTTTGGCACTGCTCAAGGCGATGGGGTGGCGGTGTTTCTGGGAGCGGTACACGCTGTAGCCCTCATAGCTGATCTCTTCTTTGAAAGCACAATCCTCCTCAGAGTACCGGGACTGTGGGAAACAGGCTTCGTGAGGAAACATCATGCACAGGGGCACTAGTGCCACCACCCACTGAGCTACCCACTCTGCCTGGTGGCTACCGTCAAGAGATTTCCAGATCACTAGCACTGGCGTCACAGATATGTAAACTTTATGACACACAAGCATGCACTGTTGACACATCACATTAACACACAACAGCATATTTTATATGCCCATCTACTTTAAGAATAGATTTCATGTATGTATATTTTATGC
Source organism: Ctenodactylus gundi (assembly GCA_004027205.1). Lineage (NCBI taxonomy): Eukaryota > Metazoa > Chordata > Mammalia > Rodentia > Ctenodactylidae > Ctenodactylus > Ctenodactylus gundi. Next base: position 143,220 of record PVKB01001036.1, read on the forward strand.
ATATATGAAATGTATATATTTACCTTCTGTGTAGTTACTGAACATCTATCTAGTCTTACTATCCCTCTTAAATATTTGTCAGTCAGTTACCTTAAAAACTCAGTCTTGTCCTGAGCAATACTCTTTAAATTAGAGGCAAGGCACCCACATCACACTTGACTCTTACTACTGGCCTGTCTAAAGTTCAGCCCTATCCCGGTGCTTGACATAACTCCTCAGGAGCATTGCAGAGTCATTCTTTCAATGATGAATGACACGAAAGCCCCTGGGGTCCTGATTAGAGGAGCATGTAGCCTGGCAGTCTTGGGGGAGGCTTTCTAAGGCTGAGACCGGTTTGGCCCGCGCAGTTCTGAGAACCCATCAGCCCCCACAAGTCTTCCATTCACTTAGAGAACCTTCCCGGGCGGGCAGCCAGCAGGAACAGTGAGATAATCTGCACCCCCTCCCCCAGGCCTCGGACAGAGCCAGCACCGGTGGGTGGCCGGAAAGGCGTGCTGCAGGAAATGTCTCTGGTCCCCAAACATTCCCAGTCCCCGGGATGAGAGATGCCAGTAGGCGGGCTCCATGGAGACACGAGGAAGCTGAGGCTAAGCCATAGAAGTCCAAGCTCAGTGAACACAAGTCCGCCTTCTGCCGGAATCTACCAAGGTCACTGAACTGCAGGTGGATGAGCGACACACTGATAAGGCACTCGTAAAAGTCTAATTGCAAGAACCCGCTGCTCTGGCGGCCTGGCCAATGCCGGGACAAAGCCCGGGGCAGCAGAGGTGATTTCTCCTGAGTTTCTGAAAGCTATGAATTGTAGATAAATAAGGGATGCATTTTTACTTCACTAATTCAGGGAGAGAATTAGAAAATTCTTTCTCCACTGAGAAAAGGAAATAATTGAGTTGCTAGAATATGTAATTTCTATTGAGAGAGAGAGAGAGAGAGAGAGAGAGAGAGAGAGAGAGAGAGAGAGAGAGAGATGAAGTTCTCAAGTTGTGCCAGGCTGTGGCTAGGAGACCAAGAGTCAGAAAAGGACCTTAGGTGAAATCTTGCCCTCAACTCCCAGCACAGGCTACCGGTGCCCATAGGGCCCTCCGCCGTCAGGGCCATTAGCATCCCAGGCATGAGCAGAAACATAACAAAAGTAGCATTTAGAGCCAGCCTCCAGGAAGCGGACGCCTCTCCTTTCTTTGCCATCTTTTAAAGCAAATAAATAGAATAACAACATTGAAACTGGAAGATGCTGAGCTCTGCAGCCATCTGTGGCTTTCCTGGGGTGGGGGGGCATCTCCGCCAGCCCCTCCCCACCTCTGCCTGGCCCCTGCTCCTCCTAGCGAGCCCCTGGACTGCGTGGGAGGCCCGGGCCTCCAGGACCTCACACAGCTAAGTGAGGGCCTTCCTTTGAACTCACAGCCTTTGTTCAGGGGACTGGAGCCGCGCCCCCCCGCCCTCCCAGCTGGAGCTGCCTTTGGTGGATACCTGCGACTTTCCAGCCTGACTCCTGGGCCCTCCCTCCCCCCACACCGGCCCAGGTGAGCTGCGGCAATACAGTGCTGCTCGGAAGCATTGACATCTTACCCTGCACTGCTCACCTGGGACACAAAGATAATTAATTAAAACGAGGCCAAGGCAGAAAGACCACACGCTGGAGTCCAACCTGGGCAACTTATCAAGACCTCATCTCAAACTTTTTAAAAAAGGGCTGGAAATGCAGCCCAGTGCGCAGGCCCTGGATTGAATCCTCAGTATCAAAAAAGAAAAAAGAAGAAAAAGAAATAATCTCTCCAGTTCCAAAACCAACTTGTTTTCAAACTAATTTGTTAATTAAAAAAATACAGAGAGATACAGCTTATGGTTATTATGCTTGTTCCCTCTTATACTAGGTGGGGGGGGGGGGGGTGCGGCGGTGCGAGGACCACACGCAAAGCCTGAGGCTGAAAAGTCTCGAGGTGGGTTTTCCTGTTAAATATCAAAGACAGTGGAATAATGGGTCTCCTCGCCGTCGGCGAGGCCCCTGGCTCCACTGGAAAGGCATGGCTGCCCTCCTCGCCCATCCGCCGGCTACAGGTTGGAGAAAACCCCGGCGTTTGTTCAACCGGCTTTTGCGATCCTTCCCTGGAAGTCCCGGCACCGGACCGAGCGGAGCCAGGCTAGCTCTGACGCGCACCGGCCCGCCAAGACACTTACCATCCCTTGCACCCTACCGTCGGGGCCCATGCAGAGGTACCGGACGCTGTTGATGTCCTTGATGGCCACAGTCTCCAGAGCGACTGCCCTGATCTCCAGCAAACCTGGGCGCAAGGGAGGCAAGAAACCGCAGTCAGGACCCTCGGGGACCCTCAACACGTGGGCGCATTCCGGTTCTCGCCCACCGCACCGTCTGGGGACCAAGGGAGGGATGGAATCGGTACCATGACGCCAAAAGCTGAGGTTTCCGGGGACCGATCCCGGGCGTCCACGGGCGGTGAGAAAAGCCAAGGGAGAGGCGCAGCTGCGGACGCCGTGGGGCGGGGGCCTGTGGGCACTCACTGTGCTCGGTCTGCTCCTCCTCGCAGTCCACGGCGCCGTCCGGGTGGATGCGCAGGAAGCAATTGGAGCGGCCGTAGGGGCCCGCCGCGTACAGGTGCCGCAGGCGGATCGGCTGGTCCCAACCGTAGAACAAGTGCGGTCCCTGGTCCGCCAAGGCCAGGGGCCGCCGGGCGAGGGGGCGTCCGGCCACGGCCAGCCACAGGCCGGCCAGGACTAGGGCGCGGGCCACCGCACGTCCTCTGTGCGAGCTCCGCATGGCAGCTCCCGGGGGTCGCGGCGGCGGCGAGGGGGATCCGCGGCAGAGCGGGGTGCCGGGGCGCGTTGCACTCCAGCCAGCAGGGCGCTACCGCCTCCCTGGGACGCCGCGCTCCGACTCGGGGCGCTGCGGCGCTCGCCCGCAGCCGTATTTATACGGCACACCCGACCAGCCCCGCGGGTAGGTGCCTGGGATCCCCGAGCAACTTCTCCTCCAGATTGCACCACGCCTCCGCCCCCCCCCCCCCCCCCCCCCGCGCACCCTCTTGCACCCCGCCTCCGGACCTGGCCCGGGCAGGTGGGCGGTGGCTGCGAGTCCCCGCCTGTGTGACCCCGCCCACCCCGTCTGGATGGGAGGAGGCGGAGGAAGACGGGGGACAAAGCGACCCCGTCCTGGGGAACAACTCTCCACAGAGTGGCAGCCCCGTGGCTCTGGGCTGAGCGAGTTTAATTTTATAAAGCGGAAGACAACTGAGGCCCTCCCCCCAGGCTATGGCCCCCCAGGGGAGGCGCCTGATGCCCGGCGCCGGCGCGGGGCGGACATGAACCCCGCGACGCGAGATCAGGGGGTACCGATCTGTGCCTCCTTCGTCGCCGGGCTGGAAAAGTCGCCCCTCGGCTTTAAGGCCCTGCCCCTTCCAAAACCGCACTCCCTCCCTCCCCCGACAGCCCCATCCCTGCGCATCTCCTGCTGTCAAAGCCGTCCACTAGAATTTCCCCCTGCAGCTCGGACCATCTCACGTCCTCCGGGTGATCCCAGCCTCCCCCCACCCCTCCATCCCGCCCCTTTATCCTGCTAAATTGCCCCCCGACGGGGGGCCGGGCTCGAGCGCCGGTCGCGGACACACAATGGGCGCGCGAGGCGCCCGGCGGCCGCTAGGTGTCGCTTCAGCCTCAGTTTCGGCCTCCGTTCCGCGCCGCGGCCGCGCGCCCCTCCGCACCGAGCAGCCTGGGCCGGGCCAGGCCTGCGGGGACAGCGGCGGCGGCCGGGCAGGGGACTTTCGGGAAGGGGGGTCCCGTCCCACGTGGCTTCAGAGACGCCTTGCGCCGGCGGCCGGAGCGTGGGCTCCACGCGCGGGCGGGCGGCGCGCGCTCCTCCCGCGTGGGAGGAGCCGAGGAGCGGGGCGCGCTGCCGGCGTCCGGGCCGGCGCCCGTGGGGAAACGGGGGCCTCCGCGCAGCGGCATCCGGAGGATCTGGCGGGGAAGAAAGGGGTCCTTCTAGGGGGCTTTGGCTCGGCGCTAGCTCGTCCCCATCTCGCCTCCACCCCGACTCCTGGTGTGGGGGAAGAGCGCCCGGGCCGCGCGCAGAGGCGGTGGGGCGGGCACGCACCGGGACGCGGTGGAGATGCCAGGCCTAATGAATTTCAATGAGCAGAGGCCACATTCACATCCCATCAGTGACTGGCGTTAATGACGGAGCACGCCGAAAATGTCACCAGGAAAGCCTTTACAAAGAGACATCATCCCGCAGGCTTTCTGGACCAAGGACTCCCACGCTGTGCATCGTTCAGAAAGCCGTGGCTTCTGTTAAATCTAATTACTTCCCCCCTGTGGCTTTCAATCGACGGCGGGTCCTATTAAACTTAATTACCCTCCCCTGCAGTCCATAATGAATGAGGGGTGCTGAGGAGGATGGCAGGCCTGCGTTGGGTGACGTGTCCCAAATTGGGCTGGGGAGGGGGGTGAGATGCCAGTTCGAGCCCACCCCCACCCACCTTCGCTGTCTTCTGGGGACATGGAGGAAAGCCACTGATGGTGGAGATGGGAGAGGTATCTTCAGGGGCTTTCTGTGCCCGGGGCTGTATTCTTAGCTTAAATTCCACAAGATCCCCCAAGTATCCTGTTTCCCCCATGGAACAGAGGGGAAACAGGGGCCCTGGCCGGAAAAGTGGCAGGGTGAACCGGTCACAGGAATGAAGCTGGAATTCGAACCCAGACTAGTAAACCCAGCTGTGCTACGGCGGGTAGAGGAGGTGGCAAGGCAGCATGGCCTTGTTTCCTGCCAGACTCGGACCCACTGCAGCCTACAGTCCACACTGGCCACTTCCTGGGCAGGCCATGCTCTGCTGAGCCTGTTGCCTCATGCCACAGGCCGCATGGAAGAGTGGACGGCAGGTCTCTGGGAGTAATTCATAATGCCCACGTCCTGAGGGGACATCCTGGCCTGTCGCATTCCCAGCAGTGCTCTGGATGTTTATGTGGTGAGTCTTGTCCCATGTGAGAGGACTGAGGCCAACAGAGGTGGACAGAAACACAGACAGACAGCGAGGCATGCTGCTGCTGCCCAGGTAATCACGGTGCCCAGGCCCGGGTGTTTTCTTGGTATCCTGTGTGGCTTGGAGGAAAAGGTGCACTGGCCGGCAGGGGGCGCTATGGTCACTGGTTGGGCACTCCAGGTGCGCGGCCGTAACCTTCTCTGAGGGCTGTCACTCTCAGGCCCCTGAAGGTCCCGGTGTGCCGTATCTGGCCAACTCTGACTTTTCAGGCTATATTTGCTCCAAGTGGCTGAGCCAGCTCATTCTTCACGTAAGGACATTCTATTATCGTTGGTGAGGGCAGTACTCTTGCCGCTGCCCCCTCTGCCCACGCGCAGCTCTGAAGGCCGGAGGTCCCAATGCCTAGAAGGGCTTGGCTTGATGTTTTGTTCTGGATTTGATGTTAGTGGATTTCTGCTTTTGTCGTGTCTATGTGTGGTACCTAGGATCAACCCTGGGTCTTTCACACTTAGCCATATCCTTGGCCCATATTTTTTTTTTTTAATTTTTGGTTTTGAGACAGGGTCACTGCTAAGTCACTAATTTGCCCAACATAGGCTCAAACTTGTAATCTCCTGCCTCAGTCTCGCAGAATGCTGGGAGTTTAGGCCTGCACCCCCAGGCCCAGCTGAACCCTAAGTCTTTTTCCTGGACTATCCCCTCTTCCATCTGAGCACATGGAAGCTACTATTTTCTAGTTATGGCAAATGAGAGATTTACATCCTTTCTAAACCTATGTCTCAATGGCTGAGAAAACCTTGCTCAGCTTCATGTCCAGGATTTACATTGTGAAAAATGACCATTTTCGTTTAGGAATTCATTTTCTATTGTCTCTAGTATACCCCTAAGTACATAAATACTCTGCTAGCCCCTCGTGCTCCCCTTTTGACATAGGGTCTCACTCTGTAGTCCAACCTGATTTTTAATGCACCGTGCAGCCCAGGCTGGCCTCGAGCTCACAACAATCTTCCTGCCTCAGCCTCCTGAGTGCTGGGATTACAGGTGTGTGCCACCATACCTGCTATTATGTGGTGCTGGGGGAATCCAGCCTGGGCAAGCACTAATTCCTCAGCAAGCACTCTAATTACTGAGCTTTGGCCCCCAACCCCTGAGCCCTTTTCAAGCTCCCTCATGGCTCAAAATCTTTTTATAATTGGAGAAGTTTCTGAGCATTGTTTAAAGTCTTTCTCAGGCAAGGCCTGGGGCACAGGCCTGTATCCCAGCACTCTGGAAGGCTGAGGCAGGAGAATCACAAGTTTAAGCTCAGCCTGGGCAACTAGACACCTTAGTGAGACCGACCCTGTCTCTAAATCAAAACTTAAAAATGACCGGGCATGTAGCTCGGTGTGATGGGGCTGGGCTGGATTCTCAGTACCCTCTCCAAGTAGCTATCAGTAAATTAAAAACTGCCACGAGGCTCGGGACAAAAGGGACTTCAAGCGCTTGAAGGGGACACGTGAAGTCAAGGTTAGAATCTAGAACCTGCTAGAACATACGTTATTGTACTCAAGACTGTCTGATTCCCCCAAACCCTGTTTTTCTCCCTATAAAGATTGTTATTCCAAGACAGAGGCTACCTCGCTGGCCCAGCGATTGGCAGGGGCCAGGGTGAATGGCAAATGAAAGGCTTCTCTGAGCCTCGGTTTCCTCATCTGTAAAACAGCAGAAGGAATCCCTGTTTCAGTGTCCCCAGGAGGGTCAGGAAAGATGCCCCATCTAACATGGACTGTGCTTGGCGAGCGTGGGTGCGGAGCCGGCCCAGCTCGCGCCGGCGCCGGCGTGGGGGGTGGGGGGTGGGGGGTGGGCGTAGCTATGGCAGTGCGGCATGCTGCTCTCGGCCTCCCCTCACTGCGTCACTTACTTACTAGAAAAGTTCATGGCAACTCCAGAGAAAGACAGATTGGTAGCAACAAAAAGCAGACCAGTGGTTGCCTGGGATGTTGAGCGACTCAAGGAAGGTGAGAGGGGAGGAGGAGGGGGTTGTCAAGCTCATTGAATTGTGCCCTTAGACTTAGGGTACAATTTTGTGGGCATCGGAGTACTGTTTATTTATTTGTTTGTTTGTAGTGCTTTTGCTCTGAGCTACATCTCCGGCCCCTTTTTATTGTTTATTTGAGACAAGCTCTCCCTGAGTTGTCTCTACGAGGTTCAAACTGACGATCCTCCTGCCTCAGCCTTCCAAAGTGCTGGGAATATAGGCTTATACCACAGAGCGTGGCTCAAAGTAATCTTTATTAAATTTTAAGGTCAAGTAAGTTGTGTCTCATTTTTAATTATGTATTAATAGGGTTTTTCTTTTCTTCAACTTTAAAAATTGCATGCAGCCTAGCATACAAATACGTGCAAACTGGCATTGGCCACCCTGACCATGTTTACGTGAGCAGCTCCTGGGGTTAACACAGCGATCATGTGTAGCCATCAATACCGACAGTTCCATGGTCCTTTTCATCGGGTGAAACTAAAATTCTACAGAGGTGGCATTTTATTTTACATTAGTGATTTAAGGAGACCTGTCTCAGAATGAGAATAAAATAAAATAAAATAAATAGACTGTTGCTATAGCTCAAAATAATAGTTGACTTTGAACATTTTAATTACAAAAGTAGTACTTGTTCGTAGTTAAAATTTTGGAAAGTCTAGAAAGGCACAGTGAGGTCTATTTAAAAGCCTGGAATATTATCTCTACACCGTGAACTATTTGGGTGGATCTTTCCTGAGAAAGAGCTGCCCTTGGCGGGTCCCCGTGGGGGTGACGGTGGCGGGTGGTACCTTGGAGGAAACCCATTTTTCCTCTCTCCTTTTGCACAGGCCAGGGGAAGTGCATCTCACTCAGAGGCACACAGCTAACAAGCAGCTGAGCTGGGATTTGAACCCAGGTCTAGATGAGTTGAAGCCAGCAAACCTGCCCAAATCCAAGCCTTGGCAGGGGTCAGGACCCTGACTTCAATTGCTCAGCCCCGTGACATGCTTGCCGATGTCACAGAGTGACTTTCAGAGCCACTGTGGCGGTACCATGACGGCAGAGACACGGGCCCCTGCCTGTGCGGGCCTGGCCCAGCAGCTCCCCTCTCCATGGCCGCGTCCTTCCCTTCCTGGGCTGGATGCTGCCCTGGCGGCTGCGTTCGCTCCACACGGAGCTCTACTGAGCGGGACACATGTGCAGTTTGCGGCCTTGTGCCCGGTGCAATGGGTAATCTGGACATACTGGATGAACCAGGAGGTTGCCGGATATGGTTGCCAAGCCACACTACATTCTGAGGGGTTGGCTCTTTCTTCTCGCTCTGTCCTTCCTCCTCACCTCCCTGTCTTCCATTGCTATCCTGATTGGGCAATCATTCATCTGTTCCTTTCTGAGCATTTCGGTGGGTCAGGCATTATGTCCAGCCAGCTGGACCCTCTGGGACCCTGGGCTGGAGGGCAGAGCAGGCCGGCCGACATTCCCATGGCTGGCGGAGGGTGATGTGGGTTGATGCACAGCAGGAATAAGATCTGCCTACGAAGATGCAGCAGTGGGCACTTCTGGGTCCTGCCCCTGTACGTAGCTCCATTCCAGGGGCAGACAGCCAGGTATATATACCGATAGACAGGAGAGCGAGTGGTCCACCAGCGCTGGGGTATGAACACACAGACTGGCCCTTCTGTCAAGTCCACATCAGCAGCCTCCACACTCATGCCAAAGACCTCCTCCTGGGGTGGGCTGCAGTTACCTGGGTCCTGCAGCAGCGCCCAGAACCCGCCGTTGTCCCATTTCATATATGAGACACTGAGGCACAGAGCCTGGGCCAGCCAGCAGGGGTAAGGGAACAGTGAGAGCGAGCTCTGAGAATGGAGTGGGTTGTTATCTGTCCCTGGGAAGCATGGTCCCGTGGACAGGTCTGTTCTCTCTTGCCCAGGGTCCCCGCCACATGTCCCCAGGCCTGGGCAGAGTCTGTCAGGCAGTACAAATGCTCCTGGCCACCAAAGTTGTGTGGGTTTTGAGCGTGCTCTTCTGGGTCATTTGACGTGAGGGACTCAGAGTTCCAGGGTTGGGTAGGGCCTACCAGGTGCCCTCAAATGGTAAAGTAAGAAGCAGAGCGGGAGAGAGTTTGCCCAAAGACAGCCCACCAGTGAATGCCATCTCCTTACTGCCCCCGACAAATGCAGAGATATCCTGGGTCTCCACTTGAGTTGTAATAAAGTCTTTTAGGAAAGGAAAGACTCACCTGCTAAGGGTGAGCACCAGCTGAAGCAGATAGGCTGGGGGACAGGACAAGGGGCCTGGCTGCTAAATGTGGAAGGAGCTTTCTTTTGGGGTGATGAAAATGCTGTGAAACTTGACGAAGCTGGTGGCAGTGAGTGTACTAAGTGTCACAGTGAATCGTACAGTTCAAAACAGTTAATTTAGCCGGGCCCAGTGGCTCAGGCCTGTAATCCCAGCAGTCTGGGAGACTTAGGCAAGCGGATCAAAAGTTCAAGGCCAGCCTGAGCACCTTAGCGATTTAAGGAGACGAGTCTCAGAATGAGAATAAAATAAAATAAAATAAATAGGCTGTTGCTATAGCTCAATGTGAAGGCCTTTGCTTTAACCTCCAGGACTGTGTAAGTAGGTAAGTAAATCACAGCCAACTTTGTTACATGACCTTCACCTCTATAGGAACAAATTACGTAAAAAGAAAGGGCACAGTTCAAAAAGATATCACAGGGTCCATTGGGGGAAGTTTAATATGTGCTGTCCATTGGAAAATGACCTGTGCAGTAGTGAAGTTTCCAATCTGATGCTTGTGTGGGCAGTATTCAGCTTAAATGGCTCAGGAAAGTGATTGTATGTGTGTGCATGAATGTAAATTTAGTCTGGTGCTGGTAAATACAAATGAGGAATGTGTAGGTGACAGTTGTACGATTCTTGAGCCTTGTCTGTAGGTTTGAGATTTTTCAAAATGAAAAACAGCAGGGAACAGAGCCCGCCTCCCTGTCATGGCTTGTGGCTTGTCTGTCAGAGCAGTGGCCACCCCATGGGAGCAGGATCCTAGACACGCCTCCGGCAAGCTCCCTAGCCACCCCAGAACGTGCTCATCACGGTCAGGCGCCCAGCTCCCAGAGTAGGAATCTGAGGCGGTACACGTCTATAACCCCAACACTCGGTAGACTGAGGCAGGAGGATTGCTTCCAGGCTGGGTTATAAAACGGGTTCAGGGCCAGCCTGCACTGCAGAGTGAGACCCTGTCTCAAAAAAAAAAAAAAAAAAAACCCAAAAGGAAACTGAAGCTTTCAAGGAGACACTCTGGCCCTTGCTGGCAAGGCACAGCCCTAAGAAGGGGGTGGAGAGAAAAGCTGGACTCTTCTGGGTCTCTTTTGGGTGTGTCCTCTAAATAAATGGAGTCGTGTTGCAGCCCAATGTCACAGGCAGGCAACATAGTTTCCAAGTCCACCCTGCCATGGGAAATGACCCTGGGCTCGCATCCCTCCCGTGGGACTGCCTCTTTCTCCCTTCCTGGCTCTGTCTGTATGGACATGGCCCCTCAGTCTTCTTGCCTGGCCACTTCCTTCCAATGGGAAGCAATGCTCTGTGGGGTTTTTTTTAAAATGGGAAACTTGTACAGACTCAGTTGCTGGGTCTCGCTCTGTACTGGGAGGCGGTGTTCTCTCAGAAGTGGTCCCACTCATGCCTAGGTCATGGAGAATCGCCTTTTAGGACACAGGTCTTGGAAAGGCCAATTCTGGGCCCAATGCTCCAGAACATTCTGTACTGGTTCATTGCTGATGAGTGTTACTGTTTTGCTGAAAGCCTGCTCACAGCCACGACGAACGTGTGACTGTGTGTGTGCACTGTGGGATATGAATGCACAAAAGTGTATGCATGTGGGAGTGTGCACACATGCATGAGTATGTACTTGGGTATGGATGTGCATATCTGCACACGTGTGTTCATGCATATGAGCCTACACACAAGGGTGGGCGTGGATGTACTGAGCATGCTGGTACCTGCATGTGCATGTGGGCCTCTGGGTGGAAAGGGGATGCCCGATTACCGTTAAATGAAGGGGTGGGGGAACGGGGTAAAAAGAGGAGGGCAGTGGAAGCCACTTCAGTCCCGAGGATGTCCAGCCCTCTTTTCTGGCAGGCCAGTGAAGCCAGAGGCATTTGTGGTTTGAGGCATTTAAACAGATGCTGCGGGCTCTGTTCCGGCTTGGGTTTCTGGCCCCACATACCACAGATTAAGGGGCTGGAGAATTCCTGCCCTCAGCTCCTGCTGGTGCCTGAGGATGAGCCCATGCCCCAATTCTCCATCTAGCGATGCACAGAGGCTCGGCTGCAGAGGGTGCGGGGCACCTGGGAGTGGCCTGAAGGGACCAGGGAGCAGCCACATTAGCCCTGAGGTGGATCTCGGGCAGCAGTTAGTCTGTTGCTGAGGGGGGCCTCTTTCCAAGTTCACGAGGGCCCCAGCTGACTTCCCAGGTTGTCCGTCTTGGCTTCACGGCTAGGGGCGTCCTTTCCCATCCTTTGTCCCAGGCTGACCCCAGCCTGCCCCCATCCCTGGGCTACTGTGACACATCTGAAGGTCCAGCCAGTCTTTGAGCAGCCCCATTGTACAGATGGAAGGTCTGAACAAAGGACAAAACTGTGTGGCCCTGGCCAGCGAGGGCAGGGGGTCCTGCCACCACCATTTCTCCTACTGTTCCCCTCTCATGCTGTCCAGTGGTGGTACCCCGAGGTCTTTTGGTGGGGATTCAAGCCATGGCCAGTGTGGCTGGCTCCTAGGACTACAGCCGGGGCAGTAACAAGCAGGGGCCTAGGCAGCCTTATTTGAAGCGGTGAGCTGGACCCGGTGGTGCAAGCTGTAATCCCAGATATTGAGAGGTTAAGGCAAGAGGATTGAACGTTAGAACCCAGCCTGGGTAACTTAGTGAGTCCTTGTCTCAAAATCACCAAAAAATAGGCTGTGTGAAGGCCTGAGGTTCAATCCCAAGCACCACAAAAATAAAACATTAAGTTAAATTAAGTGGTCCAGCCACTCAGCTGCTAATGCTTTACGGCCCTCAGGGTGGGGGGCAGAGATGCCCCCATGGAGACACTGGCTGGGAGAGGCCCTCAAGATGGGAGCACCCACGATGTGGAAAACCCAGCCCTAGGGGCAGAGCTTCCTCTTCAGTCTTCAGTGTCTGATTCTCATGGTCTCTCTTCGTTTTAAAGGTTACTTCTAGAAATTTCCTTCTAAGACAGTCATAGGGCACTTGAACTCCCACCTGTGACCCTGGAGGTGTCTGTGAGCATGTAGACACGATGTCGCTGGGGGCAGTTGGCTGAGCTCTTGCTTCTCAGTGGGCCAACTTGTCCCCTTTCTGCCCTGGGTGGTGGCAGCGTCTGAGGCACTTCGTGCAGCCTGAAGACCCCGGAGACCATGTTTGGATCTGGAGTGTTCTCCAAAAGCCTCAGGTAGCTATGGTTACTGTGTACTGTCGGAAGGGGGAGCCTGGCTGGAAGGGGCAGATGCTTAGGGCTTGACCTGGAGGGGCGTGCGCTGGTTCCGCCCCTCCTTGCAGACTTCTCTCAGTTCTGCTGCAGCTGCTGTGAGGATCTCTGTCTCCGGACCACGGGCTCTGACTCTGGCTCTAGCTGCAGCCCCCAACCCCTCCATGTGATTCCACCATTTTCCAGCCACCCACCTGCGAATAGACTGTGACTTTCTGAAACTGTGAGTTAAAATAAATCTTTCCTTCCTGAAGTTGTGGATGTTGGGTATTGAGTCACAGCAAAGAAAAAGTAACTCAGACATTAGACCAACCCACCCTGGGCACTACCCAGGGGACTCTCCCAGGGGGGGCCCAGGGACATTTACATTCAGCTCTCTTGACCTATGAATTGCCCAGCCCAGCGAAGGCCAGTGCCTGTGGCAACAGTCATGGTCATTTCCTGGACACCTGCAGCATGACTGCTGGTTCTCCATCCAGGACCACACAGTGTACGTGCAGCAGGCCTGGGATTTGAGGACAGAGCTGCTGGGATCTCTATGAGCCCCCGACACAGCTGAGGCAGATGAGCGGACGGGCTACTTAAACAGCAGAAAGCCATGCTCTCGCATCCCCGGAGGCCATAGATGGAACTCCACGGCCTGGGGTTGGCGCCTCCCGGGGTCTGAGCAGGGCTGTTCCCTGGTCTGCCCTTTGGTGCCTGATGCTTCTCTACCCACTGCCTTGGTCTACCATGGTTCCCCTTCCTGCCTCTGTCCCCCCTCCCTTCTGCCTCTGCCTGTTCACAGGCTCGCCAATGGGTACGCCACCCCCGTCCCAACAAAGATAATCTTGTCTTGAGTTCCTTTACTTAACCGCTTGTGCAAAGACATTTTCCTCAGTAGGCCATCATCAGGTGCTGGCTGGACTTACCTCCTGGGGCACTGCCATCCAGTCCCAGTTGTGGGCACTTTCAGTCTTACTCCTCCCTGTACATGAACCCCAACGCTGGTATAAATACTTTTTCTGTTGCCTCAAGGGCAGGGCAGTAGTGGCAGGTGCCCAGAAAATCCTGGGACAGAGATAGAGGGGCAGACACCTGCAGGGAACACACCTGTGGGTGGTTCTCTGGCTGGACAGAGGCAGCCGGGAGAGAGCTGACAGGTGCACATGGCACTGGAAGCAGACTCAGGGGTCACCCCAGCAGAGGACCGGAGGTACTCTGGACAGTGGCTTCCCTGGGGGCTCCCTTCCAGGCACTGTGAGGGTCAATGAGCTTTTTGGCCTAGTCCTTCACAGGCCTGGCTGGCTTGTAAATCTGCCCCCCACCTGCCACCTGCCATAGCTCAAGTGTGTCTGTGGCCCATCTCTGGCAGGTAGAACCTCCTGCAGCCGGGGCCCGGGTGTTCCTTGGCCAGAAAGCCTGAAGACGCGATTGAGGACTTGGCTTTCTTTCTGCCAGGTCCTATATTTTGCAAAACCATTCTGTTCCTTCCCAGCTCGCTGGACAAATACAGAAATTGTTTACACAAGAAGGTACACAGAGCCGGCCCGGTGGCACAGGACTATAATCCCTAGCACTCTGGGAGGCTGAGGCAAGAGGATGGCAAGTTCAAGCCCAGCCAGGGCAACTTAACAACTTAGTGAGACGCTGTCTCATTTTCAAAAATTAAAAAAGGGGCTCAGGCTGTAACTCAGTGTGAAGGCCCTGGGCTTGATCTGCAGTACCACCCTAAAAGGGGAGAAACATATAAATGACCAATGACCATCAGACAGTTCAAGGTGAAGGAGGAGGTAAAAGCAAACAGGGGCTTACCTGAGAGGGCGCAGGTGCCAGTAGAGCCTGTCCCGGGCAGCAGGTGAGGGTGAGACCCAGGGAAGGGCTCTAGCCTGGCTGGACTCCCTGTGGTGGCTCCCGCTACCTTTGTCGGCACCCGACTCCTGTGGGAAGCCACGTTGTCCTCAGGGTTGCCCCTGAAGGCCTCGGGAGAACCACAAAGGCCCAGCCTGACTCTAGGCCCTCACTGAAGAGCTTGGCTTCTCCGAGTGAGAAAAGCTCGGGGGAGCAGGGCCTGGCCTCGAGGATGCCCTGGGCCGCCCTGGGCTGGCACGGAGTCTGGCAAGGGTCTGCTGGTTGTCAGATGCAGAGGAAACCAGCTGCGGCAGTTCCTCTCACCACATTACTCCACTCCAGGGAGCTGCTCATAGAGAAAGTCCTGTAAGAGATGTGCAGATGCTCGCTGGAACTTTGTTTCTTCTTTGTGGTACTGGGTATCGAACCTGAGGGCCTAAGCTGTGTCCCCAGCCCTTTTTTATGATTTATTTGAGGCAGAGTCTTACACAGTCATGAAGTTGCCCAGGCTGGGCTTAAACTTGTAATCATCTTGCCTCAGCCTTCCACAATGCTAGGATTATAGGCCTGTGCCACCCAGGCCAAGCCTGGAGCCCTGTTCAGAGTCAGGTTGGCACAGTTCCTCTCTAAAGGACCAGGTAGTAAATATTTTCAGCTTTGAGGGACATGAAGTCTCCTTCACACCACCTCAGCTTTGCAGATACATTTAAAAATCAACAGCAGAGCTTATATACACAGATGTGCATGCTATGTGCCAATCAAACTTTGTTTATGACAATGGAATTTATATTACATATATTTAATGTGTCACAAAACTATATATATATATATATATATGGAATTGAATCCAGGGCCTTCGCACTGAGCTACTCCCCAGACTGTTTTTGGTTTTGATTTTGAGGCAGGGTCTCACTAAGCCACTAAGCTGCCCAGGCTTGCGATTCTCCTGCCTCAGCCTTCCAGAGGACTGGGATTACAGGCCTGTGCCTCTGACCTGACTTTAATTGTTTTTTAACAATTTAAAAATATAAAAAGCCCTGATTGCTCATGGGCTATATATCGATGGGCACTGGGCTGGATTCTACCTATGAGCCTGAGCCTGTGACCCTGATGTACAGTAGAAGGCAGACTAGGAAAAACTAAATATTTAACAGTAGGTTAAGTGGTGCCTTCAGCAAAAATGATCATGAGGGTGGGAAAGTCAGGGAAGCCGGCACCCACTCTATGGTGAAATTTTGGTTTATAACAATATAAGGGGAAGCCTGGTGTGATGATATAAGCCAGTAATCCCAGAACTCAGAAGACTGAGACAGGTGGATCTCAAGTTTCAAGCTTAGCCTGGGGAACTTAGTGAGACCATTTTTTTAAAAAAAAAACTAAAATTAAAAAAAGTAGAGAAGCAGATTAGTACAAAGGCTCTGTGAATATATATATATATATATATATATATATATATATATATATATATATATGAATATACATGTAGGAAAAGACCAACATTTTGCACAGAGGTAAATTAAAAAATGAAAGAATTCACATTTTCTTATTTTTACACAACACTTTTTCCTACCTTTCCTACATTGAAAATGGATTGCTTTTGTTGAGCTTGGTGATATAGGTCCAGAATCCCAGCATTCTGGGAGGCTGAGACAGGAGAATCACAATTTCGAGCACACTCTAGGTAACCTAACTTAGCAAAGCCCTGTCTCAATTAAATAAAAAGGGGCTGGAGATGTGACTTAGAGCTAAGGCCCTGTGTTCAATCCTCAGTACTTCAAAAAAGGAAGAAGGGAAAGAAAAGAAAAGGAAAAAGAAAAGTGGAGTGCTTTTATTGTCACAACACAGGAGCTATTAGACCAGCAAATGATATTGGAGACATTAACTCCAGGCAGCAGACAAAGGAGTCCAGGGCGTGGTTGAGTGACTCCCATCCGTCAGCGGTGAGTGACCGCATGGGGGGGACGTCAGTGAAGCTCCAGTGGTCAAAGGTGCGCAGACAGCGCTGTCTTACACATCTCCGACCCACACCTTCCTCCCAAACAAACCCCTGCCCCTGCACAATGGCCTTCTACTCAGGCTCCTCCAGCCGGAACCAGCCTGGTGTTTCCCTTACTGGGTCACAGGAGCTGCCCTTCTCCTTGGAATCCACGCTCCGGCTGCCGGCCCCCTGCCCGGGGCTGTGACCGCTCGCAGCCAGCTCTGGGCCACTTTGTGCTCGCCAAGGAGGCTTTCAACTTTTTCAGATGCTTGCCCTGCTGCTCACCACGGTGTCTTCTCAACCAAATTCTCAGAGATGCGTCAAACCTGGCGAGTCTGTCAGGGCTTTGATTTACAGGACAGATGTTTGCCAGCTGACACTTGGAAGGTCTGGGGGGGTGGGGAGTAGAATTAAATAAGAATGGGGGTGTCAGCTCCCAAAAGGTGGCATATCTCGGCTCAGAGGTTGGACTGTTAATGGGCAGGGGACAAACTGGGGCTGCCACCTGTGGTTCTGCTGGGTAGGGTGCTGAGAGCCACGTCCTCTGACATGGCCTAGGTCTGACATTGACCCGCTCTGCTGGGCTCCGAGCGCTCTGAGCCTCAGTTTCCTCATCAGAACTGGGCCACTCGGAAGAGCAGGGAATGGGTAGAGGCACAGCCACACCCAGTGTGGTCCTTGTGTGAAACAAGGGGCTACTACCCTTTAGGTCTATGCCCCCTCCAGTGATCTAGACAGGCCCGAGGCCTCTGGGGCCTCTTCTGACGTAAGAGCTTCCAGGAAGTGTGCTTAGAAGGCAGCCAGGATTCAGGGCCTTTGTCTCTCAGCTTCTGGGGCCTCTTCTGACGTAAGAGCTTCCAGGAAGTGTGCTTAGAAGGCAGCCAGGATTCAGGGCCTTTGTCTCTCAGCTTCTGGGTCTCTGGGAGATGAAGGTGGCCATGCTGGTATGGGCCTTGTGCACCGTGGCGTGGACTGTGAGCTGCATAGCTCCCAGTTGATGGACAGGTGTTCGGGGTACAATTGTAGCCCCTCATAGACACCAGGGACTCGACCAAAGGGCAGTGCGGGGAAGAAACAGACTCCAACACTGTGCAATGTGATCCCCTGGTCCCGGACACAGAGCCGCGTGTCTCCATGCTGAGCTACACCCCTCTCCCTTTTATTTCTTATTGTGAGACAGGGCCTTGTGAACTCCCTCCATTGCTCTGTGACTCTGCTGCCTCAGCCTCCCGAGTTCTGGGATTACAGGCCTGCGCCACCAAGCTGGCTTCACACTACTTTTATAATGGTTGCAAAGGAAAAACAGGAAGGAGACAGGTGTGGAAGGAGGGTTTAGGCTTTGTGGTGTCCAGCCCATCAGGACTCGCTGACACACGTCTCAGACGGAGTGGTGGGAGGCACTGTACAGGATCAGACCCTCAGCACCCCCAGGGACTGTGACCTTTGTGGGTGCCTCTGGGGAGGGTGCTGGCGCTTCTTCTCCATCTAACCACCGAGCTGGTTGTCACCAGGCATTGTATAAAATCCACTTTACGTCCTGCGTCACCACTCAGTTCAGAACTGCTTCCTTGTTGCTGTGTAGGAGAAGATGGTGCTGTGAAACGTGTTTGGGTTCTTAGCTCATGACGCCCGCTTGCTGAGTTTGCCACCTTTCCAGCTTGCTTCCAACGCCAAACATGGTAGAGCTGTCACCGCTGAGTTCTTCCATGACTCGTCGCCAGCTGTCAGAGCATCGGCTTGGGTGACTGGCCGGGGGTCAAGTGCGCCAATGATTTGGCGACTTGTCTCCGCCCCTTACAGCCGGTTTTGCACTTGAGTATGAACATCACTCAGATTTGCTTTTTGTTCCACATCATTTTGATAGCCTAAAATACACATAAAATTAACAGTAAGTGAGAAGTCGTTGACGAAAAATGTCCAATCCTCAATATCACACACACAAACACACACCCACACACATGCACAAACACCAAAGGAAGGCTGTGCCATAAGGAAACACGAACCCAGGGCACAAAGTGGCCAAACAGCGGCTCCCTTGTCCACAGCCCATGAGCAAGTGTGAGCGCCTGTATCTCCTTCCTCAATGCCCCCTGCACACAGCAAGATTTAAGGAGCCTTTTAAGCCTTTCGGTAGGTACTCACACTCATACTTTTTAAAGATCTATTTTTTCATATTCAGAGCAAAAAGTCTGCTTAAAACAACAGATTGGCATCATCTGACAAAGCAGAATGTCCTCTGCTCTGACAGCTGTGCATGTTCCCTTGCGGATCAAGGTGCCCCAGCCGCGGTGATCCCATGGCCCCAGATCAAACAGACCAAACTTGTCTCTGCGGAGAAAGATAAGTAAACTGTAGCATATTCACTCTAAGGAATATTATACAGGAAAGAAAAATGAGTGGACTGCAAGTTCCTGCACGCACTCAGTTAAATCTTGTGAATGTCGTGAGGCTGCAAAGCCAGAGGTGCCCACACGCAGAGATGAGAAAAGGATGTCCCCAGGAGGTGACCCTGGTCTTTGAAAGGGTACAGAAAGCAAGGAACAGCAGAACTGTGGTTCCCACAGGCAAAGGATGCTGGGTGGGTCAGGAAGGGCAGGGGGGCTTCTGGGAGCTGGCAGGATCTGGCTCTGGGGTAGCTGCAGGTCCTATGGGTATTTGCTTTAGAACAACTTAGGAAACTGCTGTATGCCTATGACCAGTCTCTAGCGTGTATGAAAACGTCTTCGGTGGGTGAAGGGAGAGTCTGTGGGGGAGATGGGGGAGCCAAGCGAGTGGTGCTCTGGTCTCTCAGGGAGGTGAGATCGGGAGCTTCCACTTTGATGTCACCACAATCAGAGCCACATCAAGCCCGAGATGGGCCATTCCTCGGCAGCTGTCATCTCTCTCCATCCTCACAGCAATCTTGAAGAGTAGATTTTATTGTCCCCCTTTCACACCTGCAGGCCTGGAGCACAGAGAAGGTGGCATTCCCAATGGCTTGACCCTAGGAATGACCGCAGTTAACACAGAAACTGAGCTGGCGGGAAGAGACCGGTGTGGGCTGTGGCCAGGCTCCGAGCAGCTCCCTGGCCTGCCCCAACCTGGTGCCAAATGGCGGGGCCACCAGGGCCTTGGGGCTATCCAGGGGCCTGCTCTCTCCTCCATGCTACAAGCAGGTTGTAAAGCACTTGGGAGGCCAATTGGCACCAGGACAGGGAATTGCACCCTTGGTTGTGGCCCTGTGAATTGCCCAGAGGTGGGAGGCAGCTGGAGGGCACTGACGGCCAGTTCATTGGGGGCTGTGACTTCTCAGAACCATAGCCCTCTGGCACTGGGGGCCAAGGGAGGATCTGGAGTGATGGGGGCCTCGGGACAAGGCTCAGCACAGTGACCCTGCAGGAGCCCGCAGGGGTGAACAGGCGCCTCTCCCTGGAGCTGGGCCAGGCCCACCGCCAAGGCCTTTGGATTTCAGAGCACGCACATCAGAGGGGCCACATCAAGCCTGCACCCCGTCCAGGTGCTAATAAGCCCACAGGGAGTGCCGGTGCTGGGCGGAGCCCGGGAGCACAGAGATGCAGAAGCAACCAAGCGGGTGCTGGCTATCACCTGCCCGTCCACCTGCGGGGTCTGCAGGGACACCCATTACGCTCCCCTCTGAGGGGGCCCGGCCTCCAGCTTGGGGCTGCTGTGCACCTACTATGCACAAGGTCCTCCCTGCCTTGCTGATAGTTAAGGAACAGGGAGCCTCCTGAGGTCGCGTCTCACCAGTGGGAAACTGAGGCCCGGTGTAAGCCAGACCTGCCCGAGGCCAGCTCTTCAACATGGCCAAGCAGCGCTGGGATGCAAGCTGCTGCTCCCATGGAAGCAGCTGCCCTCCTGGAGGGACACCACGGGCAGCTCCGGGTGACATGGCGGTAGGGCACACTCTATCCTGTAAGATTATTTCAGTGTCAAAAGAACCCCTTGCCACGTGTGCAGCCTGTGCTGGCTCAGAGCCCATGCAGGGCCTTTCCTCGCTGCCCAGCTGCTACTCTGGTAGGGGCCAGTCCAGGGGGTCCTCAGGGCAGCACTGGACAGCCGACTCCCAGCTGAAGAGGCCTCTTCTCCCAGGAGGCAGCCACCCCTGGCTGGCCAGGCCAGGCCTTGACTCGGTAGGTGCGGGGTGGCCCCAAGGCAGGAGCTCTAAGACTGATAGATCCATCCTGGGGGACAGAGTGCTCAAAAGGGCTTCCCCTGGGGCAGAGGAGATCTGAACCTACCCTAGTTCATCAGAATGTGAGGTTTCCACCGCTGGAGCGACAGGTGTGAGGGGACGGGGAAGCAGGCAGGGGAGAACCCGTGAGAGTGCTGGGCATTGACCTGAAGGGCCAAGCTGGCAGGAGACCCGGACTGCCTGGCACCTGCCACCCCAGCTACTACTAGCGGTGTCTTTGTGCAACAGAGAAAAAGACGTCCCTCTTTCTGGGCGACAGCACAGCGCACATCAAGCAGCCCGATGTCAGCCAGGAGGAGTCGTTGCACAGGCTCAACTGCCCAGCTGCACAAGGCCCACCTGCTAGATCTCATGCATGTGTGTGAGAATAGGTGGAGACTGCCTGGAGAAAGGTCCCACGTGCACACACACACACACACACACACACACACACACACATACGTGCACACAGACTTGCGCACCAATCCAGGAGATGGATGGATGAAAGTGGTTCTGGGTGCTCCCTGGCAAGTGAGGCCCAGTAAGGCGTGTCCACTTGGCTCATCAGGCTAGGAACCAGTAGACACAGCGTTCTGGGAGCTGGGAGTCACTCTTCTGCCTGTGTGGTAAGAATAGCATAGCCATCATGTCCTGCATGGCCACACCATATGCACGACAAACTGTGGGCTCTGAGATCGTGCTCTGCAGATGGGGACTGCGGCTCGGGGGCACTGCAGACCGGCCGGTAGGAGGTGCGCCGCTGTGCATGCTGATCCTCACACCTGTGCCTTGGCCCTGGGGCTCCATCGATGCAGGCTCCTGTGCCGAGGAGCTGTACAGCCAGGGCTCGGCCAGGAGGCGCTGCAGGGAGGTGCTGGTGCTCCGGCACGGAAGGGTGTTCATACATGGTCCCTCCACTCCCTAACGGGCCCTTTGCAGAATCCCTTGAGTCTGAATGGCCAGGGTCAGGTTTAAGAGCTGAGGGTCAAAGGTCACCCAGGCACCCATACTAGGCCAGAAGACTGACCTTTATGTGACAAAGCTGAAGGACCCCTGAGACCCTGATGAGGGTCTCCAGACCCCCAGCCGCCGCCATCTGAGAGGCTGCGTACGGGCTGATCCTAATCACCCCTAATTTAAGGGCCAAATGGCCAATTAAGAGACCATTTGAGAGTCAGAGAAGCAGAAGGTGAGCTGAGGGGACAGATGAGACATGGCCATGGTCCCCGCCATTGGCAGTCCTGGGGTTCTGCTGGCCAGCTCCGGTGGGAGGGCGGCTGTCTCCTCTCCCTCCATGGAGGAGCCTGGGACTGTCTCCCCTCCCTGGCACAAGTCCTTAGGGCCAGCGGAGTCTCTGTGGTAACGTTTCCTGAAGCGTGACACGAGCCAGCAGCTTGCACAGGCTCAGTTTCTGCCTCCACTGTCCCTTCTCACAGCATTCTAAATGTTTGCCACTGTGAGGGCTGGGGTCTCGCTGGGGACAGCTGCTAAACCCTCCTAGAGTCTTAGCCTGACGTCTGGGGGTGAAGGAATAGGAGGAAAGCAACTGAAAGTAGACACACACAATCCACCAGGCTCTCTCCCTCCAAATTTAATAGCTTTGAACAATTGTGGTAGTGATAGATCTTTGCCCAAGAACAGGAACCTGGCAGGGGCAGTTCATGCACAGGAGCCGAGCTGGGCCAGAGGTCCCAGTAGCCGTCCCCTGGGTCTCCAAGACGCTGCACATGGGATCTCTCGCCACACTCAGCTAGGGCACAGTACTGTCAGCCCAAGGTCCAGAGGAGGGGCGGTGGGAACAGTGACCCGTGGGTGAAGGGATCCTGTGGAATCACTACTGTCCACAGTGGTGGGGGGCTGGGGGGCTGGCAGGAGCCAAGACCGAGCAGAAGACCTGGTCAGGGACCAGGGGTGAGAGGCCAGTAAAGGAGGGCTGTGAAGAAGGGCTCTTTCTGAGGGAACTGGCAATCCCAGTTATCAAGTATGGTAGGAAAGGATCTTCAGGTTCCACAGGCCAGGATGCGGTGGCTCAGGGGGTTAGGTCACTTGCTCCAGGTAATGCAGGAAGGAAAGGCAGTGCATGGACTGGAGCTCACTCCTGAGGCTGGGACCTGTCCGGGGACGGTCTTGCAACCCTCCTCAGGGCTCCTGAGCTCCAGGCCCTTCCTCCCCGCCTCCTGCCATGGCTGCCACAGAGTCCCCCGGAAAGCACAGATCTGCCACGCGCTGCCAGCCCCTCCAGCTCCATGGCAGCCCTGGTTGGCTGGATAGATTTTGTCTGTCTCAGTGTGGCACATGGCTGGCCCTCTCCAGGGCCACCTAGGTCCCCCGTCTCTTGTTGATGCCCCTCTGACCTTGGGTTGTGCATCCATGGTGGCCAGGTGATCCTGCCCTGGACTGTGAGAACCTCAGTGACAGACAGGGTCCACACCTCACCCTGCCCACCCCAGCCGAGTGCAGGCTTGGCTCCCAGGGACTTCACTGAGTGCCTGGGAGGCCCCAAGACAGGAGAGCATGTGACCTGGCAGGAGGCTCCCCTTCGCTGTGCCCGACCAGAATTGGGGCCTCCTGGCTCCTGGCAGGACCTCTCACCCCTGAGACAGGACAGGGAGGGCAGGCTGGCCCTGAAAACCCCCATAATCAGCCGGTGACTTGACCAGGGAGCCGAGTGCTTGGTCTTATAGCAGGTGCCAGAGGTCAAAGCACTTGTCCCCAGGAGCGTGCCCAGGGACCTCTGGAAAATACCTCCATCTGCACCCTCATGCACCCGACATGTGCAGTAGCAGGACCGCTTGGTCACTCTTCGACCACAGTTTGGTGCCTTCTCTGCTCCAAACCTGAACTGGACCGATATTTCAGTTCCAGGTAAACCCAGTGCCTGGAGTGCCTACAGCCCTAGGGGCCTAGCTTGACCCAGGGTCCCCGGGTCTCTGCTCTGTGATTGGGCCCGTGTTCTGAGAACCTGGGGACTGGCAGGCATCTCCTGGTCCTGTCCTGACTCCCTGAGCAGACAGCGGCTCTGACTTTGGGCTCTTACTTTTGCTTAATGATTGAAAGTGATTGGTCTAAAAGTGATTTGTTTTCGAGGCTAATTTAATTGTCTCCTGGGGATGAGGCTTCCTACCTGGGGCTTCAGGGCTCCTTACATTCACCATTACTGTCAATTACCACAAAGACCTTCACGGGGGCAGGACCCCTGTGGTCTCGCATTGGAACAAGCTGGGTACAGTAAACTTCCTGACGCTGAGTAAGTGCTGATTATGTCAGATGCAGGTGTCAGCCCTGCCGCTGCCAGGGCTTGCCAGGTTGAGAGGCCTGCTAACTGGAGCCCATCTTGCCCTGGCAGTGTGGCATTCTACAGAGCGGGCCAGCCCTTGGAAACCAGCCCTGAATCTTTTCAATAACCCACAAGACAGGAGCAATGCATCCCCACCTCGCCAATAAGAACACTGAGGCTCAGGGAGGTGAGGGGACACGGCCTCCCTGAGAAAAGTGGAAGACAGCAGGATTGAGAGCCAGCTCCCCAGAAGCAGCAGGAGGCTGGCAGGCGAATGCTGGGGCTCCAGCCCCACGTTGCTTGGTTCTGTAGTTGGATCTAGGTGGTCCCTGCAGAGGAGACCCAGGCCCAGGACTCACAGGCCAGATCTGACTGTCAAGTGCCTTGTGAAAACACCTGACTTCCCAGAACACCAGTGGCCAGGGTGGAGGCAGAGCTCTGGGGCCTCCCTGACCAGACATCGAGGCCCTCTGGGACCAGTGCAGGGGCGACGCCCGCGTCATTCCGCACAGGCAGCCACAGTCGAGGCTGGCATCTGAGTGTGGGGAGGAGCTGTTGGCACCCAGCTCACGCCTCAGCCCTGCCAGCAGCTCCCCGTGGACACCCACTGCTCCTTCTCCAGCCTTGGCAGGGACGGGACCTTTGGGACACGGTGCAGAAGCTCACAGGCGCTGGCTGTCAGTTTATTCTGTATAGACATGAAATATCCACTAGGAAAAGGGAAAAGAAGAAAGGAAGGCACCCCCCACACCATCGGGTCCTGCGGGCGCTGCCAGCGGGCGGAGAATGGGGACTTTCACGGCACTCAGGCCAAGAAATGCCTGGGGGTGACCTTTAGTGGGAAGAATTCTCCCTCCACAGCCCGCACAGGCTCTGCGGCCTTCCCTGCAGTTTCCAGGCTTTCCCGGGGACACCCCTTCCCCATGGCAGTGTCTGGGGAAGTCAGGCCTCCATCTGGGGCCTCCCAGGGCTGGGTGTGCATTGGAACTCCACTCTGCCCCTCCTCCTCGAGGACAATGTGCCCGGGTCCAGGATCAGCTCTGTGTCCAGCAGACTGAAAGTGGCTGTACTGCCCATCTGCTCCCCAACCAGAGGAGACATCATGGCAGGGCATGGGGGTCGGGGTGGGGGGGTCAGGAGGACAGCTGAAGTGTGACTGAGCTGGTGGCTGGGTGGAGAGGGGCCAAACACATTACACAGTGGTACCCAGGCCTGGGTATGGCCCTTAATTCCCTTTGATTTTGTGACCAAACTTTGGAGGGATATTTACAAGATGGCTGATGCTTCTGTGATCTCTCACTA
The DNA here is from genome assembly GCA_004027205.1 of Ctenodactylus gundi. NCBI lineage: Eukaryota > Metazoa > Chordata > Mammalia > Rodentia > Ctenodactylidae > Ctenodactylus > Ctenodactylus gundi. Next base: position 168,254 of record PVKB01001036.1, read on the forward strand.
CATGACAGCCCTCCCACCCCACAATTAGAAGCTTAAAATGTCCATCATGCCTGGGAGTGGTGGCATAGGCCTACAATCCCTGCATTCTGGGAGGCTGAGGCGGGGTGATCATAAATTCAAACTCAGCCCGGACAATTTAGCAACTTAATGAAGATTTGTCTCAAAATAAAGAATAAAAACAAAGGACCGAGGATGTTGCTCCATGTAAGGGACCTGGGCTCAGTGTGAGGGACCTGGGCTCAGTGCCCAGAGCTGTGAAAAATAAAAAGTGACAGCAAAACGTCTGCCATTCACCTGCTTACCCTTCCGCGCTCGAGGCCCGCGTGTCTTTGGTCCATGGGAGGGCTGGCTCCCGTCCAGAAGGCAGTTGCCAAGCAAGGTCTCATCAGCTCCTCTCCGCTCTGAGCTCATCCGTGACCCCCACCCTGCAGGGCCCAGCACTCCAGGTGCCCTGCCTGCTTGGCTTCCTGTCGCTGCCATAACAAATGGCCAGGAACTGGGTGGCTTAAAAAGACAGACATTTCCTCTTTCACAGTTCGAAAGGCCAGAATTCCAAAATCAAGCTGTCACCAAAGCCTTGCCAGTGGCTCTCCCCACACCTCTCCCCCTGCGTCCCCTGCTGCTGGTGACCCAGGGCTTCCTATGGAGCTACATCATAGCCTGCTTGCTTGGTTTTGATTTTTTGAGATAGGGTCTTACTCAGTGGCTAAATTGTTAGATTTAAACTTGCAAGTCTCCCACCTCAGCCCCACTGAGTGCTGGGATTAGAGACACGAGCCACCAGGACAGGCCCCTGCTCTCTTTCAAAGCCCAAGGGACAGATGCTCCCTGCTCCATCCAACATCAGGGGTGGGTGCATGGCCGTCCTTGCTCCTTGGCTCCTAGATACGTCTCTCCTATCTATCTGTCACCACATAATCTTCTCTTGTGTATCTGTGTCTCTCTTTTCACCTTCTTCTCCTCCTTCTCCTCCTTCTCCTTCTTCCCTTCTTCTTTTTGAGACAGGGTCTTGCTCTGTAGTCCAGGCTGGTCTTGAACTCACTGGTGTAGCCCAGGCTGGCCTTGGACTCAGAATAATTAACCTCCCTCAGCCTCCTGAGTGCTGGGATTATAGGCGTGCGCCACCACGCCCAGCTTTATGGAGTGCTGGGGAATCGAACTCAGGGCTTTGCAAGACAAGCGCTTTAACCACCGTGCCATTCCTCCAGCCCCTCATTTCTTCTCTTACAGGGGCACAAGTCATTGAATTAGGAGTCTTCCCTGATCCAGTGTGACCTCATCTTAATTACGCCTACTTCCTACTAAACTCTTATTCGGAGGACTTAGACAAGTGCCTTAGAGGGACGTGGTCCAATCCACCTGCCACTCAATCTGGGAAGGGTTGGAAGTATCAGGGCCTTCAGAGGGGCAATTCATCTCATGGGGAGAAACTAAGGTCCGGAGGGGGAGAGGACTGGGCCAGGCTCCCAAAACAATCAGTGACAGATTCTCGACTGCTTTATCAAGTCACACGTCCTGAGGACAGAAATCATATAGGGAGCTGGAGTGTGGCCCAGTGACAGAGCCCTTGCCTAGCTCCAGCAAGGCCCTGGGTTTGATCCTCAGCACTGGGTAAAAAGAAAGGAGAAATTTTATCCAACGCCCCACGCTGTCCCTGCATCGAACATGAGCCTGGGACACAGTTGTGCTCAATAACAATGTTTGTTGAGGGAATGAATGAGGGAGTTCGTAGCGAGCGGGACTCTGAAACCCAAGCTCACGTCCCTTCCCTTCCCCACAGCAGGTAGTCAGTCTCCTGTGGGAGCCCAGGGTGATGGCTCTAACCCCAGTTTCTGTGACAAGGTCCCCAACCTCAATGGTTTCTTTCTTTTTCACCTACAAGGCAAATGAGGATGTCCTGCTAGTGGCAGGAACGTGGTGACCCAGGGGTCCAGGTTCCTGCGCCTCTTGGCTCCATGACCACTGGACAATGGTCAGCCAGGCTCTTCTGTGAAGGCAGAAAGGTGAAATCTCCTGGGCCATGTCAGCCATACCTCTGTCACAGCTGTATGGCCCTGCATGACATCATATGGACATCCTAGGTGCTTGCCTGGGTCCTCTAGGCACTCCACTCTCGGCAGCAGGAAGAGAATGCCCGTTTCTTAAACACTGGCTCCTCCGTTCACAACCAGCTGACAAAAGGAGCTCCACTACCCTACCTAAATCTAAGTGCAGCTGGGAAGCTTACACCCTGACGAACACCACCTCCCCAGCTGCAGGGAGGTCTAGGCTGTGGCTGGTGTAGCGGTCAGGACACCCAGGTGACGCTGCAGTAACAAGCACCCCAGCTGTTGGGAGCTTGAAACCAGAAACTATCTTTTCTTCTACTTCTTGTTATTGTAGCCACCCAAGCCCAGGCTGACTGGAGGGCCACCTCATGGACCTCTACCATTGCCAAAGTAGGGACACCACGAACTACTCATTTGGTTCCTAAAGTTCCTGCTTACCAGTGGCCGCTTTGCTGGTCAGAGCAAGTCACATGGCAACGCCTGATTCAATTTGTTGTCACATTTCCTGGAGAAAGAAAAGCCTCGTCTGGACCCCCCTGCTCTAATGGGAGTAGGCAGCCTCGAACACTGAGCACGGGGCCCAGGCTGCACACCTCGGATGTAGCCAGCCCTCCCGTCCGTGCCATCGAGGTACCAGGCCACGCCCTCGTCAAGTACCGGGACTCCATATGGGAGAGCCACAGAAGGGAGGCTGCGGCGTGTTGGCGGTTCCGCATGTACCTGGCCTGGGACTCACACCCTGCGATAGTTTGGCTTTATTCTGGAAGAAGGTGGCCGCCACGACTGTAATCCCTGCATTCTGGGAGGCTGAGGCAGGAGGATTGCAAATTCAATAATCCTAGCCTGGGAAATTAGTGGCTTGGCAAGATCTTGTTTCAAAATCAAAAATAAAAATGATCTAGGGGTGTAAGTCAGTGTGAAGGCCCCCGTCTGAATTCCCAGTGCAACAAGTTAATAAATACTACATAAATAAATAAAAATAAGGCTCAGAGACACATGACAAGGTTTAAGGAGACACTCTTGTCTGGTGACCTGGGCAGTAGACACAGGTTAGTCAGGATGCTTTCTGTTTTAAGTGAAGGGAAACTTAACCCAAGCTGCGTAGAATAAAGTATATAAGTGGATTTAACGACTGTTCTTAAACTAAGAAGTCAAAACGTAGCAGGATGGGACGGGAGCTGCCTCGGCCCCAGTGAGCTCGCTGCCTCCGCAGAAGCTCAGCTCCCGTTTCCCGCTCCTTTCCCCGTTGCTATGACATGGGTGCCTTGGAGGAGCAGACGGTTTTCCTCACAGCTCTGGGGACCCCATGTCCCCAGCTGGTGGCCGCATTGCCCCCATCTCCGCTCTGTCTTCACGTGACCCCCTCCCCGAAGGCCTCAATCTGTCCCTCTCACTCCTAAGGACATGGGTCACTGGATCTGGGGCCCCCTAAGTGGAAATGATCACGTTTTGATCTTTAGATTAACCACGTCAACAAAGATCCTTGCTCTAACCAAGATCCCATCTCGAGGTTCCAGGTGGATGTGGACTTAGGGGAATATGGTCACCCTGTCACACTTTGCCAAGTGCCTGCTCCGTGAGACCTGCAAGGTAGGTTCTCTCAGCTTCCCCGCAGACAGTGAGGAAACAGACGGGATAAGGTGAAGGCGCCTGCCAGAGGCCTCACAGAAAGCAGCAGCCATTCAGAGATTCCCGGGTGGGCAGCAGGACTTCCGGACCGGACAGGTGAGTCCCACACACCAAGCCCAGGAAGCTGTGGCCTCTGATTCCCAGCGCGTTGCCATGGCTGTCTGAGGCTGGGCCTTCCCTGGAGCAGCTCAGAGGGAGCTCATGCTGCAGGTGGCTGCCCCACAGAGCCCTCCAGGTGGCCACTGTGGCCATCAGAGGGCCGTAATGATGGGGGACTCCCCTCCCAAGGCTCCCTAATGGTCCATTAAAGGCAAGTTGGGGCCCAGTGATTACAGGGAAAGTGCCACCGCCTCCCTTTGAAATTCACAAAGGCTGCGCAGGTAATGGGTGTGAGCCGGCGTTTGAAGTGGCAGTCCTCCCAAGAGCATCTGGCAGGCTGTGCCGCCCGCACTACAAACACGCCGGGCACAGCTGGCCCTCCAACATCGGCCAGGCCCTGCTTCTTGCTTTGGTTTTGACTCGCCCCAAGCTCTAGAATGTTCACTTGGGACTCTGGTGGTGGGTGGGCAATGCTGAGGTGGGGTAGTCTTTTTTCTCTCCTTGCTAAACTTCAGAGGACATTAACACCAAAGAACAAGGTGGCCTCATGGGTTCAGGCTCCATGCCAAGCAGGTAGATCCTCATGACAGCTAAAAACATCCCCATATCAGGGACCTGCCAGCTGCCCCAATCTCAGTCCTGGGCAGGAGACAGGGGACCAGCAAAGCCTCATTTTTCTAACTATACATGCATTTAACACATATTTATCCCACATCTGCTGTGTGCAAGGCAGAGGGGACAGCCACATGGCACCTGTCCCTCTCCTAGGGACTCAGTGTCTGGGGGAAAAAATCAATAATCAAACTGGGGCCAGTAGGGCTGGAGGAATAGCACAGCGGTTACAACACTTGCCTAGCAAGCTCACACCCTGGGTTTGATTCCCCAGCACCACATAAGCTGGATGTGGTGGTGTATGACCTGTAATCCCTCGGGAGGCTGAGGCAGGAAGATTGCAATTACAGTGAGTCCAAGGCCAGCCTGGGCTCCATAGTGAGTTCAAGACCAGCCAGGGGTACAGAGAGAGACCCTGTCTCAAAAACAAAACAAAAAAATAGAGCTTGGTGGTGCCAGGACTGTAATCCTGGCAGTCTGGGAGGCTGAGGCAGGAGTACTGCCCATTCTAGTCCAGCCTGGACAGTTTAGAGACTTAGCAAGACCTTGTCTCAAAATCAAAAATAAAAATGGACTGGGGTGTGGCTCAGTGAGAGGGCCCTGGACTCGATCCCCAGTGCTGTGAACAAGAAAACCAATAATCCCCGGGGCGGCCAGACGTCAGGTGATTTCAGATAGTCACACATACTCTGAGGTAAACCAAACTGGGGTCTTGGTTGTGCCGGGTGGGGATTGTTACTTACAGAAGGATATGAGGAAAACTAAAAAATTTCCTAAGACCTCCATGAGAGGGGAGCCAGCCCTAGGGAGACTGGGAGGGACAACTTCCAGCAGCAGGTGCAAAGGCTCTGAGGTAGGAGGCACTTGGAACATTGGAGAACCAGTCTGAAAAGACAGCACAGCTTGAGGATGGTGAGCATGAAGGTGTGGGCAAGACAGGGGACTTGGAAGACGGCAGGCATCTGACCCTGCAGGGCACGTGGCCGGTGATCTGTGCTGAGCATCACTGGAAGTTCAGACCCAGAGTGCCCTGGGTGTCACAGCGTTGTACCCGTGTGTGCCTGGTTTCTCAGGCAGCTGTTCTGGAGAGCACCATTGGACAGGAGCTGGGACCGATGCTTGGCTCTGCCTCGGTAGGGCCTGGGACAGAGCCCCGCCCTCGGCAGGGGCACCTTGAGTTCCCGAGGTGAGCTGAGGGTGGCAGTGAGTCCGGCTACAGACGGCCACCCTGCTGGCCTGGCCGGGCTCCCCTCCGCAGCCTGGGGTGGGCGGGCAGGGCCCCTACAGAAGTCTTCACGCTTCTTGCCTCTTTTTCTGTTCTGAAATTTTTCTATTTACAGAAGTTTACAGTGGAGATTTCCGAAATGACCGAAAACAAAGTGCAGCCTCTGTGTTCCCATCCTGAGGACGGCCCACGCACACGGGTGTCTGTCCTTCCCTCCGGAACTTCCTTCCAGAATTCCAGTTATGCGTGCATGAAACGCCACGCATCTGGGGTTCCGCGTCCTTCTCTGCATTCACGGCTGCCAGCCTCTCCTTTTCATTCAATTATCTGTCTATGTCAGTGAATATCTTTCTACTTTGTTTTTTCCTACTACCGGAGATTAAACCCTGGATCCCTTTATTTTTAAACTCGTTCTCGCTAAGTCACTAAATTGCCCGGGCTGAACTTGGAACCCTCCTGCCTGGGCCTCCCAGAGTACTTCACGGGTCGGATACTGCCCACCCCACCCCCCCCCACCGGCTTCTACGTTATTTCTAATTCTATGGGATATAAAGTTCAGCATTGTTTAACAAATTCCCTTTGCTGGCCACTGGTTCTTTTTTTTCTTTGGATGTAATGACTTTTCTTAAAGGGGAAATATGCATGTCACGTGATATTTACCGTTAATGTCCATCTTAAAGTGCACAATTCAAGCCCAGCCCGGTGGCAGGAGCAAGCTTGAGCCTGGCCTGGGACTTTAGTGACTTAGCAAGACACCGTCTCAAAATCCAAACTGAAAAAAATGGACTGGGGTGTAGCTCAGTGTGAAGGCCCTGGGTTTGGTCCCCGGTGTCACACACAAAAATAATGCACACATAAATAAACACATAAATAAGTCGTCTGCGATTCAGTGGCATTTGGAATGTTCCCAGGGCTCGGAAACCTCCACGTCTATCCAGTTCCAGAACACTGCTATCCCTCCAAAAACACTTCCCGACCTCCAGGCAGCCACTGACCACGTCCCCTCCCCTGCCCCCAGCATCTCCCTGTTCACTTTCTGGGTCTGTTAGAGAAACAGTCAGACCCCATGTGGTCTTGAGCCTGGCTCCCTTGGCTACGCGTGGTGTTCTAGAGACCACACGCACTGTGGGGTGCCTCGGCGCCTCTTTCTTCCGTGGGATGAGTGAAATCCTGTCACGGGTGCCTACCATTCCCTTTCCCAATTCAGCTGTTGATGGCCACTGGACTGCGCCACCTTTCGGTTACCACAGAGGTGCCACCTTGTGAACCCCTGCACGGGCCTGCGATTCGGGTCGTGGGGCTGCAGGTCAGGAGAGAAGCTGCTGGGCCTAATGCTCACGGTCCTGAGCTCTGAGGAGCTGCTGCTGTGGGCAGCACTGTCCCTTCTGCACCCCGCTGGCCAGAGGCGACCACAGTGGCGCCCGTCTGTGATCATGTTCTCCAGCTAAGGGCCCGGGAGTGGTTGCTTGTGGTGCCTTCCTTACACAGCTCTGGTACCGAAGTGCTCTCCAGAAAGCCCACCCCAATTTCCACTCTAGGTAGGGGTGACCAAGCCTTCAGTGGGTACATGGCACCTCGGGTAACATGGAGCACGCCAGGGATGCGTTCTCCCCGCCCTGAGCGCTTGCTTCTGTCTGGGGTCTGGACTGGTCCTGCACATCAAGAGGCTTCCCTGAGAGGCAGTTCAAAGGACATCAGGTCAGGGGCCAGCAGGAGGCTCTGGGCCAGGGGCTGGTGGGGAAGGCAGCCCCTGCGAGGGACCCAGTAGGGAAAGGGGTGGGAGTGGGGATTTTGAACAAGCCTGTCCCATCCAAACCTGCTGTCCTGGTAATCTGCTGCGGGAAGGTTGGGAGGATTTGTGGGGAAAGGTGACCAAAGGAGATAGGGGTCCCCATCCCTCGGGGTAGTGGGACTCAGAGCTGGTGCCTGGTCTCAGGGGAGGAGGGGTCGATGCAACATGTGAGGTATTTTTGCAGATACTCTCCAGGTGCAGGGGTCCTGGGTCGGAGTAGATCCAAAGAGCTGAGAAAGGAACATTTAGAATATTCCAGAGAGAGGGCACAGAGTAGCTTCTGGGTGGACAGATGCTTCCAAGGCCCAGGCAGCCAGGAGCCCTCAGGCACAGGCTCCGTGTGTCTGAGGCCAACATCCGCACAAGGTGACTTCCGAGAACCACGGGCTTCCGTCACTCTTGGGCTGGTCCCTGAGCACAGCGGGCACACCGGGAGGTCAGGGGACCTCCAACACATGTGGATGGCAGGTGGTGTCCAGAGCTGGCTTTGAAGACTCAGAAGAAAAAGCAGGGAGTGGAGGATGAGACACTCGGGCTAGAGTTGAGCAGGTAAAGGGGGACGCTGACAGCCTACTGGTGGGAGGGCATGTCTGTCCTCGAATGCCTGTCTGAGACAGGCGACCGTTACGGCGCCCTGGTTGGGACACTACGCAGGAGCTGAAGGGCCCATGGTAGAGTAGGGACTAAGTGGGGGACGCTGTAGGGCCTGCATCTGGCTAAGTCGCCTCCCTTTGGGGCTGACCCTGCCCTGCCTTGTCTTGGTGGCTTGGGGGCTGGCCGCCCCTCTGAGCAAGGATGTGTGTACCCTGCCAGGTGACCTCAGCCACCACCTCCCTTTTCTCTGAGTGGCACATCTGCCCAGGACGGCGTTACCCAGAGCCAGCGCTTTGTACTTCAATGGCGCTTTCATGTGCCGCCTTGGAAGGGCTTTGCAAGCGTGGCTTAATGAGGGGTCCCAGAGCCCTGATCCTCCTAAGTGCTGTTTTGCAGCTGATGGCTTACAGACCAGAGGGATTAAGTGGTTTGTCCAAGGCTGCACAGCAGAGGTGGGACACCCCTCCCCTGGGAGCAGGGGTTCTGGCTGCTGCCTGCCGCCTTCTGCTTGCTGGGTCTTGTCCTGCTGGGCCCAAGCCCTCAGCTGGCGGCCCGCAGCCCCTGGGGATCCACGCTGGCACTGGTCTCCCGTAGCCAGTTCAAGGGCACCGAGGAAGCCACGTCTGAGGCTGATGGCCCAGAAGGGATGATTTCAGTTCCCTTCAGCAGCAGACTGGAGGGGCTGCCGGAGGCGAGGGTGGATGGCTGGGCCTGGAATCTGCTCCCAGGGCCCGTGGGGCCCCAGGCTGCTGCCGGCCGAGCCTCGGGCTAGCAGGGTGAGGGGGCCGGCAGAGATGCCTGCGAGCTGGGAGGGGTGAATTGGGCCTGTCCGGCTGAGAAATTCCTCACGTTCTTTCTTCGGGTCTGTGAGCTCATGAGCAAGTGTGGTGGGTGCGCGTTATAAACTGGAAAATAAATCATTCGTTGAAAAGGAGAAAAACAAATGTGATTCCAATCTGAAACTCCCGTGGTCATCGAAGCCAAGCACGGGGCAAAACCAGCTGGGAGTTGGGGGAGCGTGAAGCTCGCAGGCCCTGTCAACCTCTCTCCACACCTGCTTCCTACCACCTCTGGGGCCCGGTTGACCCGGGCGCCCACTCAGCTCGTGCCGTAGACCCTCTCAGCTGGTCCTGGCTCCCTGTCCCTCCTTCCCCAGCCGGTATTTGGCCCCACGGCCAGGGTGACCTTTCAGCTCCGGCTGCACTCCAGGTCTTGCTGGCTCCAAGCCTTGTCCTGTGCCTCCCCGCGCCACCCCATGGCTTCCTCCTGCAGCCAGCCTGGCAGCTGACTCCGCCAGTTCAGCCCTACTGTGTCCCTGCACCCCCCCCATGCCCCAGGATGCAGACTGTGGGGCGTGGGCGGAGCGATGGGTCCCTCCTGCCTGCCACCCCGTCCTCAGGTGTTGAGTGGCCACCGGGGAGTTCTCCTGCACCACGTTTCCAGAGTCAGCTGTGGGACTGTCTACAGAGAAACCTAGACCAGCGAGGTCCCCGGGGAGGAGCGGGGAAGGTCACGGGTGGAGCCAGATACCACATACCCTGTGGCAGAAAGAATAGCAGCACCTGGTCCTCGGGGCAAAGGTGGTGGCCTGTGGGGCCCCTCGCTCCCAGGGCTGGAACTACGGGGCCCAACCCAAGAGAAGGGAACCCCAGAAGGAGAGAAGCCAGCGGCAAGAGGGAGCCGAGCTTAGGAGCAAAGGTCACCCACCGCTGGGGTGTTGGGTGGGGTCAGCGAGGCAGAGGGGCAGAAGTGGGCCAGTAGGGCCAGCTATACACAAAAGGGGTGCAACGAGGGGACAGCTGTGATCCCAGAAGACCCACAGTGCAGTCCCTTAGAGAACAGGTGTTTCTCTTGTGCTAGTGTTTGAGGTGCCCGGGCTGCACGGGCTCAGCATCGAGGTCAGGACCACGGCACTCAGGCTGATCGCAAAACCCCAGTCGGGCCTTGCAGCTCCCTGGCCCAGTGGGGCTCACCCAGTCCCTCCCGAGACCTGCCCTGGGAACAGAAGATCTGGGAATTAGGGTTACCAGATCTAGCAAGGGAAAACAGGATGCCCAGTTAAATTTGAATTTCAGATAAACACTGAGTAGTCTATTAGTATAAACACGTCCCGTAGAATGGCTGGGACGTGCTTATAGGAAGTTACCACTGTTTATCTGAAATCCAAATTCAGATGAGCATGCTTGGTGTGACCTGACAGCCCCGCAGGGATACCCACAAGGGTTCCCAGAGAGGACACGTCACTCCTGGAGCGCTCGGCACAGAGCCCTCGGTCGCCCATTCGGCTGGAGTCCTGTCCTCAGCCTTGGGAGCGGTGGAGGCACACAGAGGGTCTTGGGATATCGGCCATGGATGGCCCTGAAGTCCTGATTTTCAGAGGCTGAAAGGGACGGGAGCAGTGACCATTCTTACAAGTAAAAAACCAAGGCCTGAGGCCACAGGCTGGCTCGTTCCAGGCCCGGTGTCGGCAGCCAACCTGGGGCTGACACCAGGCATCCTAACCCCTGCCTGGCCCAGAGACCATGTGAGGGAACCAGGACCCACCCCGGTGGGATGACAGCTGCCCGGAAGAGAGGCCACCCCTACAAGGTGACCAGGGGTACCACCTTCCCGGCCATGCCCCTGGCCTCCCCCGGGTTGTTTGTCCCAACCCCAGCCACCGGGGTCCCCAGAAGCTCTGCGTTTGCACATGAATGGCCGGGAGATTTCCTGAGACCTTGTTGCCATGAAAATGCACATTTCCCACCAAAAGGGTCCTAGTGGGCGCTACAGACTCCGGCAAACGGCCGGGCAGGCTCCAGCCCGGGTGCGAAGCCCCCCGGCCCTCCCAGAGGCCCTCGCGGTGGGCAGGAAGGAACTGGGAGTTGGGAGCCGCTCAGCTCCTGGAACTGGGGGCCCGGCCCTCTCCACTGCTCACGCCCTGTCTCTGCGAGCCTGCCTGGTCCCTGCTGCCTGCCTGGTGTTCTTCCAGACCCGCGGAGCAGGCTGAAAGAGACCAAAGAGCAGCGCAGCCCGCTCTCTGGGAGCTCCGAGTCTGGAGAGGACACATGGCACATGGAACTTAATGTCAGGAACACAGGTCTGGGAGACTAAAGCAGGGACTGCGGGAAGAGGCTTCTGATGAGGAGGATCCTACTTGACAGATCTGGAGCACCCTAGGTGAAATAAGCATGTGCAAACGTCCTGGGGCTGGACAGGAAGAGAAGGGGGAGTGGCCATAGCCTGGCAGGCTGGGCAATGAGAGCAGTCAGCGCTGCTACCACCTTCTTGGGAATCTGAGGATGTCTCTGCTCTGATCACTGTCCACACAGGGCCAGCTCCTCTCTCCCCTGAACCCAGGTCCTAGCACTGGACAGGGTCACTCTGTCAAGAGCCCAGGAGGTGGCCTACAGCTCTACCAGACTGGTGGCACGAGAGGGGTGGTGCCTGACCAGCTCTAGGGTCTGCAAGGTGATCCCATAAAAGCTCTGAATCCTACCCTCGGATCGTGATTTCACTTGGAAGCAGGGTCTTGGTGGGCATCATAAAGCTAAGCATCTGCAGCTGAGATCTTGGATTTCAAATGGGCCTGAATCTAATGGCAGGTGTCCTCAGATGAGGAGAGGAAGGAGGCCGCAGAGATGCCCACCCAAGACAGAGCGGCTGCAGGAGGCAGGAGGGACCCCACTGTAGCATTTGGCCCCGCCACACCCCGACTTTGAGCTGCCGGCCTCTGGAACAGTGAGAACACAGATTTGGGCTGCTAGAGCCACTAAGCTTGTGTTGTTTGGAGTGGCGGTTCTGCAGGGCTCACATACGATCCCCAGAGCCCTCTGTGACTTGGCCCGAGCACCTGGAACCCTCTTCCCTGTCTGCCTTGACAGCGTGTGAGAGGGAGCCTCGTGCGGCTAGAGTCTCAGGTTGACTCGGCCTCCCCAGTCCAGTGGGGAAATTCCCACAGGAAACGACTTAGATCAGTCCCCCTATCTGGCCCCACCTGCACCATGCAGCATGGTGACCACAGGGCCTCATAGGGTCCCTCTCAGGGGGACACACAGCAAAGCTTTCAGCAGAGCTGGGGCCTAGGGCCTGGCTGGAGCCTCTAGAGACTGGGACAGCAGCCCAGGCTGCAGTGCACCCCCTCCACACACACACACACACACACACACACACACACACACACACACAGTCATTGGGGCCATCTCTGTCTACATTAGCATATTTTGGCGACAAACGCATCCCCAATTACATTAGCTGTGAAATACAAATCAGGTCTGGCCCAAGAGCTGGTTTCACAGGTCCGTGGAGAAGCTGAGGCCTGGGCTGTGTTTGCTCCTTGCTTTAAGCCCACAGCCTCCTGGGCTGGCGTCAACGAGCTGAGAAGAGCCCCAACCTCCTCCCTGGGGAGCGTGAGTATGTTTAGGGGGTGAGGGGGACAAGGGAGCCCAGGCTGGGTGTGGAGTGCCCAGAGCCCGGGTCGCGCAACACCATGCGGTGGGCTGGCATCAGTATGTGAACCAGGCTAAACACAACCTGTGTACGTGACCACTGAGTGGCCACGTGGGCGGCCAAGGCTGAGCCCAGGGCTTCGGGAAGGTGGCTCTCTGTCCTGCTCCATACTGTGTGAGCTTGACCTGTTGCTCGTTGTCACCTGTGAGGTGGCGGTGACAGTGGGCCAAGCACAGCAAGGGCTCCTGAGAGGGCTGAGGGTGTTCTGTGAAGAACTGAACTGTCGCTCTCAAGTTCAGACATGGGAGCCCCAACCTGCAGCACCCCAGAATGCGGCTTCGTCTGAAGAAAGGGCTTTTCAGGGGGTGACTAAGTTAAAGGGAGGCCTTCCCAGCAGGCTCCGATCCACCTGGCTGGTGTCCTTAAAACAGATCAGGATAGATACAAGGACGATCACATGAAGACACACACCATCTGCAAGTCAGGAGACAGGCCTTGGTGGGGGGGCAGCCCTCCAGGAGATGGGCTAGGGTCTTTCTCTGTCCTGTCCCTTTTGCTCTCTTTCCTCCCCCACCCCCCTGCAGTACCAGAGATAGAACCAGGGTCTTCACACTCAGCTACATCCCCAATGCTAAGTCACTAAAGCACACAGTTGACCAGGCTGGGGTCAAGTTTGTGATTCTCCCGCCTACTAGAGCACAGGGATTGCAGGTTGGGGGTCACCATGCCTGGAGAAATGCAGAGTGCCCTGCTGCCACTGCCTGCCGGGTGTCCTGCCAGGGGGCCTGAGCAGCCGCGTGTGGGCCGCTTCTCCAAACTCGCCTGTTCTTTCTTTCTCTGCCTGTAGGGCACACTCTGGAAGGCTAAGGCAGGAGGATTCAAAGCTCAAGCCCACTAACGACTTAGTGAGATCCTCAAAAATAGAAATGCACCATGGAGTGGTTCAGCGTAAAGGCCTGGGCTCGATCCCCAGTACCTCAAAAAAGGGGGGTACTCTATTGCTTTCCTGAGCCATCGCCATTCCCGAGGGGACCCAGAGTGGCCCAGCTGGCAGAAGCCCGCGAGGCTGGCCTCCACTGAGTGCCCGTGCATCAGCTGGGGTGCTCCTGGGTAGCTCCTGCGCCTCTACAAACCGGCTGCACCTGTGCACGCCCGGCAGCCGCCTTTTCCCACTGGGGACACACAGGGCCAATGCAGAGCCCTTCAGCTGTACTGTGTGTCTCCAGCTCGCCACGGTGGCCCGGAACGGGCCTGCAATCGAGAGAGAGCCCACCGAGGCTGTTGGCTTTCCTGGTTGGTCTCGCCAGGCGTGATGCCACATGCTGCTCGCCCAGCTAGCCAGACCAAGAGGGACGATTCCGACTTAGAGGCCAGCGTGGGCAGCTTAACGATGACTGCTCTCAAAAACAGAAGAGGAAGGGCTGGGAATGTAGCTCTGGTACAGCGCTCCCCGAGTTAGCCACCCCCGACTCAACACAGCCGGCCTGTAAACACCGGCTCTCTCTGGGAGCAGGAGCCCACCGGGCCCTCAGCGCAAGTGGCGCCTTCTCCTTTTGGAGCCCGCGCTGGCGTTTGAACTTCACAGCGTTCTCCTGTGCACAGCTGTAGGTGGCCGATTAATTGTACTATAATCTAGTAGCTCGGCCTTCATCAGGCATGATAACCTTTTCTATTCCCCAGGTCGCCATTTTTGTTGGCTTGCTCTCCCTCTCCTTCAGCTGGGACCGCCGGGAAAGGTGAGCCATTCTCTGGACCATTGAGTGAGCCTCTATGTAGGGGGCCGGAGGAATGGCACAGACGTTGAAGAGGTCGTCTTGCAAGCGCAAGGCCCTGCATTCATTCCCCAGCACCACATAAAGCTGGGCGTGATGGCACATGCCTGTAATCCCGGCCCCAGGGAGGCTGAGGCAGGTGGATTGTCCTGAGCCCAAGGCCAGCCTGGGCATGCCAGTTAGTTCAGGATCAGCCTGGGCTACAGAGCGAGACCCTGCCTCATAAATAAATAAAAATTTCCTGTAACCTTGGCTGGTGCTTCAGGAGTACCCACAGGTTGCTATGAGGAATTAATTCCCTTTTCAGATTTCTGTGTAACTGAGCAACTGGTATTACTTTGTTTCTTGTTTAGGATAGTAGTATTTGACTTTAGATTTTGTTGTATGATAATAAAATCTCGTGCCTTAAAAGTGTCAGAGTGTGGCTAGAAGAATGCCTCGGCAGTTAAAGTGCCTGCCTAGCAAGCTCAAGGCCCTGAGTTCAATTCCCCAGCACCACATAAGCCGGGCGTGGCGGCGCATACCTATAATCCCAGCATTACAGGAGGCTGAGGCAGGAGGATTGTTATTAGTTCAAGGCCAACCTGGGCTCCATTCCATAGTGAATTAAGGACCAGCCTGGACTACAGAGAGACTATCTAAAAAACCAAAAAGCAGGTGCAGGGCTGGGGATGTAGTTTAGTGGTAGGGCATTTGCCTGGCATGAATCCCAAGTACTGTCAGTAGATAAGTAAATAAATAAGCTAATAAATCATAAACACATAGCCAGGTCCAGTGTCATCCCAGCACTAAGGGAGGCTGAGGCAGGAGGATTGCAAATTTAAGCCCAGACTGGGCAATTTAGAGATATAGCAAGCTCTGTCTTCAAATAAAAAAATGAAAAAGGACTAGGGTTGCAGCTCAGTTGTAGAATGCCTCTGGGTTCAAGTCCCACTATGAGGGGAAGGAAACCGCTTCTACCTGCTGCTTCCTGTCCCACCGACCAAAGCAAGCCACCAGGCGCAGCCCACATTCGAGGGATAAAGAAATATTTCCCGTCTCTTCCTGGGAGAGTTGCAAAGTTATATTCCAAAGGATTGTTGGTATTTTTTCAATTTCCAAATGGTAAGGTAAAATCTTTAAGCCATTTTAAAAAGCGTGTTTATCGCTCTATCGGAGGGTTGTTTCCTTGGGAGGAGGGCATTATGCCTGCGTGGTGGCCTGACGCACACTCCGTCCCTGAGAACGCTCTGCAGACATGAGCACCGCTGTTTGCCCTCTTTCTCTTCAGCTGCTCGGGCTGGGTGGCTCAGTCAAAACCCACCTGCGTTGGCTGGCTCTCCTGGTTGCACTTCTAGGTGCCGGGGCGGGGGCCACGTCACAGCCCTGCAGGTCAGGACACAGCCGTGCACGGCACACAGGGGCAGCATCATCGCCAGGGGTTACATACAGCAGAGGTCCCCGGCTCCGGGCCACACACTTACAGTGGTCTGGGGGCCTTGGCAGGACTGGGCCACAGATCAGATTAGTGACTCGCAGAAGGGGAGTGGCCAAAGCAAAGCTCCGCCTCCTGTCAGCAAGCTCCGCCTCCTGTCAGCAAGTTCCTATTGGATTCTAAGGCCAATGTTGATCTGACAGGAGGCAGAGCTTCGTTCCCCGTCACCCCCAACTCCAGTTCTTGGGAGAATGGTCTTTAACTAAGCAGGTCCCTGGCGTCAGAACGGTTAGGGACCAGTGACTGACAGGTGCAGCGCACAGCTCCTCCCTCCCCCTCCCCACCTCTCTCCCTGGTGGCAGGACAGTCTCCCTCAGTGCCAGCCCGCAGCATTCACGCTGAGCTACATCCTCAGGCCTTTTTCAGCTTTAATTTTGAGAAACGGTGTCTAAATAGCTAAGTTGCCCAGACTGGGCTTGAAGCTGCAGTTCTCCTGCCTCAGTTTCTCAGAGTGCTGGGATTCCAGTCCTGTGCCACCGAGTCTGGCTAAACTTGTGGGTTTTGACGAACAGCCAAGACACAGGTGGTCTGCTTCAAAAGATCAGCGCCCGCCTTCACAGTTGTATGTAATCACATGTACGTTTACCCTACTCTCATTGCCGCCAAGGGAACCTGCGTCCAGGGCTGTATGTAATGCTAGCACTCTGGGAGGCAGAGACAGGAGAATCACAACTTCAAGCTCAAACTTGTCAATGTAGCCTGAGCAACACCATCTCAAAATAAAACATGAAAAAGGAGCTGGGGATATAGTTCAGTGCAAAGGCCCTGGGTTCAATCCCCAGCATTGTCCCCCCAAAAATATTGTCAAGGGAGATCAAGTTTCCAATTAAGGGACTGATACAGATTTACCTATCAATGAAAAAGCAAATCGATTTAAATAAAAAATTGAGAAGGGCCGGAGGAATGGCACAGCGGTTAAAGCGCTTGCCTTGCAAGGGCAAGGCCCTGAGTTCTAGTCCCCAGCACCACATGTAGTGGGGTGTGGTGGTGCACACCTGTAATCCCAGCACTCAGGAGGCTGAGGCAGAATGGTGGTCTTGAGTTTGAGGCCAGCCTGGGCAAGATCCTCAAGGAAAGAAAGAAAGAAAGAGCAAGTAAGTAGAACTGGGGTGATGCCGTGGTGACCAGTGTGAGTCCAGATGGTCCCTTGCACTTCCATGAAACAGGCTTCATCTATTGCAAAGATCTATCCTCAGCCACCAGGTGCTTTCCCAGGCTTTCGTAGTCTATTTTTTATTCAGTTATTCAGTCAACAGGCATCCTGAGGCCTGGTGCAAGCATGGCTCTTCCACGGTCCAGCCACGATCACACCACGGCAAGACCCAATGCACGGGGCTCAGCCTTGAGGAGGCCAGACTGCAAATATGTGCAAAAATAAGTGAGAGCGGTCATCCAGGTGGTGGCAAAGGCTAGGTCTGTGGTGCAGGCCTGCCATCCTAGCCCTCTGGGGGCTGAGGCAGGAGGATAGCATGTTCAATACCATCACTCATGTATTGTATGAGAATTACTTACAAATTTGGTTGCTTTGTATGTTCTAACTCCATTTCTTCAAAGAACACCCCTCCCTTCAGGCAGCGCCTCATTCCCGTCCCGGTCCCCATGGCATTTTGGGCTGGGTCCTCTGCCGACGGTGGCTGAGGCCTCACAAGCAAGGTTTTCTTGCCTTTGCCTAGCTGATCCTTGACCTCCATCTGCTCAGAATGAGCAGTAG
The DNA here is from genome assembly GCA_004027205.1 of Ctenodactylus gundi. Taxonomy (NCBI): domain Eukaryota; kingdom Metazoa; phylum Chordata; class Mammalia; order Rodentia; family Ctenodactylidae; genus Ctenodactylus; species Ctenodactylus gundi. Next base: position 185,638 of record PVKB01001036.1, read on the forward strand.
GGAGCCCAGCAGGGTCTGGCTGGGCCAGGAGGCTCATGGGAAGGGATACGGGAGAGGCCATTGTCCTCTCTGGGCTGAGCCTGGGAGAGGGACTTTCAGCAGCTGGTGTCAGGGGCCAATGGGGTCCCTGCCCAAGACCTGTGATTGTGCTATGCGGTCCCACATGCTGGCTCTGTGCAGAAGGAACTGTTTGCTATGAAGAGTGCTCAGTGTAGTGAGGGCTTGTGCTGACCCTTGGTCCGAGGGTCTCCCTCAGGAGACGGGAAAATCTAAAATCAGTAACCCTCCAGGACCAGCAAGCCCTGAATCCCTTGACCCTAGTGAGCGAGCAGGTGGCATGCCTAGCTGTACCCTCCCTACCTGCCCAGCAGACCCTCCCCCAGGATCTCTGGCTGCATGAGAGGGTGCTATGAAACTTAGTGGCGGCTGGGCCTGGGGGTGCAGGCCTGAAACCCGGTACTCTACGAGGCTGACGCAGGTAGGTCACGAGCTCAAGCCCAGCCCGGGCAACATAGTGACTTACAAAAAAAAGGTGGGGGGAGCTGAGGATGTAGGTTAGGGTGAGAGCCCTGGGCTGGATCTTCATATAAAAAACCAAACCAGAGCAAGACCAGACTCCCCTGGTGTTTGGAGCTTAGACAGGGCGTTCATGATGACTTAACGCCGGCCCAGTGCATCTGGAGCTCCCACCAGGAGGGCTAGAATGGCTGGGAGCTGGGACCACCATAGGCTGCCTGACGTGTGTGTCCAGGCTGGAATAGCTGGTGTTGAGACCAGCGGGCAGCATGGCGGGAACTGTTGGCAGCTTCTTTGTGCAGCGCAGAGGAGGGCAGACTTGGGGTGTGGCCCTGACATGGTGGCTGAGTCGCATGGTGACACCTCTGCCAGCACCTTTGCGGGGGCCAACCAGAAGCCCACTCTGTCTAAACAGAAGCAGACACAGGTGGCTGCCTCTCAGGGACAGGGGAGCCCCGGGAGTCTGCAGCCCGCAGGCACTCTGGGCATCTCTTCCGAGAGGATGCGCCAGGGCTGGGCCAGTGCTGCTCTGGGTCGTGGGCTCTCACAGGTGCCACTAGCAGCCTTGGAGGGAGGAAGCTGCTGAAAGACAGAGGTCACGTGCCAGGCGTGGGCTCCTCCAGGCCTCGCTACTCTGACCAGGAGTTAGAGGCCGCCCCTCCCTGAAGCTGACCTACCTCACAGCTGTGTCTCCCCAACTGCCCATCCCCAAGGCCAAGCTAAGCCTCAGCAAGTCGGGGTTCCGCTGGGCCTGTTCTGCATACGCAGGATAGAACTCCAAGTGCTGGCCCGGGCCAGTAGGAGAGGGTGTCTACGGGGATCATCTGTCCCCCTGGGTGTAGAGGCTGCACCCTGGGGCAAATCACATTGTGCAGAGAAAGTCTCTGTTGGGTGACAGTAACTCTTTAACACCTCTCTAACACTTGCAAATCTCCCAATGGCCTGAGGGCCCCGGCCTGGGGCAGGTACTGGGCCTTGCTGGGCATAGAGCTGAATTTATCTCTATGGGGTGATACCTTCTGCCAGCACAGTGGTCCTGTGAGGTTTCAAACAAAATCATGTAGGTGGCAAGGGGATGGACTGAGCGACAATGTCAGGTAAATGAAAATACAGGTGCTGCTCAGGGGTGGGGGTGGCCGTGCAGCCCACCCCAGAGCCTGTGCTGGCCGGATGGAGGCCACACGGAACCGGAAGGTCCAGCAACTGACATGCACAGCGACATGACAGGGCCGGCCACAGGGACGCTCCAGAGACGGCAGCCAGTCCAAAGTGGGGGACCCATGGCCTGGGTCTATGGAGACCATCCCTGCACGGTGCCCAAGAGGCATCAAGCCACTAGGTCCTACCAGAACCCACAGGAGGACTCCTGAAGCTCCTCAGGTCACCCTTGTGCGCACACACACACACACACACACACACACACACACACACACACACAAATTATGCATGGAAACTAATGTGTGTGTGTGCGTGTGTGTGTGTGGAGTTGGAGGTCACAGAGGCCATCACACCCCTGGCTCCAGGAAGAAACAGGGGCTAAGGTCGAGGCAGAGCCTGGGCCGGATTTGAAGAAGCTGGTAAGAACAGCCCCATCTTCCCCAGCAGCCCTGGCCACCCTAGGCCCTGGAAAGTTGGAAGGTGGGGCCCGGGGCACAGCTGGGCGGGGCATCGCAGCCGCAGCAGCCCACGTGCTGGGAGGCGGGAGGGGAAGCAGGTGTGAAGGCAGAAGTGTGACATTGGACGTGACTCGGGGAAAGAGGTCTAGAGTGTCTGGATCTGTGCCTGGGGCCACGTGGGGAGCCACGCAGGGAGAGAGACAAATGGAGCCCCCCATCCTAGCTCTGGCAGCTGAACTCTGATGCCACCCAAAGCTGACACCCTCCCCCAGAGGGTGACAGGAGGTGGAGCCTCTAGGTGGGATTTGAAGGCCATGAGGACTGAGTCCTCATGAATGGGACCCATGTCCTATAGACGAGCCTTCAGGGAGCCCCTCACCCTCATCCGGGCAGGCTTACAAGGTACCACCTGTGACCCCAGCCTCTGGCCCTCGCCAGGCACTGGGCGCATCCAGACTTCTTCCTCCAGGTGAGGCATAACTATCTGTGCCCGATAAGGCCCCAGCCTCCGACCCTCTGTTACAGTCACCCCCGTGCTCTGGGACACCACTATGGCTTAAATGTATTCCCCGAATTTGTGTGAAAACAATCCCCAAACTCATGTTGGTGTTAGGAGGGGGGCCTGGAGAGGTGATGAGGGTCAGAGGAAGGTACAAGTGGGGTGGCACCCGAGGACCATCCATGGACTGAGAGGAGGAGGGGAAGGGCTGGGGACACAGCTCAGAGGTTAGCAAGCACAAGGCCTTGAGGGCTAGTTCCCAGTGCCACATAAGCCAGGCATGGTGATGCACTACTGTAATCACAGCACTTGAGAGGCTGAGGCAGGAGAATCGTGCTGCTGGGAGTCCAAGGCCAGCCTGGGCTCCATAGTGATTTTAGGACCAGCCTGGGCTGCGGAGTAAGAAGGACAAAAGAAAGAAAAAAGAAGAAAGGAAGAAAGGAAGGAAAAAAAAGAAAAAGGAGGAAAGTCAGGCTGGGGACACATGTCTGCTATCTAGCGCTGTGGGAGGCTGAGGCAGGAGGATCACAAGCTCCAGCCAAGCTTGGCCAACTTAGTGACTTAGGGAGACCCTGTCTCAAAATCAGAACAAACAAAGTGCTGGGAATGTAGCTTAATACAAAGGCCCCGGGTTCAAACTCCCATACCCACCCCACCAATAAATAAATAAATAAATAAATAAATAAATAAATAAATAAATAAATACAGGAAAAGAAAAATTAAGAGAGCCCTATGCTGGCTTTCTTGCTGCGTGGCAACGCAACAGAGGGTAGGTCTCCCTCACAGAGGGCCAGCCCGTGATCTCAGGCACCTAGCACCCAGAACTGTGAGTGGATCAGACTCGTGTTGCTTCTACATAACCCTGGTTCAGATGTTCCGGCACAGCGCAGAAGAGGACGAGGCCTCTGCTCTGCAGTAGGACCCGGGCCCCTCCGCACGCCCTGCCAGCGCTCTCTGCCCCATCCTTCTTATCTTACTTTGAGACAGGACCTTAGTGATCTTCTCTGGTTGGCCTTACTTTCTGATCCTCCTGCCTCAGCCTCTTGAGTAGCTGAGATTACAGGTGGGCGGGACTGTGCCTGGATCCTGGTTACTGTCTTACTGATTGATTGATTGTGGTTACTAGGGACTGAGCCCAGGGTCTTACACCGAACAATATCCCCAGCCCACTTTTAATTTTTGATTTTGAGACAGAATTTCACTGAGTCACTACACTGCCCAGGCTGCACTAGAATTTGTGATTCTCCTGCCTCAGCCTCCCAAAATGCCAGAATTACAGGCTCATGCCATCAGGCCCAGCTTCCTGATTAATTTTAGGGGTGTGTGTGTGTGTGTGTGTGTGTGTGTGCGTGTGTGTGCGTGTTTAGTCCACGCTGATCTATACAGTCTCCTGCCTCAGTCTCCCAAGTGCTGGGGTTACAGACGTGCTCCACCACACCTGGCTTACATGATGCTGGGGAATTGAACACAAGGCCTTGTACTTTCTAGGCAAGGGCTCTAAAAACTGAGCTATGCCCCGCAGGTCCTTTCTCCTAGTTACTTTTAAATGCAAGAAACAGAAGGAACAAAGGACTTGGAAATAAGCAACCGGTATCTGGGGGTGGAGGGTGCTGGGTATGGCACCCAGCGACTCGAGTGCCCTAGGTGAGCACTCTGCCCCTGAGCTGGTATCTTCCCTAGCCTGTTGCTGGTGCCTGGAACCACAAGAGCCACGGGGTGGGAGCCCAGTGGCCTGGGAGGCACCGGCCTGGGAGGGACTGACAAGCGGCGTGGGGATGGCGTTCTCCCCAGAGCCACTGGGAGCACCTCCTCGGTACTCAGCAAGGTCTGCACTCCGGGCACAAAGCACCCAGCCGCTCCAGGCCCAGCGGGGTGAGGAGCAGGCCCTAAGGCCACGGCTCCCTGGCTCTGCAGTCCATTAGTGACTACGTGAGGGCGGAGACCTGCCCATGAAGTCCCTTTCCCTGGGCAGCGCCAGGCCCTGCCTGCTGACAGCTCCCAAGCCCTGCTCCTTACCTGCTCCGCCCTTGAGCTGGGGCGGCCCAGAGCTAGTGGCAGACTGCGAAGGGAACACAAAATCTCTGACCCTTAGCTGGCCCAGTGGCATGTGCCTGTCACCCCCCCACTGCGAGAGGCTGAGGCAGGAGGATCCCAAGATGGCGAGCTCCTCTGGCCTGAGTCCCTGAGAGGGGAGCAGTCCCCCCCATCTCCTCACCTGGGCCTTGCTCCCTCCCTCCTTGGGCTCCTGTCCTGTTTCCGTCCTTCCTCACAGACTTTCACAAGCTCCTCCATCCCTGGGGAGGAGCCCCTGACTTCGCCAGGCTTGTTTGGGATGGGGGTGGGTGGGAGGGACAGTAGCAGAGCCCGCAGCAGCGGCGGTACTGCTGGCCCGAGCAAGCCCTTCCCGCAGGCCCGCTTGGTCTTCTGAAGCTGGGGTTAAGTTCTTCAGTCCCTATAGCAAAGGGCTTTGAACTGTGATGTCATTTTAATTTTTTTGTGCCACTGGGGATTGAGCCAAGGGCCTTCACACTGAGCTGTATCCCAGCCCTCTTTTACTTTTGATCCTTGAGACAGAGGCGTGCTAGGACACTAAGTTGCCCAGGCAGAGATCAGCCTTGCAATCCTCCTGCCTCAGACTTCCAGGGGGCTAAGGCCTCAGGCCTGCGACACTGGGCTCAGCCAGATAGCAATTTTAATAAGGAACGTACTGAGGATTTGGTTGAATGTCAGATCCACGCAAGGCCTGCGGCCGGGAGCAGGTTCTTGGCAGAGGCCATCATGCGAGGAGGAAACCGTGCGGGGCTGCAGGGCTAGAACCCACGGCTGTCCTGAGCTCGCCCGGGAAGGAAACGTGGAAGAGGACGGTGTGGCAAGCAGAGAAGCCCGGGCAACACAGAGAAGCCCGGGCAACACGGTGCCAGAAATTGGAACGATACAGCCACAGCCAAGGGATGTCAGCTGGAGCGGTCGTCAGAGGATGCAGCGCGGACCCCGAGGGCACCCACAGGGAGCGCCCGCCACACTGGCCAGTCGTCTGCATCTCAGACTTCTGGCCTTCGGAACGGTGACACAATGCATTTCTACTGTTTTAGCCTGTTCCCTTTGTAGTAACTTGTCATAATTGCCCTAGGAAACTAACACAGCTAAGGAAAGTGGTCTGGGTGGTGAAGGCCATCAAAAAAAGGGAGAGTAGTATATGCAAAGGCTCTGTGGTTTAGAAGATGATGCCTCTGGCTTCTGGGAGAGCATTACAGTGACAGGAGCAGGGCTGAGCATGGGGACGAGGTAGCAGGGAGGGAGCAGGGGGTCCTTAGTGAGAGCAGTGAAGGCTCTGTAGTGGATAGGTGGGTGATATTTCGTGCTGTTTTCCCATTGCAGCCAAGTCCTTGGATCAGGGCTGGTCTGCGTGGTCTGTGTGACCCCTATTAGAAGAAAAGTCCCAGAACATTCCAAGCAGGCCACCAGCACTGTGGTGTGCACTCCCTGGGAGCCCTGAGTGGCTTGTAAAGCGATCGTGTATTAGTGCTAGAGAGCCAACCCTAAGCCTCCCTCCTGAGCAGCAACTCTTGTATTTTTGATTTTGAGACAGATTTCTCTAAATTGCCTAGACTGGGCTCAGACTTGGCCAGCCTCCTGCCTCAGCCTCCTAGAGGGTTGGGATTACAGGTCTATGCCACGGGGCCCGGCTACACGTCAGGATTTCAAGCCCTGGTGAGTGTCATGCCAGGAGGCCACTTGTGGGGATTTGGGCTGCCAGTCCCAGCTGAGCCTGGCACTGTGACTGGCATGTCGAGGTGCAGCCTGAGACCCAGAGGAGCTCTTCCAGTGGCCGAGCCCCTTGATACCACGCATGGCAGAACCCTCCCTCCAGGCCCCGCCCAGGGCTCCAAGCCAATGACATGGGGCTGCTTTCTGTCACTACTTTGGGTTAGTGTCTTTAGCACAGTGAGTGACCAGAACAGCCCCTGGCCTGGCTGGAGGCTGCGACTTGGCCCTGAGAGCCCTGGGAGCTGTGGTAGAGTGGTTTAATCCAGAATGTCCCCCAAAAGTCTCACATATCTGACTTTTATGAATCGCCTATGGAACCATGCGCGTTTGGGAGACAGGGACCTGGTCCGGGGCGTGAATTACATGCATGTAGGTTGGAGTACAGGTGTGTGGTGGGGGCTTACCACACCTTCCACATCTTCTGTGCCTGGAAGGGCCGGAGCACTGGGACAGGACCTGGAAGGGTATATATGCCGCTACCTTCCTCTGGAGAGAGACTGGACTTGGTGGGACTTGGGTTCCTGTGTGTGACGTCGTGAGAAGCTGCCTCCACCTCTGTCTCTGCCGAAACTCCTCTAGCAAAAACCCTGGGAGACAGGAGTGTAGCCAAGTGGTTGAAGCACTTACCCAGCAAGCAGAAGGCCCTGAGTCTGGTTCCCCAGCAGCACGTAAACCAGGAGTGATGGAGCACGCCTATAGCCCCAGCACTCGGGAGGCTGAGGCAGGAGGATTGCTGTGAGTCCAAGGCCAGCCTGGGCTCCACAGTGAGCTCAGGACCAGCCTGGCCTACAGAGCAAGACCCTGTCTCAAAATAAATAAACAAACAAATAAAAAAATAAAAAAAACTTAACACTCACCACGCCCGCCCCACAATAAAAACAAAAGGAAGATGACAGAGAAAGAGAGAAAAGACAAATATGGCCAGGTGCACTCTGGGAGGCTGAGGCAGGAGGCCTGCACGCTGTTTGTCCTTCTAGGTCTGGCTTATTTCACTTAGCATGATGGTCTCCAGTTCCATCCACCTTCCTGCAGATGATGTGACTTTATTCTTCTTTATGGCTGAGTAATATTCTACTGAATATATGTGCTACATTCTCTTTATTTTTTTTTTTCTGATAATGGGATTCCCATTGTATTGAGCTATATTACTAGACCATTTTTAAAAATTTGCTTGAAGACAGGGTCTCACTAAGTTGCTAAGTTGCCTAGGCTAGGCTCAAATTCAGCGATCCTCCTGTCACAGCCTCCCAGAATGCTGGGATTTCAGGCCTGGACCATCAGACCTGACTCCACCCACCTGTTGATGGGTGCGCCTGTGAGCTTTGCCCCAGTGAACCCGGCTGAGCAGGTCCCCCATGTCCCTGTCACACTAATTGGGCCCTTATTAGACCCTGGAGGCAGCCAGCTGGATGAAACGGTAGCTCTATTTTTAGATTTTTTGAGGAACCTGCATGCTGATTTCCATAATGGCTGAGCTCATTCCCACTCCTACCCGCCCCTGAGGAAGGGCCCTCCCGTGGCCCCCATCCTGCCAGCGCTCGTTGGCGGGTTTTGTGTTCTTGATGGGAGCCATTCTGGCCGGAGGGGAGGTCGCCCCACATAGCTCGGGTTTGCATTTCTCTAATGGCTGAAGATGCTCAACTTTTTTCATTTACTTACTGGCCATTTGTACTTCCTTTGAAAGGCGTGTGCCCAGCTCGTCTGCCCACAAATTGATGGGACCACCCTCCTCTCTTTTGTACTGGGGACTGAGCCCGGTTCTTGGAGCTGAGCTGCACGCCCCACCCATTTTTGGGTTTGATTTAGAGATGGGGTGTCCCTCAGTCACTACGTTGCCCAGGCTGGTTTTGAACCTGTGATCCTCCTGCCTCAGCTTCCCACAGCTCCTGGACACTTGTCTTTTCTCTCTTTTTCTCTGTCTTCTTTTTTTTGGGGGGGGGGGATATTAAGTTTTTGAGTTTTTAAAATATATTCTGGATAGGACTTCTCTGCTGGAGGAGGCGTCGGCAAAGCCTTCCTCCGTTCGCTAGGCTCTGCACTGGCTCCTTAGCTGCGCAGAAGCACTTGAATTTGACGTAGTCCTGTTGGCTGGCTTGGCTGTTGCTCCTTGGCTTACTGGAGTCCCGTTCAGTAAGACCTTGCCTGTGCCTGTGCCTGCGGCTTCAAATGTTTCCCTGGTGTCTTTGGTTCCTTTTTCCTTTCTTTGTTTGTTCTTCTTTTGACTTAGGATCTTGCTCTACAGTTCAGGCTGGTCCCGGAATAACTATGTAACTCAGACTGGCCCTGAACTCCCGGTGGTCCTCCTGCCTCAGCCTCCAGAGTACTCAATGCTAAGTGCGAGCTGTCAACCCAGCTAACCCCTGCGCGGTACTGGGGATTCCAGCCCAGGGCTTGGTGCACACAGGGTGAATACTCTGACCCTGAGCTGAGCCACATCTTGAGTTCCCTCCTTTTTTCTTCTGACGGTTTTAAAGTTCCAGGCTGTGTACCATGGTCTGTAATCTATTTTGAATTCAGCACAGTGGGAGAGACAGGGATCTAGCTGCAGTCCTGACATGGGGTATCCAGTTTCCCCAGCGCTCTTTCACTGATTGACGTACTTACTTACGTGCTTATTTCGGTACCGGGAACCAAGCTCGGGCCTTCACACCGAGACGCATCCTTGGCTGGCTTTGATTTTTGATTTTTGAGACCAGCTTTCGCTAAATTGCCCCGGCTGGGATGGAACTTGTGAACCTCCTGCCTCAGCTTCCCAGGGTACTAGAATTACAGGCCTACAACCCAGCACCATGTCTTTCTTTTTTAAAATTTTGTTTAGTTCAGGCTGGTTCTCAGCTCACTATGGAGCCCAGACTTGGCCTGGAAGTCATGGCAATCCTCCTGCCTCAGCCTCCCTACTGCTGTGATTGCAGGCTGTGATTGCACCACACCTGGCTTCGAACTGAGGGCATTGTGCTTGCTAGGCAAGTGCTGGAACTGCTGTGCCGGTTCTCCAGGCCCATCAGCACCCTTTCTGGACAAGGCTGTCTCCTCTCCCTCGGTCTCTTTGTTGAGAATCAAGTGGCTGCAGAGGAACAGGTTTTTTTTCTGTGTCCTCTAATCTGTTCCTACTGCCTGGGCCTGTTTTAATGCCAGGAAAACCTCGTTTTTGTTGTTACGGTGGTTTTGTACCGTATTTTGAAATCAGGAATTACAATGAGCTGAAGATGTATGCAGTGTTACACGTCTGCTATCCCAGCAGCTGGGAGGCCGAAGAAGGACTGCTGTGAGTTCGAGGCCTGTCTAGGCTACATAGTGAGTTAACCCTGTCCCAAAATGAAAAAATAAAAATAAAAAAATAAAAAAGAATTATAAAAACCTGAAGCGTGGCCCTTTGGCCCAGGATGGCTCTGGCTACTCTAGGGCTTTGGTGCTTCCGCATGAATTCTGGAATTATTTTTTTCTAGTCCTGCGAGCAACATCACTGGCATCCTGATAGGGATCTCACTGAGCCTGCAGGTTGCTGCCAGTCATGTGGCCATTCACAACATTAATTCTAAGGCAGACCCAGTGGCGCAGGCCTATAGTTCCAGCACTCTGGGAGGCTGAGGCAGGAAGATGTGAGTCTGAGCCGAGCCTGGGGCACTTAGCAACCTAGTGAGAACTTAACTCCAAATCAGAAAAAAGAAAGAAAGAAAAGAAAAGAAAAAAAGAAGCAGAGGAAAAGAAAAAGGTCTGGGGATTGTAGCTCAGCATGAAGGCCCTGGGTTCAACCCCCAGTATCATGTAATAATAATAATTATTAATAATAATGATGATGAAAATACCAATCCATGAGTACTGGACACTCCTCTCTTTTAAAAGAAGCACATATCTGGGCATGGGGGCGCACACCTCTAATCCCAGCACTTGGAAGGCGAAGGCAGGAGGATTGTCATGAGTTCTAGGCCAGCCTGGGTTACAGAGTGAATTCAGTACCAGCCTGGACTGCAGAATAAGACCCTGTTTCCCCCCAAAAAATGAAAATAAAAAAATAGTACTTTAATGGTAAGTTAGGAACATTTGCAAGCTATTCACATGGAAGGGACACGTGTCTACACGTGTTCCCTAAGTTTCTGGGTTAGGGAGGAGGAGGTGAAAAGTCTTGGGTCCCGAACCTATGAATAACAAAATTCACAAGTACGCAAGGCCCTTAAGTCACCTGGGGCACTAAGCTGGGGCTGGGAGTGTAGCTCAGCGATTACAGCACTTGCCTAGGAAACATAAGGCCAAGGGTTCTATTCCCCAGCACCATATTAGCGTGCATGGTAGTGCAGGTCTGTAATCCTCATGCTCAGGAGGCTGAGGCAAGAGGATTACAGTGGGTCCTAGGCCAGCTTGGGCTACATGGTGAGTTTAGGACCAACCTGGATTACGCAGTGGGACCCTGTCTCAAAATAAATAAATAAATCAGCTGGTTATTTGAGCTTAAAATTAATTAGTCAACTGTTTAGCATGGTGTTTGCATAAGTGCAATACACATCCTTTCATATACCTTATTTACTTATATATCTATTTATTTTGATGGTATGGGGTACCCAGCTCAGGACCTTCACGTTGAACTGATACTTAGCCCATTGTGATTTTTTATTCTGAGACAGGGATCTTGCTGGCAATCTCCCATATACTTTTTTTTTTTTTTTTTTTTTGAGATAGGGTCTCACTTTGTAGTCCAGGCTGGTCCTGAACTCACGGTGTAGCCCAGACTGTCCCTGAACTCATGGCAATCCTCCTGCCTCAGTCTCCCAAGTGCTGGGATTACAGGCATGTGTCACCATGCCCACCTTATGTGGTGCTGGGGAATCAGACTCAGGGCCTTGAGCTTGCTAGGTAATCACTTTAATTGCTGAGCTATTTCTCCAGGCCCTTTCCCATATACTTTAAATTGCTTATAAGCTGGGCCTGGTAGCATAGACCCATCATCTCAGCACTCTGGGAAGCTGAGGCAGGAGGCTTCTGAGTTGGAACTCTAAATCAACCAACCAGTCAGTCAATCAACCAATCACTTCTAGATGACTTACCCTAACTACAGCGATGAGGACGCGCTGCATACGGTTGCCGTATTGTTCTGTTTAGGGAACGGTAGCAAGAGAAATCTGTGTGCTCAGCACAGGGGCAGTGTGACCCGCGGTATTTTCTACCTGCCATTGGTTACCCGGTACGAAGCCAGCCCCTGTGCCGAGCTCAGGGACCGCCACCTCCGCGTTTTACACTGGACCAGATGTCACGTCAGAGGCCACCGGGGTGGGAGCTGGAAAGAGAGCAGGTGGCCGGGCTGGCTCCAGGCAGCCCCGCCCCCGGCAGCCTCTCCTCCCTGCATGACAGAGGCCCGAGCTCTGGCCAGCAGACTGCCCCATTGGCGGCAGGCAGGAACACAAGGCCTGAAGGTTAAGTGTCCTTAAGTTTCTGGGAGAATAACAATGGTAAGAGCAGTGTTTCCCGTTTTCTGTGACTTCACGTCTCAGTCCTCAGAGTGGCTGCGGGGAGGAGGCGTCGCCTGACTCTCTCAAGGTCACCCCGCCTGGAACCCATACCAGGCGGGACTCCCTGCATAAGGCCCCTTGGGAGCCTAGAAGGAGGAAGTGGAGGACGAGTGTAAGCGGCCCATCGCCTCTGTATGGCATTCATGTATTTTGGGTAGGACTGGGGATTGAACCCACGGCCTTCATTTTCAGGTACATCTCCAGCTTTTTTTTTTTTTTTTTTTCTTAGACAGGCTTTTGCCAAGTTCCCCAAGCTGGGCTTGAAATTGGGATCTTCCTGCCTCAGCCTCTGAGAGGGCTGGGATCACAGGCCCAAGCCACAAGCCTTTTTTTTTTTTTTTTTTTCTAATGTGACATTCCCATTTCCACCGTGTCAGCTCTCCTGGCATCACCCAGCCTGAACCCCAAATCACCCCCGATCCTCTGTTCTCACCTTCCCATCTCTGTACCCAGGGCCTGAGGGAAGGCCTCCTGGCACAGAGGCCCAGAGAGGCCCTGAGGTTACCTCCCTGACCTTGTCCCTTCCCTCTGACAGTCGCCAGCTGCACCCTGAGCAGAGCCTTTGTCCCAGCGAGCCCCCCACTGTGGGAACCCACCTAGCGTCACCACAGTCTTCGGGCAGCGTCCACCCCGTCTCCCTCCACACCGAACATTCTCTGCCCCTTACTGTCTCGGGTCTCATCCCAGGTAGCAGTGAGGGCTCACGGCAGACGGGGGTCCCAGAGAAGTGCTCAGCAGCGCGTTATGTGACCCCGCAGTGATGCACAATCTGGGTGCAGCCAGACCTGCTAGGCGGAGGGCAAGGACAAGAGACTGTGCCGAGCCAGGTGGGCAGTCCTCCAGGGAAGGCTGGATGTGGGCTGACTGAGGACCCGAGAGGCTGCAGGGGCACAGGGCGAAGGCTGAGCAGGCAACAGTTTCAGCCAGACCCCCAGAAATGTCCACCTGAGCTGCTGTCCTTGGGGGGTGACCGCATGCCACAAGCCAGGTGGCTTAAAATGACAGAAATGCTGGGTGTGGTGGCACATCCCTGTGTTTCTAGCACTCTGGAAGGCTGAGGCAGGAGGATTTCGAGTTTGAGTCCAATCTGGGCAGGTTAGTAACTTAGTGAGATGCTGTCTCAAAGTTAAAAATAAAATAAATGCAGGAGCTGGAGGAATAGCTCAGCTGTTAAAGTGCTAAGCTAGCAAGCTCAAAGCCCTGGCTTCAATTCCCCAGCACCACATAAGCTGGGTGTGGGGGCACACACCTGCAATCCAAGCACTCGGGAAGCTGAGGCAGGAGGATTGTCATGTGTTCAAAACCAGCCTGGGCTCCATAGTGAGTTCAGGACCAGCCTGGACTACAGAGCAAGACCCTGTCTCAAAAATAAATGAAATGGTCTAGGGACATTGTTCAATGCAGAGGTCCTGGGTTCAATCCCCAGTACCACACACACGTACATGCACACTTACTTGCATGAGAGTCCCTGACCAGGTGGACGCCTTCCTGGGGCACCTGACACACCGTCTTCTTCATGCCCCGGCTCTGGGCCATCTTTGGCGTTCCTTGGTCTGTAGAAGCTTCACCTGGGTTCCTGATCTCGTGTGTACATGGTGTTTGTGTCTGTCTCTTCACGTGGACTTTGTGTGTGTGTGTGTGTGGTGGTGGTTCCGAGGATGGAACCCAAGGCATTTGCACTGAGCTATATCCTCAGCTCTTTTTAAATTTTTTTTTTATTTTGAAAGAGCATCTTGCTACGTTGGCTCCACCTCCCAGAGCGTCGGGATGACAGTAGATCACCAAGTCCAGGCAGGCCTTCTTCTTGTTCTGTTGTGGTCTTTGTGTTTTGGGCAGCCAGCCCAGGACCTTCTCATTAAACTACATCCCAGCCCATTGTTTTAGTTTTCAATTTGTAAATAGAGTCTTCCTAAATTGCTGAGTTGCCCAGGTGGAGCTCAGACTGCCTCAGCCTTCCAGAGTGCTGGAGGACAGGCCTTCTGTGCACACTGGCCCCAGTCACAGAGGACTCCGAGGACTTTGTTTTAACCTGGTCACCCCTGTAAAGACGCCACTCTTAAGCAGTCACACGGGAAGGGCTCTAACAGGCTTGTGGGAGGGACACGACCCATGTCACCCGTCTCTCCTCATACCCAGGCTAACAGGGCTTGACAAGAAATGAGTACTGATGTCCCAGGAAACTAAGTAGGTACAAGTAAGGGCCACCGGCCTGTGCTTTGGGGATCTTTTTGTGATATAACTGGATTAATTTTGCGGGAAGAATCTAGTCATCTTAGGTCAGTATTTTTAATGCAACTGAGCACTAAAACATACTAGCAAACACAACCTAGTAAAAGTTCTAAATACATATAGTATAATTTTATTTTTTTGTGGTGAAGAGGACCCAACCCGGGGCCTTCACTGAGCTACATTCCCAGCCCATTTTTACTCTGTTTTGAGACAGTGTCTTGTTAAGTTGCTCAGGCTGGGCTCAAACTTGTGATCCTCATGGCTCAGCCTCCGGATTAGAAAGAATGGCACGCACGCATGTCACAGTATCCGTCTTCCTTTTCTACCAAAGGTGACCTGGAGTTCTTTCTACAGATGTCAAGAGTCACCGATTATGATCTGATTGGAGTTGAAAAACATTCTTCAGCCCAAGACAACCCACTCTCCCCGCCCCAGGAAAGTGCAAATTGTTTCACTAGGTCCCACGCCCAGGCCAGTGGTGAGCAACAGCGGGAATTAGTCCCATCAGGAGAACAAGACTGAACTGCAAGATTCAGGTCAGGCAAAACCTGGCGACACTCGCGCCCCGCAAGGCCCCTGTGTTCAAGGCTACTTTTGTGTGGACACAGCTGGCTGAAATTTGTCTCCCTCTCCCCCCTCATGTCCCCCAACAATGTGAGGCTCAGGCCCCAAATAGAAAGAGACCACTGGAAGGCAGAGAGGGCGGGGCTGGGCATCTCAAGGCCATGTCACCATCTTTAATACCTTTCTACTATTTACATCACACCCAGTGGAGGGGGCTTTCTACACGGTAGGAATGGTGTCATCTTACAGGGGTGTCACAATGTGCACAGCACATACATCACATTATAGATCAGCACCTGTATAAAACTACAGACGGATTCTGAGATGGTGGCAAAGACAGAAACCTCAAACACAACTTCATCCCTCAAGGTGATGGTACAACTTGCAAAGAAAAATACATATAAGTTACAAGTGACCAAGGACAATTGAGTTCTGCACTTTTTTTTTTTTTAAATACAGAGTCTCCCTCTGTAGCCCAGGCTGGTCCTGAACTCACTATGGAGCCCAGGCTGGCCTTGGACTTGGCAATCCTCCTGCCTCAGCCTCCCGAGTGCTGGGATTACAATGCTGAGTGTTGGGATTACAGTGCTATTACAAGCATGTGCCACCACAACTGGGTAATTTTTATGTGCGAATTGAACCCTAACTGGTGAGCTACACCCCAGCCCGGATTCTGCACTTAAGAGACATGCATTTCTGACCATTTGATTGGACCCAGATGACATATCTCTTAAGAATTTGATGCACGAGCAACGATCAGGGTTTGTTTCCATGTCAATAGATTAAATACACAGCATCTACAGATTGTCCCCTCAACCCACCCACCAAACAGCATGACAAGCTATGACGACTCTGGAGTCTAGGGCCTCGCTTCAAAACTCAAAAAATGGTAGCACAGCCTAACGTCCCAAGAGGGCAACCGGCAGTCTGAGATGTGTGGTCCTGTCTCAGCGGCTTCTCACAAGGGGCTTCTTTCTTCCAGGCTCCGGTTAAGAATAGTATTTTAAGTAGAAGATTTGCATTCAAACAATGAGTTTGCAAAAGGAATGTGAAGGACAGAAAGTCCGACCCGCTTTTCCAGTCTCGCTGTCTGTAGACTCCCCATAAAGTTAATTCGGGAGACAGCTCGGAAACATCCTAGGACAGTCTTAAAAGTCTTGGTGAAACATTCAGAGCATTTCTGGTAGCGAGCTAAGGTCACTTTGTATAAACTCCAGAAAGTCATTCATTAAAATTAAACGTTTGCCATCACCTTGGAACTTTTTTTAAACCTCCCCGAGGCTGCCTCTTCCATCTTTGTTCAACGACAGGGGTTACATTTGTAAAATATAAAGGAAAATATAAGGTTACTTGGTGACCATATAGTGCACTCGAACAGCTGTCTGCAAATATTTTCACCATGATAACCCTTACTAAAAGTAAATCACGGGGTAAAGATAGCTCAAATGTGACAAGGTTCGAGTGGGACGCGCTAACACTATCTGCAGTCCTTTTTGGCTACATATGGGGAAAAAAAGCCTCTCAGAATGGCAAACGGCACGGATGGGTCTGCTGCAGAGGTCGTCAGTGGTGTAAGGACTCGTGAGGTAGGTGTCTGACGCTCTGTGCAGGGCCGAGCCAGCTCCTGCAGGCAGCCGCGGCGAGGGCCTCTGAGATCACAGGAGCATTTCACCAAAAATTAATAGCTACTTCTAATATCCAGAGCTCCCCACACACAGGGAAGCCTGGCTTGTTTGCTTCTATTTTTAAAAATATATTCTAAGCCAGGCCTGGTGGCACAGGCCTATAATCTCAGCACTCCGGGAGGCTGAGGCAGGTAGATTGCCAAATTCAACCCCAGACCGGACAAGTTAATAACTTAGTGAGACCTTGTCTCAAAATCAAATATTAATTTTTAAAAAATGGGATGGGGATGTAGTCCAGTGGGACGGTCCTGGGTTTTATCCCCAGCACCACAAAACAAAAATAAAAACAGATTCTACTCCATTATCAGAAGTATGGTCTAACACAAATTAGATTTCATCAGTAGGGGTGCGAATCCACCACCTTGTCCGTGACCAGCCTCCCAGCAGGACGCAGGCTCCTTTCCGAGGACTTCACACACTGTGTCATTTCCCTAGTGGCTTCCGTTCCCATGGACTGTGGCCGATCCACAGTGGCAAAAGGGAGAGCTTATAAAGTTGTCCAAGGGCATCTCCCCTCCGGTAGATGGAGGGAGATTGCCTACAGCAAAGTTCAAAGGTCAGCCGTCCCAGAGCTGAAGACCTAGTAGCAGCGAGGACCTGGACAGCAGACAGCACCTTTCGGCAGGGGTGTAAACCAATCCGTCCTGATTCACAGCAACAAGGCACAGAGGGACTCGGGCCTCAGAACGCGGGCCCACGGAGCCGTCTCAGAGCTCCTGTGCCTGCGCCGGAACCCCAGGCAGGCCTTTCCACGCAGGGATGCCGGCTGCCGCCGAAAGCCCACGTCATCGTGTTAAAAACACAAAATAGCAGCACACATGTGGCAATGTTTTGACAGGGAACTGAACTCGACAGTAAAATACATCACACCCCCCACCCCCGGTGCTTTCCTTTTGCTGCAGTTTTTTTGGCTTGTCATTTGTTTTCCCAGAAAAAAATATGAAACACCCTCCCCAAATCATAAATAATCCGGTGGCATATATACATATTTAAATAATTAATTTAAATATCTTACACCTACTCTCGAATTAAACTCTCCACCCAAAGAAAGTGCTCCTCCTGGGGAGGGTCACAGCCTGGGGAGGAAGTGGGTGACCTTCATGGTGGGGGACACTCGACTCCCCTTCTTGGTCCTCCCGTTCTTGCTCAGGGCAATGAACATGCCCGGGTGCGCGTGGGACTCGTAGGCGTTGTAGTTGTTGGGTAGAAGTATTTCCTTGAACTTGCACTCATCGGCGAAGAAAGGCTGATAGGGAGGAGCACAGGGTGAGCCAGGGACCGGGGGTCCCGCGCAGGTGGTAACAAGACCCTCACGGGGTGAGAAGGACAAGCCCAGCCCACAACATCTGGAGCATAGCCACCTGCCGGGCACCTGACCACCACTGGGTTTCACCTCCACCGTGTCCTGCTGGTTAAGACCCACTTTCTGGGTATTGCCAAGGTTCTCAGTGGCCTCTCACCAAATGGTGATGGCAGGAACAGGCTCTTTTCATCTGGTCTGGGTCTCAGACATCAGGGCCCCTGAGCACCAAGCCCCTGGAGACTGCGGCCCTGGACACCTCAGGCCTCCTTCTGGGCGCTCCGGAGGGTCTTGCCAGCTCTGCCCACGGGTGACTCTTGTGCTCGCTGGAGGGATCCCTTGTGGCCTGGAGGGGGTCACAACCTGTTGGCCCTGCCCACAATCCCCACCTGGGTGCCAGTTACTCACCGAGCCATAGAGCTTGCCCTTGCTGCTCATGGCCACGAAGAACCGGCTGGTCACCCCGAAGATGCTCACAATGCCACGCTCTGCCGGCGAGAGCTCCAGGAGGCCTGGGGGCAGGGCGCAGGTCATTTGGGGCAGATAACCCTTGGCCTGGTCCCTCGGCCAGTGTATCTGTGGGAACCTCCTTTCAGGGGTAGGTGTGGAGGTAATGGGTTCAGGGTGCCCAGCAGGCCCCTCCAAGGGTCTCTGTAGCCCGTGGGCAGTTATCAGCAGTGCTCCAGTCACTGACCGCAAGAGTGAGGCGACCCCAGTGGCACCAGTGGCCCTCCAGCCCGGTCCCAGCCTGGGCACGTGTCCCAGATCCCCGCGGACGCCGCGCGTTCTGTGCCCACGGCGAAGGCTCTGGAATTCGGCTCCAGGAGCCCCGGTTTCCGAAGGCGGGGAGGCGGGGCTCGGCCGCCCGGCCGCGGCGGGAGCCGGAGTGATATTGTGTCCCCGAGCCCAGCGAGAAAAGGGACTGGAACCCGCGCCTGCTCGGTCCCCAGGGCCCGCCAGCAGGTGCCCGCCCTGGGTCTCCGCATGTGTCGAGTGAGTTGGAAGAGGTCGCCCGGCCTCGCCCTTACCGCCCGCGGCCCACTCACTGTCGCCGGTGTCGGCGTGTACGCCGCCGATGCGGCCGTCGGGGAGCACCTGGAGGTGGAAGCCGATGCCCACGTTGCAGTACAGCCGCCGCAGCCGCTTGATGCCCAGCAGATAGTCTCCGGCGCCGCTCTGGACGGCACCTTCCTTGGGCTGCGCAGCCACCGGCAGGCGCGCCAGGGAGCGCGCCACCAGGCTTTCCCAGCGGCGCTCCAGCTCGGCCTCCAGCGTGCCATTGGGCGCGGTGGGCGCGGATGCGCCCCCTCGGCCCGCCCAGGGCACCAGCACGGCCAGCAGGAGCGCCGGGAGCAGCGCCGCCGCGGCCGCCCTGGGCCCCGCCATCCCGGCCCGCGGGCCGTGCGTCCGTCTGGGAGCCCGTGCGCCCGGGAAGCCGAGGGCCGAGCTGCGTCTCCGGGGTCCGGCGGGAGCGCGCCGCCTGAGTCCGGCAGGGCGTGCCCGGCGGAGGGAGGTCGGAGCGGGAGGGCAGCCGAGCTGCGGGGTCCCGACACGCAAGCGCTACTCGGGCGGCACGGAGCGCAGGGCACAGAGGAGGCGCGCGCGGTCCGGACAAGGACTTCGCTGAGCGGCGCGCACCCCCTGCGCGCTGGGCCGGCAGGACGCCGAGCCGCTGTATATATAGCCGGCGCCCCCTCCTACGCGCCAGCTCCCACTGGGCCGTGCACATTCGCCTGGGCGCCCGGGGCGCTGTGGCGCTCAAGGCTTTGTCGCAGGCTGCCTGCCAATCAGGGACTGGGGAGGGGAGGAAGCCGGGGCCCAGCGCAGCCACTGTCACCTGGAGGGACTCCGGCCCCCACCCTTGGCTCCGCCCAGCCCACGAACCTGTTCGTCCCGCCCATCGCGCCTCCTTCATTCCTGCTTTCCAAAGTTGGGCTCTTGCGCTCCACGCCTCGCCCGTCCCATTCCCCCGGTCTCCTTACTGCGCGTGGGCGCGGAAAGGAACACCCGTCCCTGCCCCTTTAGAGACTCCCGATCGCCCAGCGACTCTGTTGGGGTAAGGATTGGCTTGGGATGAGGATCAACTGCGCCTGACTGGGCAAGGGACAGCCCATGGGTACAGGCTGGAGGAAGACCACAGGCTTGGTGGGTTGTCTCCCACCTGAGCAGGGGTCAGTGAAAGGAGTATCCTAAGGGAAGCCCCGGGCGACGTGGAGTGTGAGGATGTACCCAAGGCAGACCGCAGTCCTGCAGCCCATAAGCCACAACAAGTGGCTGGGCATGAGGCTGAAGGGGTTCCCAACAGGGATGGTTGGTGCTATAACCAGAGCCCACCCTACCAAGACCTGTCCAGGCCCTGGAGCCCACTCTCCCCACCAGTTACTATATTCATGATGGCCCGATGGGGGCGTGGTGGGGGGCAGAGTACCCTACTGTAAGTGTGAAAAGCTCTTTCTGTGTGGTACCTGGGGAGCTGTGCCTGCCACTTCCCAGCCGCAGCCCCAGGGGGCTTGGAGACGACACCACCCTTTACTGCCACCATACCTGAGACCAGAGACATCCCCCTTCCACCCTGGAGCCTGTCCTGCCTAGCCTCGATCATCAAAGGGATTCTGGAGGCTTAAGGAGCAAGGCCCAGAAAGGGGGCACTCGGGGGTCCTCCATGGCCTTGGCAGCACCAGAACCCTAGATCCCCCTCTTTGAGGCTCTTTGAACCAGCTCACAGCTGCAGGATGCAATTGGCAACTTCAGGGACCTCCAGCCCCCTGGGTGGGCTCAAGTTTCTGGGGCTGGGAAGGCCATCTTGTTCTCCCTTTTCTACCTCTGGTCCCTAAGTCCATCTGGCAAAACGCCCCGGAAGGTAGGCTGCCCTGCTTCCACCCTGATCCATCTGGGCATCTCCGGGCAGGTGGAACCCCAGCCGGGAGACCACGTGGGCCGGGTTCCTGGTTCCTCTCTCTTCCCAGGACTCCTACAGCTCTCTCAGTTTAGGGCTCCCTTGGGCCCTTGTCCTTCCAACCTGGAGTTGAGAAAAGGGCCCTGCAGGTGGCTGGCCCACATCCCCTAGTAAGTGCCCTGGCAACTCAGGTCAGGCCGATGGGGCCTGTTGCCTGTGTGGGTGCTGTGCCTTCTGGGCCCGCCCATGAACACTGCAGGCCTGCAGTCCCCACTGCTCAAGGGACTTGGCAGAAACACCAGAAGGACAAGCCCCTTTCGTGCCACCACCTCTTGCCACCTGCTGTCCCCAGCCCCTGTGCTCCTGTCACACTGGCCTCTCCACCTCCTCAGCTTTCCAGCCAGAAAAATGTACCCTCATGACTTCTCCCCCAGTGATGTCTGACCTCCAATAGCAACATTTTGGGGACATCTGTTTGCCCCCCCCCCCCCCCACCAATCTGCCCTGCCCAAGTCCCTGTGCTCACCGCTTCTTCACAGCCCTGAAGAATTTTCTTCAGGGCTGGGAGGGAGTGTAGCTCAATGAACAGAGTGCTTGCTTGGGAAACATGAGGTACCAGGTTCGATTCCCTAGCACCACACACTAGTGGGCATGGTGGTGCACACCTGTAATTCCCGCACTTGGGAGGCTGAGGCTGGAGGATTGCTGTGAGTTCTTAGGCCAGTGTGGGCTCCATAGTGAGTTCAAGAATAGCCTGAACTACAAAGTGAGACCTTGCCTCAAAAAAAAAGAGAATTTTTTCAGCTGTGCGTGATGATATACACCTGTTATCCCAGCAGTCTGGCTGAAGCAGAAGAACCAAGACTTTCAGTCGAGCAGGGGCCACCAAGTGACTTAACAGGACCTGTTGCAAAATCAAAACTAAAAATGGGCTGAGATTGTAGTTCAATGGAAAGGCTCTGGGCCTGGTTCCCCGTGCCACACAGTAAGTACATAAACAAAATAAAAATTTTAAATGGGGGCTGGAGGAATAGCGCAACAGTTAAAGCACTTGCCTGCAAGAACAAAGCCCTGAGATTTGATTCCCTAGCACCACAAAGGCTGGGCGTGGTGGCTCATGCCTATAATCCCAGCACTCGGGAGGCAGGAGGTTTGTCTTGAGTCCAAGGCTGGCCTGGACTTCATAGTGCATTCAGGATGAGCCTGCACTATAGAGTGAGACCCTTGTCAAAAATACAATAAAATAAAAATAAATGGACTGGGGAAATAGTTCAGTGTAAAGGAGCTGGATCTAATCCCCAGTGCTGCTAAATAAAATAAAATAAAATAAAATAAAATAAAATAAAATAAAATAAATAGAAAAGGAGGGCTGGCAATGCCGCTTAGGGATGGAACACTGCCCTGCATGCACAAAGTCCTGGGTTCTAGCCCCAGTAACACAGAAAATAATAAAATAAAAAAGACATGCCAGATCCTGAGGCTCAGGTCTATAATCATCATACTCTTGAGAGGCTGAGGCAGGAGGATCACAAGTTCAAGTTCAGCCTGGACAACTTAGTGTCTTAGTAATACCTTCAAAAGCCAAACAAAGCAAACAAAAAAGACTGGGGGTGTAGCTCAGCATGAAGGCCCTGGGCCTGCACCCCAAGTGCCACTGAAATCAATCAAGCCAAGCTTTACTTACTAAGTGATCTTCCCCAGCTTCGACTGGCACAGCTCTCCGCTTCCCAGCAGTGTCCAGGGCCTGGCACAAAGCAGGTGCTCTGCAGGTGTTTGTGAGCAGTTACCAGCCAAGTGGGCTCGAGTCCCCGTACTGGCACAGAGTGCTCAGCCTTCCACATCCTTGAGACAAACAGGCGCAGATAAGGTAACCTGGAGGGGAGACCTCTCTGCCCACTGGCCTTCTGCACCCCAGGAGTCCCGTTATCCAGAACCACGCACTCAGAAAAGGACCCCTGCAGCCACCTCTGTGGGGTCAAATCCAGGCCCTCGCCTGCTATTCCAAGACATTAAGCTATTTTACTTTTAATCACCCTCAGTTCCTCCATCTGTAAAATGGGCTAAGCATGGCATCCTTACTGGACAGGGCCAGGCCCACGGGAAGAGGCTGACCCAAGGCTGGCACTGGATGGTGCAGACAGGAGTGGCTGACATAAGGCGGGGCCTTTGTGAAATAAACAAAGCTGAGTTCCAATCCTGTGGGACGCTCTGCCAAAAAATCAGCTGCATTAAGTTGAGCCTAAGGCCGGCATCAAAACACGCCCGAGAGTGACCTTTTATGACCTACATCCAAGGAAGGCCCACTTCATGTCTTCTGCTGTGGTCAGTCCTCCAGGAGTGAGGCGCTTCTGGGATCAGCCTGCTGGGCTGTTAAGGGCTTAGTTGGCTTCATAGTAATAATAATGAAAAACACTGCATGGAAATTGGAGTCTAGTCCTCAGGCAAAGGCCAGCCTCAGCCCAGCCCAGGGCCAGGCAGCCGGGAGCTTTGTAAATTGCTCCGCAGCGTTGTCAAGGCGACTTCCCTCTCTGGGTCTCAGCAGGCCCTGACAACGGTGGCTTCGTGCTAAAATCCAGGAGGATGCCAGAGCCTAGGCTGGTCTGTGTGGGCCCACAACACCCCAAGAAAAGGACGCCTTTTTCTTTAGGACCTCCACAAGGACGGGAGATTTAGCTGGGCGTGGTGGTGCACATCTGTAATCCTAGCATCCCGGGAGGCTGAGGCAGAAAGATCACAAGTTTAAGCCCAGGTTGGCGATTTAGTGAGTTAGCAAGACGCTGTCTCGACATTAAAAAAAAAAAAAAAGAAAGAAAGAAAGAAAGAAAAAGAAAAAAGAAATTTCTGAGGATGTAGCTTAGTCTCAGCGTGGAAGTGCTTGGTGCTTGCTACCAAAAAAAAAAAAAAAAAAAGAGCAAAACAAACAAAACAGAACAAAAAAAGGAAATTAGTTTAATGAGCTTTTTTTCTGGTGGTAAATTATATGTAACATGCAATTGGTCATTTTAACTTTTTCTTTTTTCAGTGATTCTGGGATCGAACTACAGGTGTCTGTGCTGGGCAAGTGCTACTAAGCTATGCCCCTGCCCTGGGCTTATCTGTCTATTTATTTATTTATTTGCTTATATGTTTGTTTGTTTATTTATTTTTGCAGTACTGAGATTGAAGCCAGCGCCTTCACACTGAACTACATCCCCAGCCTTTTTTTTTTTTTTTTTTTTTTTTCACTTTTACTCTAAGGCAAGGTCTCACCAAGTTGCTAAGTCTCCCTGGCTGGAATCAAACTTGTGATTCTCCTGCCTCAGGTTCCCAGAGCACCGGGATTACAGGCCTGCACCACCAGGCCCCGCCTCTTAGCCAATTTAAACTTGTTCTCTTACAGCAGCATTAGTTCACAGCCAATCTGAGAAAGGGGCCCAGAGACTCCCTCCTCCTCCCCCGTCCCCCATATGTGTGGCGTCTCCCACGCTGGCTAGCTGGTTGCTGGGCCCACAAGCATCAGGCACAGCCACCTCACTGCGCTGGCCCCACCACCGCCAGGGCTTTCTCATCTTCCCCAACGGGAAGTGTTCCCATTACCATCCACCACCATACTCCCGGCTCCCAGCACCAGGACCCTACAATACTTTCTCTCTCCTTTTTTTTTTGAGACAGAGTCTCTCGCTCTGTAGCCCAGACTGGTCCTGAACTCACTATGGAGTCCAGGCTGGCCTTGGATTTACGGCAATCCTGCTTCAGAGGGGTGGGATTACAGGTGTGCACCACCACGCCCAGCTTAAATGCTTTCTGTCTCTATGAATCTGACCTTGTCTCATGAGTAGAATGATACTGGGTGTAGCCTCTTGTGACCCGCTTGTCCCACTTAGTGCTGGACCCTCAGGGTCCATCTGTCGTGCAGCCGGCGTAGGACTTCCGTCTTCTTTCAGCCTGTCATATTCCACTGTATGACTGGGCAGTTTCTGTCCATCCTCTTACCTGTCAGTGAGCACCTGGGTGCCCTCTACTTTGGGCGACCGTAAATCAGGTCGTCGTGAACATGAGTTTGTCTCTCTGCTTTTAGTTCATTGGAGAAGATACCTGGGAGTAAAACTGCTGAGTGATACGATAATTTTATGTTTCATCTTTTGAACAACTATCATACTATTTTAAGTGGTATTTACTTGTTTTTGTTTGTTTTGTAATAGTGATCTAGCTCAAGAACCTTACACTGAGTTACATGCCTGTCCTCAGTCCTTTTTTTATTTTTTGGTTTTGATTTGGGACAGGGTCTTGAACCTGCCACCCTCCTGCCTCAGGTTCCTGGAGTTCTTGGATTACAGGCCTGTACCACTAGGCCAGCCTTCAGACTTTCTTTTGAAAAGTTGTCTTCATCTTGCCAGGCGAGCGGTGCAGGCCTGAAATCCCAGCACTCAGGAGGCTGAGGCAGGAGAATCATGAGTTCAAGATCAGTTCTGCTACATAATGAGCTCGAGGCCAGCGTGAAGTACACAGCGATCCCCTGTCTATAATAGACGGATAGATAGACGGGCAGGCAGATAATCGGACGTAAAATGGGAGCTGTGTGGATGGTGGGGCACCTGGGAGCTGGGGCAACACTTCCTGGCTCACAGCATGTCTCAAGGCCTGGGGGGCAAGGACTTGCCCAGAGGCAGTTGTGTATTTAGGAAGTTCCCCTTGTCTTCTGGGATGGCTTCTCCTCTGCCGTGGAGCTGGCCCTGCCAGGCCTGGTGACAGTCCGCGTGGCAGATCCAGTGACTTCAAGTCCATGCCACAACCCCCACACCAAGGCCCAGGGCTTCAGGCCCTTGCATGTGGGATGTTCAACCCCAAGAGGGTCAGGAAGAAGCTGTGCCTCAGTTTCCTCCCCTGCCCTTCAGACGTCTCACAGGGAAGGGTCCCTGAGAATCAGCTGAGGTGATGTGTGCTTGGCGCGGAGCGCTGATAGACACTGTGTGCGGGTGGCCAGAGAGCGGCCCACACGTGTCCTCAACCACCAACCAGACGGTCGCGGCAGAGTGCCTCGCCTCTTGTGCCCGGGATCTACCTTCCCGTGACAGCTGGGGACTAGGAGAATTAGACGTGGTGGCTGACTGGGAGGCTGGCAGCCAGCCGCTCTGCAGGTAAAGGTGCTGGTGGCGGCTGCTCGGTAGCGCAGCCTTAGGAGGCCCCGCTCTCCGCTAGGCAAGGCTGATCTCTGCCTCTCCTCCCTGCCCTGCAGGGCGGCCTGCTGCTCGTCATCCCATTTCACCAAAGCACTAACAGCGCAGGATGCAGGATGGGCTCAGTGCGAGGTGCTGGCCTGTTATCCCCGGACTCTGGGAGGCTGAGGCAGAAGGATCACAAATTTGAGACTGTCCTGGGGCAAGTTGGTGATTTAGTGAGATTTGGTTTCAAGATTAAAAAAAAAAATTTAAAAATGATGCCAGGTTCAGCGGCACAGGCCTATCATCTCAGCACTTCAGGAGGCTGAGGCGGAAGGATCACAGGTTCCAGCCTAGCCCGGGCAAACTACCAACTTAAGGAGACTCTGTCTCAAGTAAAAGCAATAAAAATGGGCTGGACAAGCAGCTCAGAGCGAAGGTCCTGTGTTTCATTCCCTGTATTGCAAACAAAACAAAAAATTAAAAAAAAATTTAAATTAGAAAAAGGTCTGGGGATGTAGCTCAGTGAAAGGCTCTGGTAAAGGAAACAAACTCCAGCTCTGGGCACCCAAGGCTCTGTCTCTGCCTCAGTTTCTCTTCCTGCAGAATGGATCTGGTGGCCGGCACAGTGTCTGCCTCACGGACACTAGAAGCTCAGGCTTGCAGATGACGCTTTTGCTAGCCGCAGAGGGCGGAGATGTTCAGTTGGGGGTCATGAAACGAAAGGCAGCATCCAGCCCCCAATTTTCCAGTGTCCCCTCAAGTTTTCAAATCAAAGATGTCAGGGGACTTGCCCAGGGCTGTGGAATGTGACCCTCTGTTTTTTTCGAGCGTGAAGAACGAAAGGGTTTCCGAGGCCAGCCAGAAGTCCAGCCACACTGTCAGAGGTCCTTTTGCCTATCAACTGGCAGGGTTGGGTACTGGGGATCTACCTCAGGGTCTTTGCACATGTGCTACATCCCTGGGCCATATTTTTAGTTTTGGTTTTGAGGAAGACAACTCGCTACGTCTCTGAGTTGCCCAGGCTGGACTCGAATTTGTGCTCTTCCTGCCTCCGCCTCCCAGAGCACTGAGATTATAGGCCTGCACTGCCTGATCTGACACAACAGGCAAATATTTGTAGCGCACCCAAGCCAGGCAGCCCAGGGCGCCTAAGGAGACGCACATGCTGGCCAAGACCTAGACGGTGAGAAAGCGACAGCCCAGAGGACAGCAGGGGCGGGTGTGGTGACAAGACCAGAGAGGCTGGCAGCTGCGGGTGGAGGCAGAGTGCGCTGCCCAGAGGGGCTGTTCAAAGCGGCATGGTCCTGGCCTTGGTTCACCCCACTGGAGGCACCTTTCTGTTGGCCAGCTGTCACCAGCAGGGGCCCCTCACGCCCCTGGTGAGGGGGCGAGGGAAGCCCAGGGCAGGCCACCAGGAGTGGGGCTGGTTCCGAGCCCACTGCTCCTCCCTGGTCACTCCAGGCCTCTCCTTCTGATGGGGCCACAGGCTCAGCCAGGGTCGGGGGACCAAAGGAAAGTGCCAGGGGGGCAGGCAGGGTGCCCAGCCCCTCTCCTTTGTCACCAAAGGGACCGCAGAGGAGTCACCCTGGACGTGGAGAGTCATTTTTAAGGTCAGCCATTCAATTCATAGAACTAAATGGGGGGACAGTGGGAGCTAGGGGGAGGAGGGGCGGTCAGATAGGGAGAGCAGAAGGGCTTGACACAATATATAAGTGCACAAAATGCTCAAATTCAATGGAAACATCAGGTATTGCGTATACACATATCAATAAAATGGGAATAAAATAAGGGTCAGCCTTAGCCAGTCCCCATGGTACAGGCCTGTCATCCCAGCACTCTGGGAGGCCCAGGAAGGAGGATGCCAAGTTCAAGCCCAGCCTGGGGACCTCAGAGACTCGGCAAGACAGTGTCTCACAATCAAAATCAAAAATGGGCTGGGGATGCACCTCAGTGTGCAGGCCCTGGGTTCTACCCTCAGCACCATAACAACAACAATAATAATAATAATCTTAAGGATGAGCCTGGGTCCCTGGGGCCCCGCCCCACCCGGCTCCCAGCCCTGGACCTGTTCTCAGCACGGGGCTCGGGATGCTACGCTTAGGGAGCGCCATCCCCGCCCCGGGTGGGTCTCTTTCTCTCTCTCACCTTCCAGGACAGCAAAAACAGAACAAATCTGAAACTGTACCCCCGGCCTGACTCACCTGTCTGGCTGAGGAATGTTCTAGGCCTCATGTCGGGGGAGAGGATATTTCAGATGTCGCCGGTGACTTGTGACAGGCAAGCTAGGTTCCCGTGTCTGCTCCGCTCCGGATTGGGCTGTGTGGCGCTGAGGAGAGGCTCCCCTTTTCTGAACTTTCACAGGTTTTTCTGTAAAGTTGGTTCCCCTGGAAAGTTCCTGGAAGGACCTAAAGCGATGGGATAGTCCTTATGAAAGGGGGGCCTTCAAAACAATTCAGGAAGGGTCTGGTGGCCCACACCTAGAATCCTAGTATTCTAGGAGGGGAGGCAGAAGGACCGCAAGCCCAGGTCAAGCAACTTAGCAACTTAATGAATCTCAGTCTCAAACAATCCAGAAAGCAGGGGGAGGTTGGCTGGGGATGTAGCTCAGAGGGAAGGCCCTGAGCTCAATCTCCAGTACTGCAGAATGGATACATGGCAGGTGTTTGCTGCAGAGACACCTCTCATGCCAGAGCTGGTTGGCGTCCCAGCTGGGCCTCATGTCCCCAGGACGGAGGGTCCCAAAGCCTCTTGCCCTGGTCCCTCTGAGGCACCTTGCTCCTGGGCTGACAGCTGACAGTAGCAGCTTGTCCCCAGTCTACCCGGGTAGGAGGTGCTCCCTGGGGGAGTGCTGGGGGAGCCTCGCCCAGAGTTCTGTGCCATAGAGCTGGGCAGGGTTCAGCGATGGCAGAGGGGTTGCGGAGGTCTGAGGGCCATGTGCACGAGGCGCATCTCCTTTGCTGCCAGGCATCCTGAACCTTGCGGTATAATTTACACAGATCACATAAATCCGGGGAATCCGAAGGTCAGGTAAACTCACACCACACTCTAATGCAATTTAGACTGATCTTGGTCTAGAAAATGTTATTTATTTTCCTTAGGTGATATGGGTTTCTTTGCCCAAAAGGGACAGGAGATCAGGTGAGAACACTTCGGCTGAGAGGAGGGGACAGGGGTGTGTCCCCCAAGGGAGCAGGTGGGGTGGGTGGGGAAGGCTGCTGGGAGGAGCCAAAAGGTGTCCGCCAGGGACCCTGCTGCTGGCTCCTGTTTTCTTCAGACTGACCCCCCCTCTTTCCCATGTGTAAGGGTGAGCTGGCTCCTTGACTTTTTTTTGGGGGGGGGTGGCGTGCTGGGATGAAAAGCCCAGGGCCTTCACTACGCCTGCAGCCCATTTTTATCTTTGATTTTGAGACAGAGTCTCGCTAAGATCGCAAGCTGCCCAGGGAGGATTTGAATTTGCAATCCCCCTGCCTCAGCCTCCCAGAGTGCTGGGATTACAGGCGTGCACCACCATTCCCGCTTAATGTGATGCTGGGGAATTGAACTCAGGGCCTTGCGCTTACTAGGTTTAACCACTGTGCCATTTCTCTAGCCTGGAATCTAAAAATTTTTAAATGGTTGCAAAAATTTAAAAGGGCAAGCATATTTTAAGTTTTAAAATAAAACTCTTCCTTCACTCTCTACCTTAAAATTTTTTATTAATTTATTTATTTTTGTAGTGCTAGTAGATGAGCCCTGGGCCTCTACACTAAGTTACATCTCCAGCCCATTTTTATTTTTTAGATTTTGAGATAAGGTCTCACTAAGTTGCTAAGTTGTCTAGGCTGGGCTTGTGATCCTCCTACCTTGGCTGCTTCCAGATTGCTCGACGCACAGCCACCCTGGCCGGATCTAGCCTACTCTCTTTCTTCCTTTCCTTCTTTCTTCCTTCCTTTCTTTTTTCTTTTCTTTCTGAGACAAGGTCTCGTTCCACAGTCCAGGCTGGTCGTGAACTCACTATGAGGCCCAGGCTGGCCTTGAACTCACCAAAATCCTCCTGCCTCAGCTTCCCGAGTGTTGGGATGCCAGGCATACATCAACATGCCTGGCTAGTGTGGTACTGGGGAATCAAACTAAGGGCCTTTACTTGCTGGGCAAGCACTCTAATTGCTGAGCTATGTCTCCAGCCCTTTCCTTTTTTCTGTTACAGTTGTAGAGATGGGCCCCCAGGCCTCATGCTCCCAGGCAAGTGTCGACCACAGAGTCACCCCCAAGCCTCCACTTTCTGTGTCTCTAGATGGAAAAACAGAGAAGCACGATCACAGTACAAGGTAGACGGAACAGATGCTTGA
Source organism: Ctenodactylus gundi (assembly GCA_004027205.1). Taxonomy (NCBI): domain Eukaryota; kingdom Metazoa; phylum Chordata; class Mammalia; order Rodentia; family Ctenodactylidae; genus Ctenodactylus; species Ctenodactylus gundi. The sequence goes on from PVKB01001036.1 coordinate 215,681, forward strand.
AACGGTGACGTCACTCAAGGGTTTGAACGTCTGCTTGAGCACTGATTAAAATCGCAGTTCCAGAGTCTGGAAGTGTGGTTCCTGGTGGCGCACACCTGTAATCCCTACACTTGAGAGGCTGAGGCAGGAGGATTGCCATGTATGTAGCCTGGGCTACAGAGAGAGACTAGATTTTGTGTCTCAAAAGCAAAGCAAAAACAAAAGGTGTCCCTACTCTGTCTTCTGGAGCCTATTAATTTATTTTGATTTTTATTATTTATTTATGGCAGTGTTAGGGATGATCAAAGAGTACAGGACAAGAGGACGCACTTGGGGCCACCTGCTTTGGTAAAGGGCTTGTCCTTGTCGGGATTCTTTTCCCTGGGGACCCGTGCTGTATCAGGTGTGGTAACAGAGAGAGAGGGGACGGGGCTCCAGGTGGCGTCTCAGGGCTCAGCCACCCCGCAGGGGCACGTCTGAGTGCCTGTTTCCCTCGTTGTTTGTTTTGTGATACTGGGAATTGAGCCCAGAGCCTTGTCCTGAGCCACATCCCTGCCTCTTTTTTATTTTTGATCTTGAGACAGAGTCTAAGTTGTCTAGGCAGGACTCGAACTTGTGATCCTTCTGCCTCAGCCTCCGGAGTGCTGAGTTTGATATCCATTTCTCTCCAACCTTGAAGTGGCAGACTTAGTCCCCAGCCCACAAGGGGCTTTGCTCTGCCAGCACACAGTCCGCGAAAGCAGCTAGCTGTCCCATTGAGAGTACTGGCAAGAACACGGACAGCCTCTTTCCAATTCAGACAGGCAAGGCAGTACCCGCCTCTGGAGCCCTCCTCTGATTTCTTCGTGGAGTCCTGCCGACTGGGAGCAGGGCTAGTAGGATTTCCTCCTCTCCTGCTGGAATTTTTTTCATTTCTTTCTTTTGCCTGACTGCTGAAAATTTCAGTACTACATTCAGTGTGGTGAGAGGGGATGCCTGACTCAGGGAGAGAGGCACCTCAGAAGTGACAGACCAGCGCCTGTCTGGGGCCAGTCCCGCTGTGCGTACCTGTGGACCTCTGCCTCAGGGCATCCTACCTGGGGCCCGTGGCTTAGGCCTGTAATCCTAGCTCTCTGGGAGGCTGAGGCAGGAAGATCGCAAGTTTGAGGCTAGCCTGGGCAACCTTGGCAAGAGCCTGTCTCAAAATCTAAAAAATAAAAATGGACTGAGGATGTAACTCATAGCAAAGGCCCAGGGTTCAATCCCTAGCACCATAAATAACCCAAATGGGCTGAGGATGTAGCTCCATGTGCAGGCCCTGGCTCGATCCCTAGTTCCAGAAAACACTCAATGTGTCCTCTGTTGCCGTGTGCTGCTGGGAAACATGGCCCTTGAGGGAAGCCCTGCCTCTTGTCCTCTGCTCCCCTGACACACAGCACTGGGGACCCCCTGCCCTGCCAAGCCCCAACCATCATCCTTCATGGACCCAGGCCAGGGGACACAGGAGGGAGTGTCACCGTGCCTGTTCCTCTTTGTGTCCCTGAGTTTGGTGGCCTGGGGCTTTGGCCCTGAGCAACAAGTGAGTACTCGGCCTTTCTTGTGTAAAGTGGGGGAAGAGTGGGAATGGGAAGCTGGGGCTGTGCCTCCTCTGGCAGGGCCCTTGCTGACTCCCAGGCTGCCCTGTTTCTTATTGCCAGGTGGGGATGGGAAGGGGACAATGAGGGCAGGGAACAGGGACTCACCTCCTCCCCTGGCAGGTCTCTCCACCCCTTGTTGACCTCTCCACGCAATTCTCACCCAAATTCCTAGGTTGAACCCCTGGCACACGGCAACTCCATGGAAGCCCCCCGGGGCCTCTACGGAGGAGGGAGTGCCCCTCACTGCCACCCTGTAAGAGAGCACAGAGGTCGGCTCACCTGTCATGCTCACACCTGAGCAGCCCGAGAGCTCAGGGCCCACAGGGGCCCAGCCCCATGCCCAGGAGGGGATGGAGAAGTTCACTGCCCTGGCCCAGCGAGGCAGGACTCAGCATGGCCTTGGGACAGGGCGGCCGCCCCAGTGAGGGGACTGAGCCCAGGCGGGAGGTGATTTTTCCCATGAGTCAAACCTGCCCTGGGAAGTCCCTGCGGAAGCCAGATCTCCTGGCTCCTGGTCCGGCCCTGGTAGCTCTTCCCGCGCAGCTGCCGGCTGTGTTACCAGCCTGCCCTAGGAGCCGTAAGGGATGAACACACACAGAGCTACACGCTGATCTTCCTGGGGAAGGCAGAGTGAGCCTTAGTGGGGATCCCAGCGTCTCTCAGCCCTTCTCAGGCCCAGGGGACAGCAGGCGGGACTCCTCCCCTCTAGCGGCCGGGCAAGGATTATTCCTCACTGGCACTTTTGACTGACGCTGGGAGCCAGCTGGGCTCTGTGCAACCTCCCGGGCCTCCGGGACCGTCTGGCCGGACAACCTTGGGCAGATCCTCCGTCTGCTCACCTGTACAATGGGTGGCGGTAGCACTCACCTCTTGTGGGCGCGGAGTGGCAGGATGAGGTCACCGCCCCATGAGCAGGTTCACCTTCCTGTGTGCGCTCCTGGACTGAGCGGGTGTCCTCTGACATTGTCCGGTGGGGCTTCCTCCTGCAGATCCAGGACACTGGCCCCACTAGGCCACTCCTGGGCTCCCCTCCCCCTGCAGCCCAGCCTGGGTGACAAGAGACCTTTTCTGCCTCTGCTCCCTGACATCCCGAGCGCCTGCCTCTAAGCCCACGGTGCGGCTACTAAGCTGGGGCAGACCCTGCCTGCTATTCTGGGGTCTTCTTTCAACTATTTTGGCAAAGACCAAATGGCAGCCTTCTTTAAAATAGATGCTCTGAGCCCCCCGGGGTCACTCCCTGGGAGAACTGGGTCACCCGGCCTCGACTCCTTCTTCCCAGCGGCTCATCCAAGTTAAATACAGACTCCAGCATCTGTGGCTTCCACGGGCCTGACTGAAATACCACTGGCCCAGGGCAGCACAGAAACCAAAATAAAACCAGGCCCCTCTGCGGGTGTCATCTCTCAGCTGCATCTGATGGCTTTGTGAGGATGCGGGGCCAGCTGGGGGAGGTGGCCAGCGTGCCCACTGCCTGGCTGACCTCGGCGTAGGTCCCCAGGAGGACCCGTCCACAGGCGAGGGAGGCATCTCTCCCAGACATGGCCTGACACCAGGAGACTCAGAGGACAAGCAAGCCAGACATGGTCCCGACAGTCCAGCGAGGTGGTCCCAACCCTTACCAGAGGCACGGTGACATCTTCCAAAGGCGGCCAGTTGGGATGGGGATGAGTGACCACCAGTAGGTATGTGACCTTCCTCGGCCCTCTGCCTCTTCTGGGCCCTGTCAAGGTGTCAGTCCCAGGCTGGGGAGCATTTCAAAGCTCACTAAGCCATTCAGCAAACATTGGATGCTCTGCTGCATGTGTAGGCTCTGTCCCAGGCACTGGGGATCCAGCAGAACTGTCACTGTCATCTCCTTGGTGGTGTGGACAACCCGGGGGGATGCCAGGTTGTCGCTGCACGGTGAGCCCTAGCGGGAGTGAGCGGTCCCGCGGGGGGTGCACCAGGAAGTGTGGCTTGACTGGGAGCCAAGCGGGCAGTGAGGGTGGCCTGGGCTCAGCCCCAGGGGTAGCCAAATTCTGGACGCAGTGACCTGGCCAGGAAAGCAAGCAGTCAGGAGCCTCAAAGGGCTTTTGGTTTTGGGAGGGTGGCTCTGGAAACTGAGGCTCTGAGTGGTCCCAGATCCCAGCACAGAGAGGCTGTCACTCTGTCAATAGATGTCACAGCATCTGGACATCTGGAGGTGGCTGGCCCTGCCTCCCAGAGTGCTGGGGCATTTGGCCTCTGAACTGGGGCCCAGGAGGCTTGGCCCACACTGAACCGTGGACACTGATTCTGACCTGCCAGCCCGATGCCAGCCTGGGCACCTGCCTGCACCACGACCAGGTGAGGAGCCACAGATGTCAGTGCAACAGCTGGGCAGGCAACCCAGGGCTCGCCATGGGGCTGGCACTGGGGCAGAGAAAGGTCTTTCTGTTTGAACAGTGAGTTGATGTGGCTGGAGAATGGGTTGGGAACTGCTGTGACCACGGTCACCATGCGTGGTGGGCATGGCAGGACCCAGCAGGAGCCACCCCATTCCCATCCCCCCCACGAGGCCTGGCCTCTTGCAGGTTGCAACAGCCACTGACAACAGGTCAAAGGAGGAGTGTGGCCTGTGCCAGGGAGGCCTTCTGCACCCACGCGGGAAGCGAGCCAGCACGATGCAGACCCGGCGGCCTCAGAGGGCACTGGGTTCTGTTCTGTTTGCCTGTGTCTGTCTGTCCATCCACCCATCCATCTCTGTGGCAGTGGGGATTGCACCCAGGGCTTTTGCGTTGAGCTATATATACCCACAGCCCATTTTTTATTTCTTGAGACAGGGTCTCACTAAATCTCTATGTCGCCCAGACTGGATTCCAGTGTGCAGCCTCGCCATCGTCACTGGAGGGCTCTGCGGATCCCCTAGGTCTACCAGCCTCTACGGGCCAGTGGATCTAGCCGTGTGAGATGGCACCGCAACGTCACCAGGGACATGGCGTCGCTGTTCCAAGTGCCCCTGGAGACTAATGCTAGTGCCAGGAAATGTAGGAAAGCCATGACCTGCAAGCTTCTTATCTGGGAGGCTGAGGCAGGAGGATTGCAAGTTTAAGCCCAGCCTGGACAACTAACCAATGAGCGAGACCTTGTCTCAAAATAGATAACGTAGCGGAGCTGGGGGTGTAGCTCAGTGTGAATCTGGGGCGCGGGCTAGGACCAGGGCAGAACAGGAAAAAAAAAAAAATAGTCGTCTGTTATTCAAGTCGCCCGCAGGCCGGAGGGTGCTGGAGCAGTGGCTTTCGTCACGCAGGGTGCCCCGCTGAGGGCGGTGAAGGCCACGGCTCAGCACCTGCTGTCGCCTGTGTGTGTGTGTGTGTGTGGAAACATGCCTGGCCTTCTGGGCTGGCAGTGCTAGTGGCCCATAGTGCTTTGTCGGTGCCTGGTTGCTGCAGTTGCAATCACAGTACTAGGGATCAAGACCAAGGCCCTCGCGCTGCGCTATATCCGCCATCCATTTTTTATTTTTGATTTTGAGACAGGATCTCACTAAGTTACTAAGTTGTCCAGGCTGAGCCTGAACTTGTGACCCTCCTGCCTCAGCCTCCCAGAGGGCTAGGATGGCAGCCTGCAGCATCAGGCCTGGCTAGCACTAACCCTCCTTCCTCTCGGCCTAACATGGAGAAGGGTACGGAAAGTAGCCCTGTCACAGTGGGGTGGGCACCTGGGTACGATGCATACCTGGGGCACCTTGGGTCCACCTCCCTAGAACCTCCCTCTCCCTCGGGTTGGGCTCTGACCTCTAGCAGGTGGTCTCTGGCTGAGCAGAAATAAATTTTCTTAATTTTTTCTTTTTTCTTTTTTGAGACAGGGTCCTGCTCTCTACACTAAGCTGGTCCTGAACTGTGTAACCCCGGCTGGCCTCGAATTCACAGCAATCTTCCTGCTTCAGCCTCCGGAGTGCTAGGGTTACAACCATGTGCTCCCATGCCCAGCTTATGGCGAGCTGGGCCCGTGTCCACAAGCTTGCTAGGCAAGTGCTCTAGCAATAAATCTTAATGCCACGTTTGCGCAGCAGGGAAGTTAAAAGTGCCCAGCCTTCTCCTCCTGCATGCTTGGCCTTTGAGGACACTGCTAGGGTAGGAACAATTGGATGTCTGGGGAGGACCTCAGTGGGGAGAGGGGCCGTAGAGCCCACTCTGGGAAGGGCAATCCCAGTAGCCTGTCCTTTTTTTCTCCTCCTGCTCCTTCTACTTTGAGACAGGGTCTCACTCTATAGTCCAGGCTGGTCTTAAACTCACTCTGTAGCCCAGGCTGGCCTTGAACTCAGGGCAATCCTCCTGCTTCAGCCTCCTGAGTGCTGGGATTACAGGTGTGCGCCACCACACCCAGCTTTATGTGATGCCGAGGAATTGAACTCAAGGCCTTGAAATTGCTAGGCAAGTGTTTAACTGCTGTGCCCTTCCTCCAGCCCCTCCTTTTCTTCTGGATAATAGAATCCTACGTTTTTCCTGGTCCTCCGAGGCAAGAAGCCTCTCGCATTTCCCATTTTGGAGCAGCCATGTGTCTCAGAGTTTAACTAATGGAGGGTAAGCAACAATAGTGGGTGTGGCTTCTAGAAACTGACCTTGCCAGGTGGGACGTGAGTGTGATGGCTGGAGCCTAAGCAGTCATTTCATACCATAAGGTCAAAGTTACATGGCAGGTATGGAGGAAGAAGCTGAGAGCAGTGGTGCAGGCCTGGATTCTCAGTACCCTGGGAGGCTGAGGCAGGAGGATTGCAAATTTGATCCCATTGTGGGCAACCTAGTGTCTTAGAGAGGCTCTATCTCAAAAAATGGGCTGGAGATGTAACAGTGCAAGCAAGGGCACTAGCTTCTACTCCCAGGTGGAGAGAGGGGGCGGAGAGATGAGGGGAACCTGAGTCCCCAGTGAGCCGGGTCAGCCACAGGCCCCGGCGGCCACAGGCTCAGGTCTCTCAGGCCTGACTTCCTTCCGGCACAGCCCTTACAGCCTCACCGCTTGGAGGCTTCAGGTGTTGGTTCCTGTTGGTTTTTGAGACAGGTCTAGGCTTACCTTAAATTCCCCGTGTTCCAGGCTTGGCCCCCAAGCACTGAGGTTACAGGTGTGCCCACGCCTGGGGGTGGGGGGGGACTTAATATCTTCCCCCCAAAGCCGCCATCCCCTCTCCTCGAAATGAGGATTCTAACGGGCCATTTCCAGGGTCACTGGCAGAGAGTCCGGTGTGTGGCGGGTGAGGGCCCCCACCGAGTGCATCAGAGCCACCCCGTGAGTGGGAGCCTCCGTGGGAGTGTTCCTTTAAGCCAGGAGTTCTCAGACCACTGGGGGATGTTAATGCCAATGCTGGCCCCACCCCCAGGGTCCAGCTTTAGGGGACCTAGGGCCAAGGGGGATCAGGCAGCTACATTTGGGGAAGCACTGGCTTAAATCAGGAGCCTTCTTAGGGCCACCTGGGCCCGCACCCAGCAGTCCTGGAGAACCAGTGGGCGGGTTGGATGGGGCCAATTTCTTGGAAGCTGTGTGACCTTGGATGAGTGGCTTTTCCTCTCTGAGCCTCAGCTCCTCACCTGTCACGTGGGGGAAAGAGCCACCTCTAGGACTGAGGTGGAGATCAAAGCCATGCGCCGCTGGCAGGTGGGGAAGGCGCAGCTCCCTCGCCCCTCCCCCGCCCTGTCCCCTCCTCCTTTTCCTCGCCGTCACTGCCACCCTCAGCTTGCCCCGCAAGCACAAAAGGGGGATCCCATGCCAAGAGTGGGCACTTGCTTGTGCATACCCCGCCCTGGCCCTTGCTCCTGGGTAGGAGGAGCCCACCTGCACCCTACCCCACGTAGCATCCAGCCCTGCCAAGAGCCAGGCCCGGTCCCGTCCTGACCCCCACCCCCTCCAGCAGCGCCTACAATCCGCTGCCAGCAGTCTCCGCTGCCCACTTCAGCAGCTTGGGTCGGGAAGAGCTACCCCGAATCCGCTGCCACCTGCTGGCAGGTTGTGGTGCTGCAAGGACATGGCTGCCTAGACTTCGGGAGTGATCCCCACCCCTGCTCCCGTCCCTCCCCTTACCCCCTTAATTGTCTTCAGAGGGTGAGAGGGTCTGACCAGACCAGCTCTCACAGAAACACTTGCAGACGTGGCTGTGCCATCAGGTGGATTCATCAGACTCGAGTTCACCAGCCATATGCTTCGCGGGTCCCCTGCCTGACCCAGCGGCCGGGCACTCAGCGCCGTGCCCGCCACCACCTTCTAGCCCATAACTGTCCCCACCCTAAAGGAGTCCATTCCCATCCACACTGCCTCCTCAGCCCTGGCAACCCCCCATCTCCCCTCCTGGAAATGGGGGTTCTAATGGGCCAATCTCTTGTCTCAGCGTTTGCCAATTTTGTTTTTTTGGGGTTTTTTGGGGTTTTTTTTTGCCTTTTTCTTTTCTTTTCTTCTGATGTGGCAATAGTGAGTGAGTCACGGGCCTTTGCACCTTTGCACTGAGCTCCCTTCCCAGCCCATTCTTATTTTTATTTTGAGATAGGATCTTGCTAAGTCACTAATTTGTCCAGACTGGACTAGAACTTGCAATCCTCCCGCCTCAGCCTCCTTGCGTCCTGGGATTACAGGCCTGCACCACTGGCCCGGCGGGCTGGCCCAGTCAGGCACGCCCCAGGAAAGGCCCGGGGATGACGTGTCCGGGTGCTGGCTCCCACCGCCAGGGCTGGGCGCTCTCGCCCTTCCCCACATGGCCGCATGGCCGGTGCCTCTTTCTTGCGTCTGCTCTCTGTCCTCTGGGTTGTGTCCACACTTCAGCCGTCATGGCTAACACTGCAGGGACACTTGCTGACGGGTGCACAGGGCAGTCTGTTCCGTTTCTGAAGAACTGTCAGGCTGTCTCCACACTGGCTGCAGCACTGCTGGCACTTGCTGGTGTGATGCCCAGCCCGGGTCCCTCCCTTGGAGACCACGAGGGCAGTGGCAGAGCGTCGGGGACAGAGACTTTGGAGCTAGCCTCCGCACGCCCCTCTCTGGCTGTGTGAACTCAAGAAAATTGCTTAACCTCTCTGAACCTTGGTCCTGTCATCTGCAAAAGGCAAACAACGGAAGTGTGCTGGAAGAGAAACCAAGGCTCGGAGAGGTTGAGGCCTCAGCCCTCCTGTGGCCTGAGCCCGGCCAGGCTGGCTTGTGCTCTGGCGTGGGGCCCTGAGCTCCTCCCTGCCAAGCCTGCTCTGATCTCTTCTCCCTCTGCCCTCCCCAGATCCCAGGCTCCTCCAAGAGGCTCTCTGGCCAGGGCAGCAGGCCACCGTCAGGGCATCATCTAGTGGACAACTAGTGGTCAGCTGGCCACAGAGGAGGGCATCTGAGAGCAAGGGCCTGGACTGGCAAATAGGGAGTGCCCAGCTTCTTCTGAGGCTCTCGGGGATCTGCTCCCAGGCTGCTGCTTTAGGGGTGGGCCTCTGTTCCCTGCGCAGTGCCTGCTCCCGAGGGTCACCGACAGGCGTCACCTCGCACCTGTCCTATTCGAGGGCAACCAGCCCTTGGCTGCTGTTGACACATGCCGGGGAGGCAGGTGACGGGGGCGGGCCGATGGGCAGGTGGGTGAATGTGTGTGGGGGTGGGGAGACGGCAGGAGGGGAGGAGGGAAATAAGGAAAATGTAGGTGAGCGGACAGGTGGGGAAATGGGGAATTTCAGTGCCACTCACCCAAATAACTACAAAGATAGCTTGGGCCTCAGGGCTCAGAGAGGCTGAGGCAGGAAGATCACAAGTTTGAGCCCAGCTGGGATAACAGGATGACTTTGTGAGAACTTGTCTCAAAAAATACAAAAGGGCTGGGGATGTAGCTCAGTGTGAAGGCCCTGGGCGCAACCTCCAGTGCCACCAAATAAACAAAGACAAAAAATTACTTAATCAGTGCCAGTAAAAAGATGTAAACGGCCCCGTGTTCCCCCCAACATCCCCCTCCCGCCCGCCGTCCAAGGCGTGGCTCTAGGGACTTGCAGAGGGCCCTCAGCACTGCCCCACCTGCACCTGCTTGGACTCCTGGGGTTCAATCCCGCTGCAGGCTGCATCCCAGCCCTGGGGGCAAGCCCTGCTGGAGGGGCAAGGGAGGCACAGCCTGCTCTGGCGGCCCGTCCTGGCTGCCAGCCCGTGCACTCAGCATTTCACACCGCTTACTCTCTGCGGCTCCGTGGGTACCGGTGACCCTTGTGGGAGCCCATGTGACACCTGAGGAAACTGAGCACGTGGGCCACCAGGCTGCACAGGCTCCTTCGGCCCAGGGGCAGAGGTCACACGGCACCAGCTCCTGCTGGCTCCTTCCCACCCAGAACCCCTCACCGTGGCCCTCAGTGTGGATGCAGCTGGTAGGCCCCCCCCCCACACACACACACTGCCGCCACAGCCGAGAGGAGGTGCCCGGCCCCAGCACTGCCTGGGAACACACCCCCGGTGAGGCTGCCCTCCCGTGGCGGGTGCTCATTGAGGACCTACCTGCTTGCTCACCTTCCTGAGCCCTGGCCCAGAGACGGAGCCACCCGACCTGTCCCGGGAGACAGAGCAGCTGGGGTGGCCGCCCGGGGCTGGGCCTCGCTGTAAGTAGAGGAGTCCTTGCTCTTCCGCCAGGCCAGCAGCGCTGCCCGGCAGGCAGGGGAAGTCTGTGGCTGAGTGCCACCCCACCTGGGCTCCTCTGCAGGGGACTCACAGCCCAGAGCGAACCTGGCCCCTTCTCGTGGTCACCGACTGGGTAGGTAGGGTACCTGCTGGGACACTCCCAAGAGACTTTTTTCTTTTTTTCAATTTACCCAACAATATTGATTTGTTTGTGTGCAATTCTGAGGATTGATCCTAGGGCCTTTGCACTGAGCTAACTCCAGCCATTTTTAGTTTTGAGACCGCTCTCCTTAAGTGACTAAGTTCACCCACACTTGTGATCCTGCTGCCTCAGCCTCCAACATGGCTGGGATTCCAGGCTTGCACCGTGGGCCCTGGTTAGGGACATTTGTTGATGCTCTCAACTGCTGCTTGGGTGGGGGTGCCACAGCGAGTGACGGCCCCAGCACCGGGGTGGTGCCGGTGTGGGCCTGTCGCGCCTGGGACACTAAGCACATCCACACTGTGCAGCCGTCACCACCTCTGGATCTTTCTCACCTCATCTGAAGCTCGGGTCCCTTTAACCACTGCACTGACCCCATTCCTCTCCCCAGCCCCTGGTCCCCCGATCTGGCTTCCTGTCTCTGTGGATCCGACTCCCCTAGGGACCTTCTGTAAGTGGGATCCTGCAGGATTTGTCCTTCTGTGATGAGCTTACATCACTGCCCTTCAGTGTCTCCAAGGTCCCCCCATGGCATACGTCAGAACTTTTTCCTCTTTCAGCCAGAATAATATTCCACTCTGTGGGCAGCCACATTTTGTCTGTGACAGGCACTTGCGTCCTCTGCACTCGCTTCCTTTTCCTCGACTGATTTCTGTTTGTAGTACTGGGGTTGAGCCCAGGGCCTTTGCTTGGAGCTGTATCCTCAATCCCTTTTTATTGCTTATCTCAGACAGGGTCTTGTTAATCTCTAAGTTGCCCAGGCTGAGCTCCAACTTGGCGATCCTCCTGCCTCAGCCTCCCAGAGTGCTGAGGTTGCAGGCCTGCGCCTCCAGGCCTGGCCTCTGCATTCCTGTTCTCGGGAAGCTGTACTAGCACCTTACAGTCTCTTGCAGCTCGAACAGCAGACACCGACTGTCACAATACCGAGGGTCAGAAGTTCAGGGCCAAGGTGTTGGTAGGCGGTCTCTCCCTCTTTGTGTGCACACGTACAGGTGCACACGTCTTTTCCATAACAACAACATCCCACTGGATGGTGACGCCTATGCTTATGTGACTCCATCTTAACAATCACACCTGCAAAGTCCTGTTTCTGGGTGAATTAAATGTGGGCAATGCCTTAAGAGTCCCCCCCTCAGGAACCACAGCCAGGAGTGCAGGGCCAGGGCTGGGGACATGTCCTATCCCAACACTCGGGGTAGCCTCTGCCAAGGTTTCATTTGTACTGCCTCCTGTCCAAGCCAAGTCTGCCTCTTCCTGGGGTTAGGCCAGCCTGGTCTGATTTTAGGCTCTCCAGCAGGGGACCGAAGCCACACCCATAGAGTGCCCGGGGAGGTGGTGTAGCACCTGTGCCCTGTGGGTCTCCCCTTCTCACCAAAGCAGTTCAGAGAAGTGTGGGAGAGGTTGGTCTAAGGCCAGCCTGGCCACTGCTGCCCAGCAAGTCACAGCTTCTCAGGCGAGCAAAAATAGGCGGCCTGGGAGGGAAGGAAGGGACCGGCTGGCGCTTGAGGGACGCACGCTCAAAACATCCTCGATGGCAGGAGGATGAGAGTTCATGCCCTGTCCAGGAAAGTTAGCAAGACTCTGTCTCCAAATAAAAGTAAAAAATGAGCTGAGAGGTAGTACAGTGCGAAGGCCCTGGATTTAACCCTCAGCATTAAAAAATAAATTTAAAAAACAAAACAAGGAACTGGAGGTATGGCACAGCACTTAAAGTGCTTGTTTGACACCCCAGCACCACATCAATCTGGGCATGATGGTGCGGGCTTGTCGTCCCAGCATTGAGGAAGCTGAGGCAGGCAGATTGTGCTGAGTTCAAGGCCGGCCTGGGCTACACCAGTGAGTTCTGGACCAGCCTGTGTTACAGAGTGAGACCCTGTTAAAAAAAAAAAAAAGAATAGAAAAGAAAAAGAAAAAGAAAACTGTTTCTAGGGAGGCCTGCTTGCAGCTTCCAGAAGAATTCTATTTTTTGTTTTGTTTTTGTTTTTATTTTTTATTTTATTTTATTTTATTTTTTGTATTTTGAGACAGGGTCTCACTCTGCAGCCCAGGCTGGCCTGAATTCACTATGGAGCTCAGGTTGGCCTTGGACTCACGGCAATCCTCCTGCCTCAGCCTCCCGAGTGCTGGGATTACAGGCGTGTGCCACTATGCCCAGTTTATGTGGTGCTGGGGAATCGAACTTGGGTACTTAGCACTTGCTCAAGCGCTTTAACCGCTGAGCCATTCCTCCAGCCCCTGTTTTGTTTTTATTTTTGAGGCAGGGTCTCACCCTGAAGCCCGGGCTGGCTTTGGGCTCACCACAATCCTCCTGTTTCAGCCTCCCAAGTGCTGGGATTAAAGGTATGCACCACCACTCCTGGCTTATGTGGTGCTGGGGAATCAAACTCGGGTACTTAGCACTTGACTACTAAGTGTACCAGGCAAGCACTTTAACCGCTGGTTCCTCCAGCCCCTCCAGAAGAATTCTAGAACTGAGTGAACATCACTCCTTTCCCTCTCCATGCATATGTAAACAGAGACATCAGACATTCCCTGGGATGCACAACCACACTCTCACGCACACACATGCTGAACACAGAGACACAGGAACACCCAGGGGTGTGCAAACACCCCCCCCCCCACGATTCACTCACATATGAGAACGCGCACACACACATGCACGCACACCCCTGCCCTTCTTTCCACCCGTGCAATCACCGACCGGCATCTTGGTTTCAAAGCCTCCGCAGCCCCGTCCCCGGGAGCACAAGCGGACACGTGGCCGGCAGCCGGGCCTGAGCTCCCACGGAGTCTGCAGCTTGCCTCGCGTCCAGTACGTCACAGAGTAGAGTGAAACACTTTAATGTCTCTGATACACACCCCACACTGTCCGGCCCGCGCGCTGCAGAGACCAGGTCCCACACCTCCAGCATCTTCCCCGCGGCCCGGCCCCGCCTGCCCCAGCCCACCAGCAGTGCCTGTCCTTCTGCAGCGGTCCTGGGAGTCTCAGCTCCAGCCCCCTCACCGGAAAGCACAAGAGGGCCACCCATCCAGGCTCCTCCGGCCCGGCGGCGATGCACCGGGGAGCTCTGGGTGGTTGGTGCTCGGACCTGGACGTTCAGGCCCTGCCACCGACCCGGAGCCCCTGGGCTGGCTCATGTGTAGGTGGGCTTGGCCCCCGGGCGGCCTCGCCGACTCTGTTTCTTCTGGCGCCTGCGAGGCTGGATGCCCTTGCTCTGGGCCCACGCGGGGCCGCTCTGCAGCAGCCGCACCAGCTCGTGGTCCTTGTGGTCCAGCACGCGGGGCAGGAACAGGGAGGACTTCTGCGTGCGACGCGTCTTGAAGCCCCTGCGGGGCCGGCCCTTGCCATTCACGGACACGTACCAGAGTCTCTCGGAGCTGGGCTGCGGCCGCGTCCCTGGCCCACTGGGTGCCGAGCGGTACAAGCGAGAGGCATAGGTATTGTAGCCCAGCTCGTGAATCCGTTCCACGAACTCACACTCGGCGTTGTAGTGCTCCTGCGGGGACGGGGGTCTTGTCAGTGGCCAGGGGAGGCCACGCTGGCGCTGAAACCAGGGTGTTGGGCACCTTCTGCCCTCCTCTGAGGCTGCCTACGCCTGCCAACACCTGCATTCCTGTCCCAACATCTTTGCCCACACAGGCACCTGCTCGGAGCCCCCTCCCCCCACTATCGCCAGGTGAACTTGACCTCCAGGATTCAGCTAAACCTGTCTCCCACCGCAAAGGCTTTCTGAGCACCTCCGAAACTCTCAGCCTCCCTGCCGGCCCACTCTGGGACCCCCAACCTCCGGCTGTGGACTGTGGGGTGTCCCAGCATAAGGACAGGTGGGCCTGTCTGGAGCACAGACAGCATCTTCCTCCCTCCACCTCCCGAGCCCTCCGATGGCTGCCAGCTGCACGGACATCAGCCAAGACCAGACATGCGGACAGAGGATGGGGGTGACACCCTAAAACTCTGTTGAAGAAATTGTATAAAAGGAAAAGAAGAGTCAGAAGTGGCGTCACACACTTGAGTCCAGGGATGTAGCAGGCTGATGCTGTGGTTTGCATCTGGAATGTCCCCCAAGAGGACATGTATTTGGATGTTGGGGAGTATTTACGAATTCATGTGCTGGTAAGAGGTGGGGCCTGGCTGGAACAGGCGGGTCACTGGAGGCTTGACCCGGAAGGGGCAGATCACTGGGGGCTTGACCCGGAAGGACATTCGGTAGTTCTGCTTTCCACGTTCCTTGCTTCCTGTCCAGCCATGCCGTGGAGAGCTCCTCTCTGGCCAGGCCTTTGCCAAGCCCTTCCGTCAATTCCCACTACCCATGAATGAACTGAAACATTCTGAAACTGTGAGGTAAAATAAGGCTTTCCTTTTTTCCTTTGTGTGTGTTGGGTAATGTGACCCAGCAGCAAAGAGGTAACTAAGTCAGTTGAGGAGGGAGGGTCACTGGAGCCCAGGAGTTCAAGGGCAGACTAGGTAACGTGGTGAGCTTCTGTCTCAAAAAGATGAGGAGGAGGAATGGGGCATGAGGGGAGGAAGAGAAGGAGGCACAGGAGGAAGAGCGAGACAAGGAAAAGCAGGAAGAGGAAAAACAGCAGGGGGAGGCAGGAAAGGGGTGTCACTGACTTTTCTGAGCTTGACTCCACTAAATGCCAGCCTCTGAAAGTCACCATCCTGGCCCCAAGGGTTCCTGGCCCCCCGGCTGAAGGAGGTTACAGATGCACACGCAGGTGCCGGAGCCTGTGGGAGGGAGGTGCTCAGCAAGTGTCACCGTATGACATGCTTAGGACCAGCACAGAGGATGGGGCTGGCACCCACGCAGGGACAGGGAGGAAGGTCTCTGTCATAGGAGCCTAACGGGGCAAACCAGGTCCAGGGTAGGATAGGGAGCAGTGTGTGTGTGTTTGGGGGCGGGGGGGATGTATTCCTGTTCTCCTAAAGGCACAAATTCTAAGATAAATGAGCCTTCCCCAAGGTCTCCAAGACCAAGCTATGGGGGCTTCCCTCAGGGGCTTCCTTGAGGATAGATGGGAGGCCTTACGCAAATCATGGAGGCTTCAGTCCCAGTCCTAGGGTGGGAGGAATGCCAGGCCACCTCCCACAGGCAACCACCTGCAGACAGCTTCCTGCCAACCACAACGGTCACCCTGCCACACACGTGCCCAGGGAAGGCTGGGCCATGGCAAGGCAGGTGGGGACTGGTCACAGGGCAGAGGGAGAGACCCTCGTGGCCAATCTCCGCCCCCCAGCCCTGGCACACTGTGTCCCTGTGGGAGTTTTAGGCTCTGAATGCAGGGGCCCGAAGGGCAGCATGCCCACTTTCAAGGGTGCCACAGCTGGCCAGGTTGTGAGTTGGGCATAACTGACCTGCATGTCCTCAGGCAGCCAGAAGCTCTAAGCACCACATTCTTTCCCTGGGATATGGGCCCTGGGCGCTGGGGTGGAGGGCCTGGGTTGGATGGGGCATAGCGGCTGCCTCGCCCCCACCCTATGCCTGTCTGCTCTCCTCCCCATCACAGACATCCAAAGCCCTCTGGGTCCATAAACTTTGGCATCATCCCCAAGAACCACCTCCACAGTTTATAAACAAATAAACTGAGGCTCCCAATTCCAATAAAGTCAGGCTCCCAATTCCAGAGGCTGTGACCTCACTGGAACCTGGCCTGACTGCACAGCAGGGTCTAGGGCTGTGCAGAAGCGTCAGACTCCAGGGCAGCAGAGACAGGTGCCTGGATGATGATTTGTGGGTGGGGTGAGGTTCCTGAGGCCACGATATGAGCAGGTTTGCTTTTTAGGAAGATTCCTCAGCATGTACCCGGTGGAGCAGATCACAGGGTAAGTGCCCAGGGCACTGAGGACTGAAGGAACGGGCGTGGGGTGGGAGGATGGGGAGATGGACAGAGAGGTGGGAAGGAGAGAGGGAGAGAAGGAAGGAAGGAAGGAAGGAAGACCAGACAGATGGGTGGGCCAGTGGATAGATGGTCAGGTGGTCTGGAGGACAGTGAGGCTGCAGGCCGGTTGCCTGGTCCCGAGGCTATCACGGTGGCCCAGATGGGAAGAACCAAGGTCCTGAGCTACAGGATGCTGGCTCTGGAATGAGGAGGAGGGAGGGGAAGAGTGTGAGATGAAGACCGAGATTGAGGAGGTGACCACAGTGGGGTCAAGAGAGAAGGAGGCTCTGCTGTGGTTCCCAACTGCGCTGGGCTGGAATGAGTGGCCACAGGGCTGTGAATCCAGAGCCGTCGTCCCACTGAGCTCCTACGGTGTGCTGCCTGGGGTCTCTGAGCCTTAGGACTTCCAGGGCAGTGTCTCTAACTCAGGTGAAAAGCTGGGGATGACACTGGGGTTATCAAGTGCAGCATGGCCATGGGAGAGGAGGTGCAGACTGACAGCAAGGCCCAGGCACCCGTGCAGCCAAATACAGGGCAGGGGGAGGGTGCGTGCAGGCAAATCAGCTGCTCGTGGGAGGAGACTGGTAACAGGCTGCCATCTAGACAGCTCATCTCCCAAGCGTCTTCTCCACAACCTTGTACAGGCTTCCTGGTGCCCCCGTCCTCGTTGTCTCACATAGGGTGGGTGTCTCCCCCTTCCTCCCAAAGCCAGGGCTGTTTGCTTTTAGGGTCCAAAGCCAAAGATGGGCTCTGACTCTGCCCCTCCCTCCAAGCGAGGCCTGGGTCCCCCTTGGGAAGCAGGGCAGAGGCCCACGGCTTACCCTCTGAGCAGACACTTCTGCTCTGCCATGTGATGACTCCCCAAAGGGAAGAGAGGCCTCCTGCGTGGTCAGGAAGATCCCAGCCATCATGGAAGGCCACCAGGGCCTGCTTTTGGTGCCCAGGAAGAGTGACTAGGGGATTAACGTGAGGGTACGGAGTCAGCTCCCCTCACTCACTTGAGGGATCAATTCAAGAGAAACGGAGATGTGCCCCAGGAAAGGACATGATCTGCTAGCTGTGAAGGCCCCCACAGAGTGGCCAGTACCATGAGCTTCTGGGTCCAGGTGCAGCTTCTAGAGAGTAGTTCTGGAAAAATATATAGGTGTACCCCAATGTTTGCATGTCCTTTAGCAAAACAGCTGAAAACTCTGTGATGAAATATCCAGCTTAAAGAAAGCTTTGTCAGACTTCCTCAAAGGGGGCAGGGAAATGCAGGGGTGTTTCCCCTCAAGCCCCAATGGAATCCAGGGAGGTGGCTAAGACAGACGGGTGGGCGGGAGGGGAGGCACCCCCCCCCCCCCCCACAGCCGCATCACCTAGGCTACAGGAGCCTGGGGACTCTGAGATTTCCTGGCTGCCCGTTCTTTTTCATCCACACATTCCGGGCATTTTCCTCAGGATCACGGGATTCTTTCTGGTCACCTTAGGCTCCGTGGTAGATAGACAGGGCTCCGTGCCTGTGGCCTGAGACGGGGGTCCCTTTTTCACACCCTCTGGATCCCTGCTTCCTCAGCACCGACAGCTCTTGCCTTTCCAGCCAGGGAAGAACCACCTGAGACTACCCAACTTCTTCTTCCTCACGCCCAGGGCAGCTCTGCTGGGCCACCCCCCAAAAGCTCCACCCCTCACTTTGCCCCCAGGATCCATTTGTTTTAGTGGTAATTTGGGGGCCATCTTGCCCCTGCTCTCAGCCACATTCAGGGCAGGAGATAGACACGGGTGTGTAGGAACATTTTCTAACCCAGCAGCACAGGAGTGCTCAGGCTGTGTCCCCTACCCGTCCCTGGCCCTCTCTGAGTCACACCCTGGGGCTGCCTCCCACAAAAGCACCTCCCAGGTCCAGGCCCCACTCCTTGGCCTGAGGTTCTGGCCTTGCTGTGGTCCTGCCTGACCCCTGGATGAAGCATTCTGCTATCCATGTCTTCTGCCTTGCCATAATGTCCCAGAGAGATGACTGCCACTCCACCAATGCCCTCAGGCTGCAGAGATGGGACTCACCGAAGCATAGAGCCGGCCCCTCCTGTTCATGGCCAGGTACCGCCCAGAAAAGAGCCCTTTGACAGCTACAATTCCCACTTCCACGGCTGTGATCTCCAGGATACCTGGAAAAGTTAGTAGGAAAGGCTCAACTTTCCTTCCCAGAACCACCGAGGTGAGCGCTGAGCATGGCCAGTCCTGTCCCTGTCCTGCCCAGGGTCAGGTGGCAAGGGTGCCCCACACCCAATAGATGGGGGGCTGGGAGCCGGGCGATGGAGGAGGCACTGGACAGGAGGCAGAGAAGGGACATGGGGCGGCCGCTCACAGGAGAGTAATTCAGATCTGGGAGGGAGACACCAAAGTGAACATTGCCGGGCACCAAGGGCAGGCTGTGTGGCTCATCAGAAGCTCCCAAACCCTCAGAGGCCCATTTCATTGGACAGGCCAGCAGGGGGCAAAGTACCATGCCCAGTGACTCACCCAAGACCACACAGGGTGTTCTGAGCCAGAACCCAAGCCCTGTAGCAATAGAGGCCTTCATCCCAAGAGCTCTGAGCCAGCTAGCAAGGGAAGGCTGGGACTCTCACTACACTCTGGCCCGGTGCCACTCAAGCAGGACTGGTAGTGGATACAGGTAGGACATGTTTGCCCCAAGAAGAAAGGTCCTGGGGTCAGGGAATAAGGTGGCCTGTTAAGGCTGGAGCTCCCAGGGAGAAGTGGCCAGGGCTCACCTGTTCCCCAGCATATGCAGAAAATACGTCTTCCCTGATGCCTTTCCCTTCACACTCAAGAACCCCTTGAAGGAGGGGGGTTGGGGCTTGCAACAAAGTTCCCAACAGGGTCGCAGCCAGTGGCTACAGCTACCACCCACACCCTCTCCAGGGGGCGCTTGGAACCCAGCATGGCAGAGATCGTGGCTTTGCTCCAGGGCTCCAGAGTCAGGCTGTGGGCGTTTAGAGTCTGCGGTGGCAGTCTGGCCCCGGGACCAAGCAAGCGGGAGCCCCCCAGAGCGGTCTGCGAATGAGCGTCCCCTCCATCTCCTCTAGGCAGGCTCGGGGATTGCTCCAGGAAGGATGCTGTGCAACCCCGTAGGAAGCTACCCAGATTTGGAACTAACCAAGGGAAGCCTCTGCGCACCCGGGCTCCTGGCGACAGCTGGTGCCCGCCGAGCGCTCGGGGTCGTTCCCCAAAGACGCCCTCGCAAGGACTGCGGCTTTCCTCTAGGAAGCTGTGGTTTCCCGCAGCCGCCTCGAATCCGCCAAGCCGCTTCCTGCACCCCAGGGCCGAGCGAGCGCTGCGCTCTGCGTGGAGGACCTCCGCTGACCTGGCCACCCTCCCACGCGCCCCGCCGCCGGCCCAACGCCCGCTCGGCTGCCCGGTCTTCACCCTGCAGGGCTGCTCGCTCTGCCAGGGAGAGCGCAGCGTTGTCCCGGTTCCCACGGCCCGAGGCACCAGACTCCCGCGGACAGCAGCCCGGTCTCGCTCCCGGCCTCACGCGGGGTGCACCCTCGAGACTTCCAGGCCCAGGCAGACTCCCTAGCGCGGCCGGCAGCGGGCGGCGGGGCGCAGAGTCCAGCCAGGGAAGCAGGCTGTCGGTGGCCGCCGGGGCCGGACCCCAGCGCTGCCCAAGCGACGCTCCTCCGTGCAGGGGCAGCGACACGGACCGGAGCCAGGACGGCCGAGGAGTCTGAGGCGCCCCCGGGGTCGCAGGAGGAGGAGAAGTCGTCAAAATAATAAAAAGGATGATAAATGCCTTGTCCAGCTCCCTTTCTCCGACAAATTCAAAGGGCTTAAACGTGTCCGATCGCCAGCGAGGCCCGGCGGGCACGCCAGGGTCACCTACCGCGCGCCCTGGAGGAGCGGACGGACCGGGCGATCTCAGCTGGCCGCCGCGGCGAGCCCAGCCGCGCCGGGCGGATCCCCACCCGGCTCTCCGGCCCCCGCGCCGAGGCGGGCACCCCGCACCCAGTGCCCGCAGCCCCCGCGCGCCGGCACTCACTGTACGCGCTGTTCTCCAGGCTGCCGTTGACGCGGCCGCTCGGGTGCAGCTGGAGGTGGTACTTGGTGGCGCAGTAGAGCTTGCGACGCCGGGGCGCCCCTCCGAGGTGCTCGTACACGCCGCCGCGGCCCCCCGCATCGCGCCGCAGCCGGGTCCCGGGCCCCGCCGCGGGCCAGCCGGGGTCCAGCAGGCTGAGCAGCAGGAGCCAGATCAGGCCCATCGCGGCATGGCGCCCGTCGGGCTGCGGGTCTGCGCCGTGCCCATGGAAAGCGCGGCCGCGGATGGGTGCCGCGGGAGAGTGGGAGAGGGGGGCGAGGCGGAGGAGGGGCGGCGGGCGGCGGGGGCGGGGGCCCTTTAATTTTCACCTAGGGGCGGTGAAATTTCGGTTGCTGCGCAAAGCATTGAAAGAAAGGACGGGCCGGCAACAAAAGGCAGACCTGGTCCCCAGGCGGCGGCGCGGGGTTCGGCCGGTGCCGCCGCGCGCTGTCGCCCCGTCGGGCCGCGGTCCTCCCGGCCGCGCGCCGCCGGCTCCGAGAGGCCCCTGCGCCCCGCCCCCGCCCGCCCCGCCCCGACCAATTATGCTCCGAAAATTATAGACCGAGGCCTGGAGGCGGCCGCCCCAGGCCCTGTCACCCCCGCCCGCCCCCCATCAATCCCCCGACACAATGGGACCGCCGCCGGTGACTGATGTCCGCGAAACAACTTGCGGGAAGTCGCGCTGACGAACGCCCATTAAGGGCGGCGCATAATAAAGGGGCCGCGGGCCGCGGCGGAGGGAAGGTCTGAGCGCGGGCGCGCGTGGGGGACCCGGGATCGCGCCGCGCTGGGCGCTCGCCGCGGCGACGCGGCTCGGCTCGGCCGGGCACGCTCGTCTCGCAGCTCCGCCGCCCGCGGGCCGCGCTCACTCACGTCTGGCGGCCCTGGCGTCCTGTCTGCAGGGTTTCTCGCGAGCGGCGGAGAGGAAGGAGGGACAGAGGGGGAGAGGGCGCAGAAGCAGAGCCCAAAAATGCAGGTAGAGCGAGACAGAGAAGAGCATGGGGGAGAGAGCGCCGGAGAGACCGGAGACCACGGGTGACAGGGGTAGGGGAAGAAAGAGCCCTCGGAACGGGGCAGCAGGGGACACCCCAAAGGGAGCACGGAGCCTGGCGGCCTCAGAGGAGGGTGAGAGGCACCTCGAGGCCAAGGCAGAGGTGGGTGGGTGGGCAGCGGTAGTCTCCGTACCAGAGGCTGGCACCCTGCATCATGGAGGGGCAGCTTGCACGCGGGTGCCTCGCCTGAAAGGAACCCAGGAAGGGGGATTATGGTAGGGCTAGGAGAGACTTCTAAACTCCCTGCTTCCCGGCCCTCCCTGGTGGCAGCAGATCCCTGGCTGGCAACCATGGGATACAGGCAGACAGGGCCACACACACACACACACACACACACACACACACACACACACACAGAGGCACAATGAGAGAGAAGAGAGAGGGCTGGTCCAGGGGGACAGGGTTTGCTCTACGCAGGTGTCCTCTGAAACTTTAAAAGGACCTGGTGATGAGGACAGATGAGTGGTCAGCAGGAGGTGAGTGGGCAAGTGAGGCTCCGCCTCCTGCAGGACACGCCTATCTGGTTCTACCACTGCTGATCTGACAGGAGGCAGAGCTTGGCTCCCGCTCCCCTCCTGCTACTGCCGCCCATTTCAAAGCTGTCCTCCAACCTACCGTGTGACATGTACCACCCTCCAAGCCCATCCCTGGGAGAAGGTCTTCAATCAAACCAGTCCCTGGTGTCAAAAAGGCTGGGACCACAGCTCTACAGTTCCAGCCTCCTTCTTCCCTGGCAGATGTCCCTGGAAAACTAGAAGCCAGAAAAACAATTGGATGGAGACAATCTGGGCTTACAGCCTCCATCCTGCCCCACACCCAAGTCCCCCACAGCTCCCAGGGATGCCCTGGTCCTGGGCTCCAGCTTGCCCACTGGGATCAGCCTCTCCCTGACTGTCACGTCTGGTTGGGCCCTGGAACCTAGGCAGGGTATCCTGTCCCATAGGATGCATGTTCCCTGTTGTACCCTTACCTCTGGATACCTGTCCACATAGCCACTCAGGGTATACTAACAAATGCACCGTGCACAGTCTTGCCGCCTCTTTGCCGTGTGTGTGCAACATTGCCCTTGAGATCCTGACTTCTCATGTGTGCGATGCGCCTGATATAGAGCCAGAAACTCAATGGAGTGAGCCTTGGTGTGTTCCGACTGCATCAGGGGAGGTGGTTTATTATGCCAAAGACCCTCAAGGTCTTTGAGAACATACAGGGGCAGCTTGGCACTTGGAGACATAAGTAACACAGCTCTGGCACTGCTGGTGGCCCTAAGGTTCACTGTGGGGCTTCTCCAAAGTGGCCAAGCTCCCTGGGCAGATGGTCTCCCCTGAGCCCCACTGCAGCCTCCTGCTGGCCTTCCTGTGCCCCTCTACTCTAAGGGTGGAAGGAGTTGTCTGAAGGCTCCCAGGACAGAGGCTTTAGTGTAGCAGGACCCTGGTCCTCAGGCCTGCACCCCCAGCTCACTTCCTACAGTCCCCGCAGGCCTTGGCTCATCCCACTTCCCGTGAGGATTTCCATCTCATCTCAGCCCACCTGACTTCCCAGGAAGAGAAAGCCCCCAGAACTGCCCCCCACCCCTCGGCCTGGGTGAGCACCACCTGACTGCTAGGTCTTCTGATGCCGAGCCAGCTGAGGGAGGGGCTCTGGGTCCTCTACTTCTGCCCAGCAGGGGCAGGACCACGTCCACAGTCTTGCTGCTAGCAGAAGCCTTGCCCTCCCTGTCTATGCAGAGATAGGAGAGGTATACTGTGTAGCAGTCCCTTCTGATGGCTTCCCAACAGACCAGCCCGAGCACCCCAGCCTGGCCCATGCCCTACCCTCATCCCAGAACCACACCTGAGTCTGTGTATTTTAAATCAACTCAAAATGACTTAACATACCTAACACGAGACAGGCAACATGGCACACACCTCTACTCCCAGCTACTCAGGGCACTGAGGCAGGAGAACCACAAGTTTGAAGACAGAGTGAGCAATTTAGCACAATGGAGTCTCCGAAAAGGTAGGTGCTGGTGATAGTAGAGCTCTCACATAGCATGCTTAAGGTCCTGGGTTCAAAAGTACCAAAAAGAAAATATAATACTAAGATACCTAATGCAATGCAAATGCCATCTAAATAATTGTCATACTGCATTGTTTAGGACCAATGACAAGAAAACTATCTGCACACATGCAGGACGGACCCAATTTTTTCCAAATGTTTCCTATCGGCAGTTGGCGACTCCTGTGCAGAGCTCGGAGGGGACACCAGCTGTGTTCACAGAGCTGCGCACCCATCGGGCAACCAGGTTGGAAAGCTGCCACCACCTGAAGACCCTGTCTCCTTTGGTGATCTGCACTCCTTCACCTCTAGCCCAGGCCCAGGCAGCCACTAATCAATCCTCTCTCTGTTTCTGTCCCTTTTCCTGTTCCGGGTTGTTGGTGTGGATGGTATCTCGCAGGTATTTGCCCCTTTGTGACTGGCTCCTTTTACCCAGTGGAGTATTTTGAGCTCCATTTGCATTGCAGTATGTGTCAGAACTTCTTTCTTTTCA
Source organism: Ctenodactylus gundi (assembly GCA_004027205.1). Classification (NCBI taxonomy): domain Eukaryota; kingdom Metazoa; phylum Chordata; class Mammalia; order Rodentia; family Ctenodactylidae; genus Ctenodactylus; species Ctenodactylus gundi. The sequence goes on from PVKB01001036.1 coordinate 239,556, forward strand.
TAGCCAAGTAACATTCCATTGCATGTATGGACTGATTTTTTTAATAGCTTATTGAAGGGCTTAGGACCTGTCTCTGGGCTATCTGATCATTATGTGTACATCGCCAGACCTCGGATTGAGCTGCCCTTTTCTTCCCGCATCGGACTGAGCACAGCCATGGGACTTGCACATCCCACCCTCCCCTGTGCCTGGCATGGGGCCACACACAGGGCAGCCAGCGTGGCTGGACACGTGGCTTCTGGGGCTGGGCATCCATGACCTCTGGTACATTGCCGGGCCTCCCTGTGCCCCAGTCTCCCCATCGGTGCCCAGATGACGATAGCCCGCTTCAGGTGGTGGAAGGGTGCTCGGAGACCTCATCCGCAGCTCACTGAGGTCACCAGTGCACGCGGCAGCTGTCACTGCAGTTTTGAACAGGCCATCCACCATGTAGACTCTGCTGAGGGTGACAGGGGTCAGGACGGTAGGAGGAGGGCCGGGAGAGCTGGGAGCTTGCTGGGTGTGCGGCACCTGGTAGCCCAACCGCAGACAGCCCTGTCCTGTGTTGTGGGGCCGAAAGCCTGTGGCACAGGTGTGGCAGGACTAGCTCTTCCTGAGGCTTTGTCTTGGGCTCATAGGTGGCGGCTCCTCTCTGTGTCCTCCTGTGGCTGTCCACATCTTCCCTTTGGATCCAGGCCCCTGTAGTGTGATGGCTGTTTCAAAGGCTCACCACCCTTACACCATCTGCAAGTGCAGCCCAGGTCCTCGGCTTGGGCTTGGAGACAACGTGGCGGCCCATAACAGGCGCTAGTGGGGGTGTATGGCCCAGATGGAATGGACAGTGTGGTGGTGGTGGGACCCGGTCACACTCGGTGGACCTGGGAATGTACGGCCCAGATGGAATGCATGCCCTGCGCCCTCGAGTGTCTCCCACTCCTGATCTTGGCCAGACACCATGGACTTTTCCAAGTACACCTTTTTCTCACTCTGGGGACTCTGTCCTGGCTCTCCTGCATTATTGCCTTGAGGGCCCAGGAGCCTCTGGGGAGGAAGGCGGAGCCCATCTGTAGAAGGGAACCTGGAATACATGAGACTGGGGTTAGTGCCATCAGCCTCTGTGTGCCCACAGTGTGACCACCAAAGCCCGTGGCCCACTCCCACAGCAGGAACCCACAGCCAAACACCAACTGGGCCTGGAACCTGTGAGGTCAGCAGCGGGGCTTCTGAGGCCACCCCTGCCCGGCTGGGTCTGTTTCACTCCTGAGATCCTGCGCCCAGGGCTTTGCCAGCGGGGCGTCATTTCTAGCCCTGCTCGCAGGGAAGCCAGCCCTGGAGGAGGCCGGTAGCCTTTGGCATGGAGTCCACAGATCAGGAGGAGGGTACCGCCTCTGAATCCCACAGGGCGCCACCTCTGACCCACCCACACCTCTCTGTGGGTTTTCCTTTCCAGTCTCAAGCCCCTGGTGGTGGGTAAAGGAGGGGGCCAGGATGTGGCCTCTCCCTCCAGCAGGCCATCTTTGTCCTGAGAATTTAAAAAAAAAAATGGAAGAAGGAAGATGGAAGAGAGAAGAAGGCCCAGGACCCAGTCCGTCTGTCCTGGGAGGAGCTGCCCTTGAGCCCCAAGTGCCCCTTCAGGTCAACCTGGGAAGATTTACTGGGGGGTATATTGGCCTCTTGCAAAGGTGTCCTCAAACTGTCAGGAGCAGAGAGCGCTCACGGAGAGCCGCTTAACACCCCACGCCTGCAAACCACACAATGGGAAGCAGAGCAGTGCCACCCTGTCTAGGCAGCTGCGCTCTGTGCGATGGTCTCCTATCAGCCACCTAGGGGTGCGGACTCACCTGGGGACTCCATGGCAGAAGCCTTGCTGGGAAGTGTGGGGCAGGATCCCAGATAGACGCTGCCTTCCTCCCAGTCACCTGCCAGGCTCTGAGGCTCTGGGGCTCTGAAGGGTGCCCAGGCTCCCTGGCAAATCCCAGGCAGGCCATGACACAATGGTCACGGGCCACCCAGAGGGCCCTTGTGCAGCCTGCTGTCTCTTTTGCAAGCCCTAGGCCACCCAGCCACTCACTCAGCGTGGCGCCCAGAAGTGAGCTGAGGACGTGGCTGGCAGGGGAGGTGCCTTTCTCCTCCCACCAAGGGGAAACTGGCATAGGCGGGGCTGGCTGCTTGGGAGCTTGCGGTAGGTAAGTGGAGGAGCCTCGCTTTGAGTCCAGTCACGTGCCTTGTGGCTCCTGGGACCCCAGAGCTGACAAGAGAAACAAATCTATCTTTACCACTGCAGGGTGCCCTCAAAGCTATCCTACAGATCCACCTTATTCAGTCCTCATAAGAGCCCCGTTTCAGAGACCAGCAAATGCAGGCAGAGAGGCCAAGCAACTCGCCCCGGGCACTCAGGGCAGAGCTAGGGGGCACAGCCGCAGCCAAGCCCTGGTGTGTATTGCCTGAATTCCCAGCCCTGGTCTGTCTCTGGACAATTTATTGCACAATTTTTAAGCAAATTATGAAAAGCATGACCACGTAAGCTGTAATAAGACATCAAATGGGAAGAATCAGGCATCATCGTACATGCATTCTATTTGCAGATGGGGGGAAGGGAGATAAAGTGTGAGAAAAATACAGCAAACATTTTAATTATAAAAAAATTAGACCCGTCAAAGATGTCCTGGCGGATTCCCCTGAAGACTCCCCTGGCTTCGACAACACTTGGCAGCGTGCCTTTGACTGTGATTTAAAAAAAAACCAATTAAACGTTCGCCCCCTGTGTTGAGCACCCTTATCCATGTTTTCATATAAAAGCCTGCTATCCCCAGGAAAGCGAGGCCAGGACACGGAGCGGGGCCCCGAGTGACTAGCGAGTAGGAATGGGGGTGGAGGGACGCTTGCTCCCATTTTTTCTCTCACATCCACTAACCCCATTGTCTTTACAACAAAAATAACTCATTTCCCCATGAATGAGTTTCTTTAAAGTGTCACTTCCAAATTCCTCCTGGATTCTCCAGGCCCAGCCAGGTGCCTGCGGAGGGAGGAGGAGGTCCATTAGCTGGGACACCGGGACGCGATTTGGTCTGCTGTGGGCTTTGATGCTCGGCAGGCATCACCTGAAAGGAAACCAGCGTTTCCCTAGGCAGGCCGGAATGTCCGGTGAGTAACCAGACCCCGTGCAAAGAGGCGCTGTGACCTCCCCAGTTAGAGGAGGCGGCTCGGCAGCCCGGCCCGCTCTCCGTGGCCCTGTAACTCTAGATGGGCATCTTCCAGAGCCTCAGGGGACCTTGAAGCCTCACCGTCCACTGACTATGGCAGCTGACCTCCATCCAAGATGGACAGACAGGCTCCAAACCCTCAGCGTTCCATGGAAGAAAGGTTTCCTAGTGCCCACCCTTGGGAGGCACAGGCTGGCAGCCTCAGGGTGAAAAGGTGAGGAGGGGAGCGGGTGTTACAGATGAGACCATCCAGAGGTCCTGCCACCCGGTCCACAGGTGCTTCTGGTGGCAGGTTGGAGAAGCCTGGGGACGCCCGCCATAGTGGCAGGAGCGCGGGGGACTGCTCCGCTGCACCAGTGAGCTCGTGGGGTCTTCCTCATGCCCCACACAGTGCAGCAGCTCAGGGCCCACTCGGGCCCCAGGATGACCTGTTCTGGGACTGCTCGGTGCCTCAGTTTATTCATCCACGAAACGGTAAGGACGTACCACTCGATAGGGACGTGTGATGACAAAACGTTTAGGAACAACGCTGGTGTGTAGGAAGCGGTAACACGGCCTCTCCGAGCCTTGGATCCGGGCACTGTTCTTTCTCTGCATTTACTTTAGGTGAGGCACATGGAGCAAGAGAAGGCAGGCAACCGGCACCGGGCTGTTGGTCCTTGCTTGGCGTCTCTTCAGGCTGTTCATTGGCTGACACCATCGCGGGAGCCCACTTCCTGGCATGTGGTCGTCCAGCACTCACCACTTACGCACGTCCTGCCAGACCTCTGGTGATCTGTGGGTCTGCAGAGAAGTAGGTTCATCGTTATTTCTGCTCAAGTTTGTTGAGAGGAAAACTCCACAGCTCCATCAGGAATACAGATCAGTGTCACCTGCCCTAAAGCAGAGGGGACGCTGACAGCGAGCTCCCACCCACGGCACTGTGAAATGCCAGAGGGAGGCGGGGGTGCAGAAGCTGCTCTTGCTCTGTATCAGGGGGTGTCTTGGGTCTTGTCGGGATGGACAAAGGGAGAACTTAGGAAAATTGGAAGAGAGACAGAGGAGCCCGTCACCGTGCAATTCCTGTGGTGGTGGTGGGTCCTGTGTCCAAGTCAAGACTCAGAGAGGTCAACAGTCTTAGGGAGATTGCACAGCAGGCAAGGGGACCCAGAGCTCATCCACTGGATTCTTTAAGTAGCATCACAGCTGTGATGTAGCATCACAGCTGTGATGTTGACCTTGATCATAAAGAGACCAGGTTCACAGGTGGAGGCAGGTGTGGAGGTTGGAGTGACTTGATCTGCTGGAAGCGAAGGTGTAGGATTTGAACTCAGGCCCCTCTCGCACTCCTGCAGCCGCTGGGCTGCAGTGGCCCCCCTCCATCCTGTTCCTCCCATCGGCCTTCCTTGAGCCGCCCACCACGGCCACACCTGTCTGTCAGGCACGCTGGGCAGAGCCGGGCTGGGGAGCCCAGAGTGCACCCCCTCAGCTCTGCTGCTGCCTGTCCACCCCCCTCCCATTGGTCTGCTCTTAAGAAAGATGTTGTGATCTTTAAAAATGTGTCTTCAAAGCAGAGCAGAAGGAAAGGTTCCAGAGGGGCTGGCGGGATGTTGTGATTGGCCAGGGAGTATTATGTAAGTCCCTTATGATGTCTAATTGGGACCCAGCTGGCCCCTTTTAAAAGTGGAGCCCCATTGTGTTGGCGACTGGAGGAAGTGGGCAGGCCATGGGGCGTCCCCAAGTGCCCGACCTGCCACACTTCCCTGTCTCCCTCAGAACTAGGAGTGGAGGCCGGGCCAGCCAGGTGGGAGCTCTGCCTTCTGGGTGCCTCTGGGGTGGAGGTTGCAATGGAAATCCTGGGGCTGCCATCTCAAACAGAAACTCAATGCTGAGAGGCCCGGAGGCCAGGGGCTGCGGCCCAGGTGTCAGCAGGACCGGCTCCACCCTCCCAGGGCTCCAAGGGAGGCATCTCCCAAAAGCACCCCCGGGGTGGCCTGCTTGGTATCGCTTCAGCTCTGCCGCTGCCTCCACTGTGTCTCTGTGCCTCCATTTCTCTCCTTCTAAGGCACCTGTCATAGGTCAGGGCCACCCTCACCCCAATATCCGTTACAAAGCCTGTGACAGGAACACTTCCCTCTCTTGGCCTCAGTTTACCCAGCTGGGCAAGCAGGAGGAACCGAGATTCATGCTGTCCAAGATGGTAGCCAGAGCTGAGCAGGGGACTGGGAACCTCATACTTGGCTAGTGTGCCTGAGGAACTGAGTCTTGAGTTTTACATAACTGACCTTTCGTTTTGATTCAGGCCTCGCGGCACGGGCCTCTAATCCCAGCACTCTAGGGGGCTGAGACAGGAGGATCACACATTTGAGCCCAAACTGAACAATTTAGCAGCTTAGGGAGACTATCTCAAAATCAAAAATAAAATGGTTCAGGGATGTAGCTCCGTGTGAGGACCCTGGGCTCGATCCCCAGCACCACAAGGAAAACAAACAAACAAAAACAAAAGAAACAAAAATCCGCAAACTCTACTTTCAATTTTGAAAATAGATGTTGTTGTTTAGTTACTGAAAAACTTTTCGTATGAGCCTGCTCATCTAACAATACATTTTAAGAAATCAAAATGAAGAACCAGTAGATCTGAACAAAACTGAGCTTTTAAATGAGATTTTTGAACACACACACACACACACACACACACACACACACACACAATATCTTGTTCAGACTTTTTTTTGAACATTGGTAACAAATTGAAATGATTATGTTTGGAATGTGTGAGGCTAATTAAAATAATTATTAAAACTTCCTGCTTCTTTCCCCCTGCGTGAACACGCTTGCAGAAAATGGCAAAATGCTACTCTATACAAATCGCAAGAGTCTGAAAGGGGAGTTTGCACTCCCAGCACTGCAGGAGATGGCCGTTGGTGCAGATCGCTGCAGCATGTGCCTGGCAGGTGTCAGGCCCTCTGTGGGGGAAGGCACAAGCACGGGGCGGGAGGTCAGGAGGTGCTATCGCGAGATTGGGGAGGCTGGGCTGTGTCAAACCCCGTGTGGGGCAGCAACATCTACCCCTTGTCTCTCATATGTCTCAGTGGGGAAAGGGCGCATCGCTCAAATCGGGGATGTGGAAGGGGGTGCTGGGATCCCACACCCCGACCGGGGCTGTGCCGAGCAGACAGGGCTGGAGGGTTTCTTGGGACAGGGCCTTTCAGTCTTCTGTGCCGCCTCAGTCTCTGCCCCTAAAAAACAGGAACAACAGCTCCCTTGTAATGTGCTCGTGAGGATTAAATAGTGGTAAGGCTTGGGAAAGTCCCAGCTCTCTGTAAACACCATGCAGGTTCTTTTGTGTGTTTTGAGACAGGGTCTTATCTGAGGTCCAGGCTGGTTTTGAACTCTTACATAGCTCTGGATAGCTTTGGACTCCCAGCATTCCTCCTGTCTCAGCCTCCCAAGTGCACCGCCACAACCGGCTATTTTTTATGTGCTGCTGGGGAGTCAAACCCAGGGCTTTGTGCATGCAAGGTAAGCGCTTTAACTATTAAGTTATGCTCCAGCGCCCTCCAGATGTTTGTGGTGATGGTTTTTGCTGCTATCAGCCCCACCAGAGAGGCTGCGAAGTAAAAGTGGAGGGCACTTCCACAGTGGGGGAACACCCGTGCAGTGGGGGCGCTGGCGATGGCGGGAACGGGGAATCCGCCTCTAGGGTCCTCTGGGGCCATTGGGGGAGGCGTAAAGGACGACCCCTGAGTTCACTGGCGTGGGTCTCTCACAAGCAGGGGCCTGTTGACACTGCGAGGAGTCTAGCCCAGGGCCCTTCCATGGGAGGTCTCAGAAAGCTGTCACTGCAAAAGCCAGCCCCCCAGTGGCTCACAAACGCTTCCCTATTCTGGAAACTGAGCCAGAGTAAACCACAAATTCTTCTCAGGCCTGGGGCTGGGATGTGGGGACTCTTGCTGGTCTGGCTGGTCCTTGAGGTGCTGCTGGCCTCTGATGGTGCAAATAGAGCTGGGCAGCCCCAGAGAGCCTCATTCACCATGGGTCCCCAAGTCTTTTGCGGACCCTCGAACTCACCTGTCCACAGTCTGGGCTCAGCCTCCAGGTCTCGAAGTCTGCGGCCATGTTCCACTAGGGTGACAACAGTAGCATGACGCCTGTGAGGCCTGTCCCTGGAGTGGTCTCTTATCACCTCCAGCGCATTCTACTGGTGAAACTAAGTCAGAGATGTGTCCATCTTCAGGATGGGGGAACAGGCCCCACCCCCTGGTGGGAAGGACTCCAGGGCCACATGACCATGGCAGATAGCTAGTGGCTATAGGGACAGGAAGTTACAATGGCATCTTTGTAAACCATCTGTCCCACATGCGATTAGGAACACCCAGACACCCACGCGCACATACACACAGACCCCTGTGTGCAGTCTCTGGATGTTCGCACACCCTTGTTCCCGGGTCTTCCCCGGAGCCCTGTCTACACGCTGCCTCCTCCTGGGATCATCTGATCCTTGACTGCCCAAGCTGAGGACTTGGTGCCAAGCCTCTGCTTCTGCCTGGGGAAGCCTGCTGAGGTCAGTGTGGCTGCGTAACAAGCCACTGCATGGCTCGGTGGTGCGCAGCCATTACCATGTGCCACCATGGAGATGGCTCGTCCCCTCCTCCCACTGTCTAGATCTCTACTAGGAAGACAAGACAACCAAGGATAGCTCAGTGCCTAGGCACCGGGTCGTCTCATGTCAGCGCCGTGGCTGGGGGGCTCAGGACCCAGGGCTGGTGGCTCTGTGTGCGAAGTACCCACAGGAAGCCACACTGCAGGGCTGGTCCCCACCCTACCCAGCCACCTGGCTCCCCGGAACAAGTCCCTGAAGCAAACATGGCAGGAATGACGGGGGGGGGGCGGGGGGGCGGAGCTAAGCACCTCTTCCGGCCTTTCCTGAGGTCACGTGGCGTCATTCCCCCAGGTTCTGTTGGTGGCAAGGGGAGGGAGTCACAGAGGGAAAAGGGTCAGAGACCTTGTGGCCATCTCAAAGAGCTGCTGTGAAGACCATTCTCAGAGACCAGCAACGAGGGACCCCCAGGCTTGGCCTCTGTGGTCCTGGGTGTCACCTCCCTTGGCTTGCTGGTAGGGTGCCTCTTGCTGCCCAGAAATGCAGGCCTCACTGGACACGGGAGACAGATGTGAGGCTCCAGGAAGGGCTGCCGGGCACGGACGCGGCACGAAGCCCAGCCCTGCCACTTGTGGCTCTTAATTCAGGAAGATGTTGAGTTAGCGAAGGCAGGTGGGATGGCAGTCCACCCCACGTGCCTCTCTGGGCGCATGAAGAGTGAAAGCCTTCCTTTGCAGAGAGATACCAGACGGTCCCTTGCATACACGCCGAGGGGCAGCAGGCATGCCACAGACGTGGCTGGCAGTAACATCAGGAAGGTGAGGGTTCTGGGGCATTCCTGTCCCTCCCCAGGAGCTGCCGGCTGTCCTAAATCCACAGTTGTGCTGTAGAGCAAGGAGTCTTCCTCAAGAGGAGCTTTGGCCTGACGGAAGGACTTGGCAGACTTGGTCCTTCCCTGAAGGTTGCCTGGTGCTTGGAGCTGGCAGATAGGCACTGTCACTGTGTGTCACCTCGGCAACCCACAGGAGCTGGAGATGTTCCTACCTTTTCTTCACAGAACCGACAACAAGCCAGGGAGAGGCAAGGGGACTTGCTCAAGGACTGTCACTACTAGAAGCACACTTGGGGCCAGCTGTGTCATCTGAGTCAGCTGTCGTTGTGCGTCTCCTGCCTGAGACCAGCCAGAAGCTGGCATGTGGGCCAAGAGCCTTGAGTGGGCCCAGCCTGGAGCCCGAGCCTCTCGAGGGGTCCCCATCCCCACTAAGTGGAGGGTGCTTAGGGGCCCCGTGGGCCAAGATTCCTGCCAGTTTTGACCTGAACTTGACATGTGCTCTTCCTCACCAGCCCATCCTGCCTCATTCAGGGGAGCATGGGGACAGAGTGACTGTCCACAGGTGTGTGCCCTACATGGAGCCTGTTCTAAGCACCACCTGGCCTGTGTCAAACACTCACGCTCACAGTGCTCTGGTGATATAGGTGCTCTTGGTCCATTCTACAGGTGGGTAAACTGAGGCACAGAGGCTCTAATGAGCTGACTTAAGCTCTAACCGCCAAGGGAGTCTGTGTAGTTATTTCCTGTGGCTCCTGTGTCACTTAGAGGCAGGTGCGGTGGCAAAGCAGACAGGTGGCTGGCTTTTAGTGGCCTCGCTTGGAGGCGCAGTCTCAGGGTTTGCAGTGGCCTCTTCCAGTGTCCCCGTTCTCTGGCACCTGGCAGGCTCCCTGGCACCCAGCTGGCCCCTGGTGCTGGCCTGTGCCCAGAGCAGGCAGAGGTGAAGACGGGGGAAAGCCTCAGGAACTCAGTGTGGGCAGACAGCCGGCTCTTGACCCTCCTGGGCCCCAAGATGGCTGCCCTGCTCAATGTGGTCCTTAAGAGTCTGGGGTCACAAGCCAGTCTTTCCGCCGAAATAGAATAGCTCTCCTGGGAGAGGGGCCTCCTCCCAGCGGTGAGCCCAAGCCGCCAGCGCCATCAGGAGCCCTCGGAGCCCTGTCACCTTGCCGCCGCCTCTGGCCTCCCTTTTGTTGAGACTCCCACTTAAAATATCAAAGCTGTGGGCCACAATGCCCACTGAAAGCTGAGTCACCCAGGTTCTGTGACACCACCAAATCCCCCTGCAGTCGCGCCCGGAGCCCGGGGCTCCCAGCGCCAGATGAAAAGGAAATCCCCAGCCCTGGGTGGAACGGGGAGCCAGGCGAGGCCCCGCGCCACATAAAGGGGCCTTGTTCCCAAATCAAAAAGGCCGAACAAAAAGCAGAGAGAAGAAAGGACCGGGGTGGGGGGCAGCTGCGGTCTGGCGCACCTTGCACGGCCCCGTGTGCCAGCCTGACAGGGCATCCGCTCCCTACTGCCCCCTGGCGCTTCAGCTTCTCCAGAGCTCTGCCTTGGAGGACTGGCCATCGACCAGGGTGGGGGCCTACGGACGACCAAGCGACAGTATCTCCTAGAGAATGGGGTGTCCACCGGCAGGCCCACCACCAGCAGCCCCACTGCCAGCTCCTGGCAGCACTGCGGCAGTGACAAACTCAGAAGCTGCAGCATCAGCACTGACCAGGGCAGTGACAATAGCAGCTATGAACGCAGCGCTGCCCCGCTTCTCCATCTGCGGGGCAGGGTGGGTCTGGCGTGGCCTCCGTGCGGGCTGTTGCCCAGGCTTTGTGGGTTTGTCCCTGCCAGGTTCTCAGGTGCTGTGGACGACAGTGTTCGCTGTGTGAGAAGTACTGGACTCCTGGAGCCTCACAAAGTGACACTCAGCATACTCCACACGTTACAGGTAAGGGCACCTCAAGAGTGTCAGCAGATCCTGTCATCTGGGGCCCCAGGCAGAGCTAAGGTAGACAGACCCCAGAACCTGGGTCAGAACCAAGCTGTCACCAGTGGGTAAGCCAGGAGGTCAGCTGGCTGCTGCCCAGAGCTGAACCCAAGGGGCCGTGTGGGGCTGCAGCCCAGGGCCATCAGAACTCTGCCCTGGGGAAACTCTGGAGGGCCCCCTCCCCACCCTGGGCAGAAAGACCCCCTCCTCCCCATGAAAATCTGTCCTCTTCGTTGTCCAGCACCTTGCCCACTTACCATGCCTGAAAACCCAATGCTGATCATCTAAAGCTAGCCTGGGGACGCTGGCCTGTGACTTCTAGTGACACAGCAGGCCCCAGGGCCCAAAGCCACTCTGCCTAGTTCCAGACTTCAGCTCTGCCAGGTACCACCCGAGGGCAAGAAGCAAATTCCTGTGTCTCAGCTCCCAAATCTGCGGAACAGGGACATTAATGTTGAAGGGTCATCTGCAGCCTCACAGGATAGGTGGCAGCCGGAAGCGCCGTGGCCTCTTCATCCTAGGGACCCCGGGCCCCTGGGCTCCCAGGGTCCTTGAGCTCCCGGGAGGCGCAGGCTCAGCCCACCTGCTCTTACTGGGCTGGGGTGCCACCCCAGCCCAGACTCCTTAGAGGGCAGGACAGCCTGGAACCCAAGTCTCTGTCCCCAAAGTGCTGATTGTGCCCGAGTTGGGGGCCTTGGTGACCGGTCACTTTTAGCAGCAAAACCAACATTTTAGCCAACACTTTCTAGGCAGGCTTCACTCCCTCACCCCCACTCCCCACAGGCATCTTTTTTGTTTTGTTTTTTAAATTGCCTTTCTAGAAGCCTCCCCGGCCGGCTTTGATGTGGCCCTTTGATAATTTAGCCTCATCAATAGGCAGGCCCTGCCCAGGGAGCCACTTTGAAGAGGGCGTCTTCCCCTCCCAAGGCAGCCGAGGCAAGGGCTCTGTCTCCAGCCCGGGGACAAAGGAGCGGGCAGGGGACAGGCGGCCGGCCTCCGCAGAGATTCCCGGGTGGCCCCGCCGGCCCTGGGGGAGGCCGGGCAGAGCGGGGGACTCGGACGTCTGGTTCGCGACGGCCCTGGCTGAGCCTCGTTTTGCGGATGGAGGGGCTGCCGGAGCGCTCAGGTGCCGGCGAGCCGCCTGGCGGGCGCGGCGAGGCGACTAGGGCGCACGTGGGACGGCCACCGGGAGCCCGCGAGGACGCTGGGTAGGGGCTGCTCCCGCGGCCTCGCGGGGCCGGCGGGGCGGCGGGCGAGGCGGGCCAGAGGCCACGGAGACGGTGGCGAGCGGACGACGACGAAGGGAAAGGCGGCGGCCGGAGGACGGGGTGTCGAGGCGGCAGCGCAGGGCTGCTGGGCGGGGCGCGCGGGCTCAGGACAGCTAGCCGGATGCTCCCCCAGCAGGTGCAGCAAAGGCGAAGGTCGCCCGCCCGCCGAGAGCCGGGGCCAGGCCGCCGCCCCCTGCCCTTGCACGCACCGATCGCTTCCCGCACTGAGCCCGCTGCCCTAATTCTCAGGAGGACTTGGGGTGAGTGGGAGCCCAGAGTCAGGTAATGCTGGCGGTGCCAACTGTCCCCTCCTGTCTTCTTTCCCTCCTTCACAGCAGAAGACCCGTAGTTTGGTGTGGGCATAAGGCTGAGGTCTGGCCGGGGAGATGTGAGCAGGGGTTATTAGATGAATTTCTTAAGAGAAAACTTTTGGCTGAGAGTGTATCTCAGTGATATGGTGCTGGCTTAGTGTGTGCAAAAACCCCGGGGCTGATCCCCAGTCCTGCTAAATAAATAAATTAATGTATTTTGCTTTTTCCTTCATCCTAACTCCCCAGCCCTGGGGCACCTGAGACACCATCAGGGTGGCTGGAGCTGGAATAGTCTTCCTGAATCATGCAGTTACTTGCTGAGGCAGATAAGACAGTTACACCTGATTGTGTCAACTTGGTTGGCAGGGAGCAATGGTGGAAGGGCTTGGTGGAGGCTGAGCCAGAGAGAAGCTGCTCATGGCAGGGAGGGATGGGAAGCCGTGAGAGGAAAGGGCGGAGCTACTGTATATCTCCCAGGTCACGCTCATATTCTCCCCGTTGCCACCAGTCCCACCTCCCAACGGCCCAGGAGGTCAATGGATTAACCCCCACGATTGAATCCCCTTCCAAGGCTTTGAGGGGCGTTCCAGGTCCAGACCACACCAGAGGTTAGGTCTGCTGTGCACACTGTGGTGTGCGGTGGACTGGATGGTGTCTGAGTCCCACCACTGAAACCTGTGTGAGCATCGCGTTAGGTGGCACGACAGTGAATATTTTCATATTGCAGAAAATAGGATGAAATTAAAGATCTCAAGAGGAGGGATCTTGAGAGAAGCTGGTCCTGAATTACCTGGAGGGGCCCTAGGTGCCATCGCGTGTGTCCACACATGGTAGATGCACAGGAAGCAGGCCAGAGAGGAGGAGACTGCATGGAGACAGAGGCGGAAGTTGGAATGATGCAGCCACAGCCATCTCAAGTGGAAGGGACAAGGAAAGACTCTCCATTCGAGCCTTCAGGAGGAACATGGTCCTGCTCATCTCTCGGTTCTAGAGTTTAGGTCTTCAGAACTGTGAATAAATCATTGTTGTTTGGCGCCACCTAGTTTGGGTGGAGTTGGTCCATTAGCCCTAGGGAGTGGACACAGTGCCAAGTGGTGGGCCCTGAGGTCAGAGGCTAGGTGGATCCAAACATAGAGGCCTTATGAGGCACTGTGAAGACTCTGGATGCAAGGAGAAACTCAGGGCAGGGTATGATGGGGTCTGACATGCCTTTTGAAAGATGGATCATGGGGCTGGAGGAATAGCACAGTGTTAAAGTGCTTGCCTAGCAAGCACACGACCCTGTGTTCAATTCCCTAGCACCATATAAGCTGGGCATGGTGGCACACACCCGTAATCCAGCACTTGGGAGTCTGAGGCAGGAGGATTGCCATAGCTCAAGGCCAGACTGGGCTACATAGTGAGTTCAGGACCAGCTTGAACTAAAGAGTGAGACCCTGCCTCAAAAAAAAAAAAAAGGATTAAAAATATGGATCTTGTTGCTCTGTCTCTAGAAGGTGCAATGGGAACCAGCACAGAATGCATCTGTGGTCATCCACGTACAAGGGGCAGTTCCTGGTCTCTAGGACCTCATCCATGCCCCATCCCGCCAACACCAGGCCAGGTTCCACCAGAGTTCCAAGTCTCCCGGGAAAAGATCAGGGCCTGACTGTGTTCCTCAATCAGCCAAACTGACTAGATGTGATGAGAGCGGGACACAAGAGGTCCTGGGAGCTCCTGGTAGGAATACAGTCATATATCATTATTTAGAAAATAAGGTATGATGTGTTCCTATAAAATGAAGCCAAGCTAGTGATACTTTGAATGACAATGAGGAAACACCCAATGTTTGTACTCCAACTTACAGGCAAGTCAGTGAGCTCTAGTGAGCTGAGGCAAGAAGGGGAGGGGGACCCAAGGCCTCCCCCATTGGTGTGATCAGAGAACCAAGTGCAGTGGGCCTTGCAGCTTCAGTTTAGGGACACATGAAGCATAGTCACCAGAAGCCCTCCAGGAAGAAAGGATGGATATTAGAACACAAAAGCCCAATAGGGACATGCTCTTGTCCCTTGGGCAAGGAGCCAAATATGCCACGATTAAAACAAGTTTGGATAAAGGCTATTCCTCTTGAAGTCCCTGCCCTCCTTGTACTGCACATTTACACACACACCACACCGTTTCTGTTGGGCTCTCTATCTGCCTAATTCCTGGCTCCAGAAGAGCAGATGCCTGAGGTGGGTGCAGTGCCTAAGAAAACTTGGGCTAAGGGTCAAAGGGGACCTTCCCTGGAGCCACTCAAGAGGAGCTGTGAAGTCAATGCTCATCACAGCAGAAAAGACCATGAGGACATCTAAGGGCTAAGGCAGACTAAAGGCGCATGAAGCCCCATCTGCCTGGAATGGGAGAGCTAGTCTGGTGCAGAGCAGGATCTGAAGGCTTCTAGTATACCTTAGGACATACTGCAGGAAGTTCTGTAGCTGAGGAGCTTTTAAGGGCACAAAGATGTTCAAGCCTTCCCTAATACACTCTCAGTCATGCTCCAATCCTTGTACACCCAAGGTCACCCCCACCTCCATGACATAAAGTTTGCCTCTTGTCTCCCTCAGCTTTCTGAAGGCAGGAAGGCACTAGCCATGCTGAACACCTCCTATACTAGGCTCTGTGCCAAGGGATTCATAGCTTTACATTACTTAATTCTTGCTGCATTTTTGTGAAATGGAAACTATTGTGATCTCCACTTGACAAATGAGAAAACTGAGGCTCAGAGAAATGAAAACTTACCCAGATTCACATACACCTGTCCTTAGGTCACACTGCATCTATCAGCCTTGAAATTCATCTGCTTATCCTCAAAGTAGTTTTGAAATACTGCTTGGTTCCTGGCCCAGTTCTGATAACAGAACAGACACACAAGCCTGCCTCCCAAGGAAGCCTTCTGGGGTCTGTAAGTGCTCAGATTTATGAGCACATGGGTGCTCTGTTTGGAAGCCATCAAACCCCATCCTCATGATCTGTGCACTTAATATATGCTACATCTCAAGAAAAAAAAAGATTTTAAAAGTCCCTGACTTCACAGAGGATGTTCTGTTCATGGTGGGAAGGGTGGATAATAATCTCAATATGGCAAGCTAAATTGTAGCTCCAAAGTTATCTGGTGATGTCCCTTCTCTTGGTCATTATATTTTCTCTCTTTCTTGATTCATCTAGGAGTAATAATTAGTGAAATGTGAGTAAATAATTTATGAAAGCTAAAAAACTGAAATACCTAACCATGCCACTCAATTGGTTGCTTTAAGTGTAACAGATATAGATTTAAAGCTCATTTAATCTAGCAATTCAATATAGACTTAAGCTTGTTCAACGTAGCATGTCTTTTGACTTCCTTTGTGATTTCTTCTTCGATCTATGGATCAGTTAAAAGTTTTTCTTAGTTTTGATGTTGTTGTGTTTTATTGTTTTTTCTTTGCTTGATTAAACAATAAAAACTCCTCAAACAAGCCAATTCAACAATGGGCAAAGGATTTGAACAGACATTTCTCCAGAGAAGGCACCCAGTCCATCAGCTCATGAAAAAAATGTTCAACACCTTTAGTCATTAGAGAAATGGAAAGTAAAACTGCAATGAGACACAACTTCATGCCCACCAGGATGGCTCCGTAAAGGAAAAGCCAGAATGGGAGAAACTGGAGTTCCTGTGTACTGGCAGTGGAAAGGGAAGATGCTGCAGCCACTACAGAGGACAGTTTGATGGTTCCTTAGAAAGTTAAGCATGGGATAGCCACGTGATCCAATCTCACTTCTAGGTGTAGCCCAAGAGAAATGCACACCAGTGTTCCTGGTGGGGTGGTTTGTAACGGCTGAAGGATGATGTCTTTTTTTTTTTTTATCACTGTGACTCAGTGCTTGACATCAACTGAAAGAAAACTTGAAAAAAATGGTACCACGAGTTTCCCACCCAGACTCCTTGACTCTTAAGTAACCATACTGTAATGATCAGAATGAAGAAATTAAGATTGATGCAACTAGTAACTAAACCACAGGCATTATTTAGATTTTGTAAGTGCAGTCACCAATGTCCCTTTTCTGTCCTGGGGTCCCTCTCGTGTCTACCTGCTGAGTCTCCTTGGGGTCCTTAGCCTGCGGCATTTCCTTAGCTCCTTCTTGTCATTTGTGTGTTTGAGCACCAGTCAGTGTTTTTTTTTTTTTTTTTTTACTAAAACATTCTGTTACTATTTAGCCAAGGATGGTGGTGCACACCTGTAATCCCAGCTACTCAGGAGGCTGAGGCAGGAGGACACCTTAGGCAACTTAGTCAAACCCTGTCTCAAAAATATTTTTTAATTAAAATAAAGAAGCTGGGGGAGAGGATGGAGAGTTCTCTGGCTTTGATCCCCAGTACTGGAAGAGAAATCTTACCAGATTGTCACTAAGATCTCATCACTGGTGACCGTTGTCCTGAGTTACTCGTTAGGAAGTGTTTGCTGGTTTCTTTGCCACAATTACTATTTTTTCTGTTG
The DNA here is from genome assembly GCA_004027205.1 of Ctenodactylus gundi. Classification (NCBI taxonomy): domain Eukaryota; kingdom Metazoa; phylum Chordata; class Mammalia; order Rodentia; family Ctenodactylidae; genus Ctenodactylus; species Ctenodactylus gundi. The sequence continues at coordinate 256,199 of PVKB01001036.1, forward strand.
GTGTTAGTCAGCTTTCTATTGCTGTGACAAAATACCTGGGAAAGTCAACTTAGAGAAGGAAATTATTTTGGCTCATGGTTTCCAAAGTTCCAGTCCATGGTTGGCTGGCTCCTTTGCTTCAGGCCTGTGGTGACTCAGAGCATCACGGTAGATGGGCCTGGAAGCGGCTTAGCTCATGGTAGCTAGGAAGTAGAGCAGAGGGAAGGGGATGAGGGACCAGACACAGACCTCAAGGCGCAACCTCTGTGCCCACCATGGACACACCTACAAGGGGGATCTCCTGAGGGATCCCAAAGCCGACCAAGTTGACACCACAGTCGCCAAGGTCACGCTCCCATCACCCATTCCTTTCACCCATTCCTAGGCTCTGTTTCTTGTTTCCAGCATCTTCCAATAATGATTTCATCAACAGATTAATCTACTCAATAAAACCAGAGTCCTTGTGATCCAACCACCTCTCAAGAGCTCATCAGCTGACAATCAAACTTTGAGCATGTGAGTCTTGGGGCACATGTCAAACCCTAACCCTAATAATATTATAATTAGTGACTATGTGGGGGCTGGTACTTTGTGATTGTTCAGATCTCCTATTTCCCATTAATCTTGCAGTCCTAACAGAGACTCCATTAGATCTTGCCTGCAACAATTACAGCTAGTTTCTTGCATTCCCAGTTCCATCTTCATTTGTTCACCAGAACCTTCCATAAGGAAGCTCCATCCCTTTTTCCCATATATTCATTTACTCCACATGGTTTTAAGGAATCAGGCACGTTTCTTCCCAAGCAACAGTGGACACCCCTCGTGATGAGACATCTACGTGGTAGGCACAAGCTCTGTTGCTGTCAGAAGCCACAGGTGTGGGGGCAGCAGCCCCTTTCCTTTCCAGGGATCAAACGCAGCCCCAAAGGAGCTCTGAGCTGGCTCCAGAGTTGGTGGCTCTTAACTCCATGCCCACACTGGGTCCAGGCGTGGTGGTATCCCCAGCCCCAGCCGGGGCTTTTGAAACCTCATCAAAGTGAAAAGTGGCCTGTCCACGCTGGCCTGATGGCTGGTGGCCCTCCAGACGACATTCTCAGAGACAACAAGGGGCCGGTGGCCCTTTCTTCCACCAACAAATAAAAGCCAATTTCAGCTCCACAAAGACTGGAGTGTGAGCGACTTCTGCAGCGACTGCATTTCCTTTGAGACGCCTGTCACTGGCACTGGGTGGTAAGAAAACACTTTGTCATGCCCATCATCCGCCTTTCTCTGGACCTCAGGTGGCCCAGGGCCACTCCTCCTCAAAGGGACCCTGCCCCAGCCTGGGCTCATCCATCAAGCCCATAATGAGGCGGCAAATTGCTGTCTAGGCGAGAGCCTCAAAAGCGACCCCTCCAGCCCAAGTCCTGAAGGTGTCAAAGGCCTGTCCCCAGGGGCAGGTCCCCCCAGGAGCCTTTCTACTGGGGCATAATGTGGAAAGTTTTACAGATCACTAAAGACTGAACTCACAGACCACCAGCAACCTCCAGTTCCCTTACTGCCCCAGCAGTCACTGCGCCCCAAGGCCCTGTGATCCCTGTAGCCTGGCAGCCTTGTCGATTCAGGACGGGCCTTAGGAGATACAGCTAGCTGGGCTGCACCTGGCTGCATCCACCTGGCCTGGCACCTGCAAAGACCTCCTCGCTCTCTGCAGCTCCAGACCTCAGTGCCATCCCTCCGTGGCACTATAGCCACGCCCACGATGACAGAGGTGGCAGCTTCCTGCCCTCAAGGAGGATGCTCAGCTCACGCGGGCTTGTAACCTGTAACCGTCCTCACCGCAGGTAGCCCAGACGCCACTTTTTTCCAATTATGCACATTAATTGTACCTATCAGTGGGATTCAGCGTGCTATTTCTGGGCATTCCCACAGGATGCATCGACCCAATCCAACCTCTCTTTCCCTTCCTCCCAGCTAGTAACTGCTCTTCTACCTTCCTTTCCACTTAGGAGAGAGAGGACATGCACCCTGGTTTTTCAGTGTCTGTCTTATTTATTTCCCTTTCTAACATTGTACCTTTACATTCCATTCATTTTCTAGAAAAGAAGATCCAGCCTTTTTAAGGGCCGCATACTACTCCACCACATACCCATTACATGTTTTCTTCACTCATTCACCTGTTGACAACTCCTACTTAGCCTGAGTCCACATCCTAGTCGTCGTGAGCGGAGCCATCGTGACTGTGGGCATGCGGGGCGCATCCTCATGTGCCGGTTTCATGTGCTTTACATATACACCCAGGGGCAGGAAAGCCAGTCGCATGGTAGATCTGCCTTCGTCTGGATTGCTCCGTGCTGCTCTCCATGGCAGCTGGACGTATTTCCCTTCCCACCAGTGGTGTAGCCGGGCTCTCTTTTCCCCACATCTCACCCACGTTTGCTGTTAGGTGTTTTGGTTTCTCTCTGGGGTTGTTTTGATTCGGCCTTGGTCGCCAGGCTGAGAGCGCCTGACAGTTGTTTTGCTTTTCAAGTCCCTGTCTGCCTGCGTCACGGGCAAGGCAGGCAGAGAGTGAGCTGTCTGGCAGGGAGCAGCTGGCAGAGGCAGGCCCTCGGGCCACCTGCCCTCGCTCGGGCTCTGGACCCATGTCACCAATCTCCACCCAGGTCAAGGGGAGGCCAGCGTCCTGCCTGTCACCCCCCGAGGTATCCCATCCCTGGTCGCACTCCTGTGCTGTCAGGCCCCCGTGTGCCCCACATGGCCTGCCTGGGCTGTCAGGGCCCTGGAGGAGAGCCCACGGGCCGGTCACTGGCTCTCTGCACCCACACCAGCGCCAGGGCTGATCTCAGGGACACACGCCATCATATCTGCCTCAGCACAATCACATCCTGTACTTCCGAAAACCGGGAATGTTCTCAGTTCTGAGCTGACATGTGGTGAGCAGTTCTTCTGCTTGTCCCATTCCTGCCCCACCTCGGTGAGGTCAGGGCTGACGTGGCACGGTGAGGTGCGGCTGGGGCAGGAAGTCACCAGGGCGGACATGAAGGGCCCCGCTGGTACGTGCTCAAGGTGGTCTCCGCCCCAGCCACTGCCTCGAGGGTGCTGGATGCTGCCACTGGCTTCTGGGACGCCTGTGGGTGCAGAGGGCAGGGAGGGAGGGAAGGAGGGGCTGCTTCCCTGGCTGAGCAGAGCCATGTGACAGAGGGCACAGGGGCCAGGGCTTCGTAAAGGGCGGTTTAGTGTCCTTTGCCTGGGAGTGTCACAGCACGACTTCCTACAGCCTGCAGGACCATGAGTGGTCACAGCAGTCGCACTCATGGGGCATGCTGGCCATCTTCATTTAGGTCACTCAGGTCTGCGACCTCCCCCTGCAGGCCACCTCTTGTGCGAGGTTGCAGGCTGTGTGTCCTCAGACCTGCCACTTCCTGCCCCAAGAGCTTCCGGCTCCCTGGGCAGCCCTGGGACGGGGTCCTCAGGGCCAGTAAGTGACCCGGGCTGTGCCATCTTTGTCCCACAGTGTGACCTCAAGAAGTGTCCTCACACCTCCCAACACCTGGTCTTTGGTTAGGTGCAAAGATAAGGAGCCGGATCTGGGCAGGCCCCGCTGCTCTAGGACCAAAAGTGCTGGGGACCAGAGCCCAAGGCCCCGCCCTTCCAGAAATTACTCTCCATCACAGAGCTGCAGGTGAGCCAGCTACCTGTGGGAGAGAAGCAGGTGGGGAAATGCAAAGCAGATGACGGGCTGAGCCAGCTGGAGGGTGGTGGGGATGGAGGGGGGGGACCCTGGGCCAGGGACTCGGCCATCGTGGATCTGCCGCTGGAGCCACTGGGCCCAGTGTGAGCAGCCGCAGGCCCGGGGTGGAGGGGAGCCTGGCACGCAGGCACGGTCCCTGTGGCTCCTGGGCAGAACCTCAGGGAGGGTTGGGGTGGGCGGGGTCCCTGAGTCCTGCTCACCTGCCCCTCCCTCATCTCCAGGGACCACAAGCAGGGCCTCCTGGTCTCTGTGCCTCAATTTCTCTGCCTGGAGAAAGGGCCAGTTCCACTCATTGTCTCACTTCAGAATTCCAGGGAAGAAATACAGAGAGATGGAAACTGGGGCTCGTAGCGGGGTGACCTAACCTTGCACCTCCTCGGCTTACAAGCTGGTCCACAGCCTCCTTCAGGTGCATGAACTCTGGGCTCACAGGACTCGTTAGCGTGCTTCAGTTTCACTGCCGGCGTAGTTTTAGTCTTGCTGAGCTATAAAATAGCGGTGCGTCTGACAGCTGACGGAGTCCTGTGCCCGCAACAGGCGGCGACAGCGGGACTTCTGCGCTTGTCATGGGCCCCATTTTCCTCTTCAGTACCAGCAGAAGCCCAAGGGATTAGCAACCTTTATCACCCTATTTTACAAAGGAGGATCAGAGAAGTCAACCCCCGCCTAACGTCTCACAGCTGGGAGCTTGGGCAGGGTCAGCAGGATCTGGGCAGAGGGTGTTCTCACAGGGCCCCAGGGTGCCTGGGTTCTGGCTGGTCCGCCAAGGGGCAGCCTGTCTCTGCAGCAGTCTGAACAGGGCAAGGCTAAGAGCAGGACTATGGCGGACCTCGGGGTCGGGAGGCTCCAGGGGGCAGAAGCGTTGCAGGCTGTTTGGAGTCTTGATTAGAAAGGAGATTGGGTCCAAGTTGTGCTCTGCAAGAAAGCCACTGCACGGAAGAGTCTTAGGGAGCAATAGGGAGCGTGGCCGGCTTCGGAGGGAGGGCATGACAAGACCTGATCAACGTCTTCAGCCCTGCACATGCAGGCTGAAACCGAGCGCCACCTGCCGGAAGGCCGGGTGCGCCCTGATGCAACGCGTCATGCCTGCCGGGCCCCTGCGAGTGCTCCAGCCGCGTGCTCTGGCACTTTCTCTGTGCCCTAGCTCACAAAAGCATTCCTCACGACGGTTGCCCCAGGTCTATCACTCAATTCTCTGCTTCCTGGTGACCAATCCCTGTAGTTTGTCCCTGTTCCCTCCCACCAGCACCCAGCTTGTCCTCCAAGCCCTGGCCAGAGGCTGAGCACCTGTTGTCTCTACCCCACCTCGTGGCTGTGTCCGCATAAAGGGTGTGGCTACTCGCAGGGACAGGATGGAAGTCCCGCAGCCACCCCCCCCCCCCCCCCCCCCCCCCCCCCCCCCCCCCCCCCCCCCCGTCTTGCTCTTCCTGGCCCAGGCTGGGGAGCCTGGATCCCTGGATCCCCGGGGAAGGTGCACCTAGCAGCCCTGAGCCATGCAGCCATGGGCAGGGTGTGCTGTACACCTGCCACCTGCCCACACTTGCCTCAAGCTGCTCTTTTACCGTAGCAAAGGTCCTGGGTTTTATGAGTTCCATTTTAAAGATGATGAGGCCTGGTGAGGTCCCCAGCTCATCCTCAGCCACAGAGCAGGGGACACAGCTGGATGGGTGTCTGGCCGGCTCACTCCTGCTGGCTTCCTTCCTGGTAGCTGTTCCAAGTCCCCAAGATGTGATCTGGATGGAGCAAGTCGTGAGCCCACAGCCCCTGCCCGGTCTGCAGAACGGCTGCAAGGCAGCGGAGGCTCATCCTCTGAGGCCCATGTGACCTCTTGGCACAGGGCCAGGCACTCTCACGTGCCCCACAGATAGTTCCGGTGGATGTCACCACACCAAGTCACTGCCATTGTCCACAGGAAGTGCATCATGTCTGACCTGTTCCTTATGAGGCAGGAGAGCAGGGTCTGGGTCCTGAGCTGTCCCCAGCACAGGGACAGGGAACCAGGCCCCAAGCTGCCTGCTTAGAGTCCCAGGAAATGCCTCCCCATCCCCTGCCCACCTGGAGAGCCAAGTACCCCTATGGAAAGGTCAGGAGGTGGGAGTGACGAGTGCCACCTTGCCACTGATGCCACCAAGGCTGGAACTTGGAAAAAGTGACATTTTGACTGCATGAAGGGTTAGGCAGGGGCGTCGTGGCTGGGCAGTTCCAGGGCAAGCTGCTCGGAGCCATTTCAAAGCCTACCTTTCCCAGCCACTGGGCTACCCAGCAGCCGCTGTGGCAAAAACAGGGCGACTGAAGCGGGGGCAGTGTGCCCTTTCAGAAGACAAACGTCCTCTCACTAGTCACAGCTTCAAATGATCAGGAGCCCCAGAGGCGGCCTGCAAATTGCCAGTGCCCGAGGCTGCAGCACCCCTCCCTGCTGCCAGCTCGGGTGGGGGTGGCAGCAGGGTGGGGACCTGCTCTCCCCGCTGTCAGTTGGCTCTGCCAGCCGCTTTTGTCTCCCAACACACAACCCCATGCCCGTGGAGGGACAGCTTCACCCTCTGGTCCTGTCCCATGATGCAAGGGTGGCCGGCCTGGCACCTGCAAAGAGCCCACCGGAACACTGAAGTGACACAGTCCCTTGTCTTTTCTCTGCTGGGCCTTCTACTGTGGCGGACAAGAGGAAGGATGGACGCCTGGTGCCGAGGGCCCCACTCCGTCCTGTCTGCACTTGTGCCCAGCTCTGTGCAGGGTCACCCTTTTTTGCACTGAGGACTCTCCACCGAGCAGCCCAGGGTGGGGCACCATGCCAGCTGGGATCGCTCCCCCTTTGTAGATAGGAAAAGGCTCATGCCAGGACACTTCTGGCCCTGGTGTCCAAACCTCATCACCAAGCAGTGACCATGAACCCCTGACTTACAGCCATTCGACAATTCAGGGTTTTGGGACCATCTGCTGCTTAGGGGGTACTCACAGCTCCAGGGCCCTGCTCGTGGCTGTCCAGCCCCTTGAGACTCCCCCTGGAGTGGCCCAGACTCCCCTGGGATAGTTCTACCATCTGAGACCCCTGCCACAGTCCTCACGCACCAACCCGGCCCAACGAAAGAGGAGATACAGTAGCAGACCTGCATGAGGTATGAATCCTTGGGGGGAAAGATGCGAGAGCATCAACCTGGTTTCAGCAAAGGAGAACAGAGTGGGGGCCAGCCGAAGAGTAAGGCTGGAGAGGCAGGAGCATTGTAAACTCAAAAACCAACATGTGCAAGGGTCCTGTGAGCCTGGACTAGACCTAGAGCTGGGGGTAGGGAAGCTGTGAGTTGGGTGCAGCAGATGTGTCCTCAGTGCTAGGGTTTTTGGTTTCAGAATGATAGGCTATCATCCCAGGTCTATTAGCAGCATGGATTATGTATGCATCAGGACCAGGTTGTAAAGCATCCACTCAGAAAGCCCAGCTCTCCAGCTCCTCCAGACAGACGACCTCAGCGTGGGGCTACTTTGAACCCGTTGTGTGTGAGGGCGGAGTGGCAGCCCACCCTCCGTGGAAGGGGGAGGAGCACCCGCAGACAGCCCCAAATCCTCTTACCAGGGAAGGGTGCTCCTCGCTGCAGACCTTGAGTCGCGCGCAGCTGGACCTGGCCGAGGCCCAGGGGCCTGGGTTCCTCTGCACAGGGTCAGTCACCGCGAGTTCCAACTGCTGTACCACCTGCTTTGCCAGGGTGGGGCAGCCCACAGAGGCGGGATGACTCCTGCTTGGCAGGCGTGGCAGATTCTCAGCCAGTATGAGGTTACAGCGACCCCGGCAAGCCAAGCCCCTGCTCTGGCACCTGGAGACCCCGCCTGGGGTGAGGGCAGGCCTGGCTGGAGCCCTGCCCAGTGACCATCCTTGCTCAGTCCCCCACACGGCCTCCCAGCCCTTTGGCTGTCCCACACTGCTGGGGGCGCGTGGCTCCATGGGAAGCAGAAGCAAAGGGAGCTCTCTCTTCTCCGCATGAGGCCGGCCCACGCCTGTGATCCCTGCACTCTGGAGGCTGAGGCAGGAGGATTGCAAGCCACCTCCTCCCCGCTCGACCAGAAGCTGGCTGTGAAACAGAGCGCAGCAGCCAGGGACTTCAGGACGCCGAGACGGTTCTGTGTGACCGCAGACACAGTACACATTGGGCAAAGGCCCGAGACAGTACAACCCCAAGAGCGAGCCATGGTGTGAGCCGCTGGCTTTGGAGAATCGGCCAGGTATAGAAGTGTCCTATCCACCCCCTCCACCCCCCAGCCAACACGCACACCCTGGAGGGGGCGGGGCTGAGCGCTGTGCTCCACCCCTTTGGCCATTCCGTACATCTGAAACGTACGGTTTCTTTTATGAGACAGGGTTTCGCTCTGTAGTCCAGGCTGGTCCTGAACTCACTATGGAGCCCAGGCTACCTCCCCAGCCAATTTTTTGATTTTTGATTTTGAGACGGGGGTTTTGCTAAGTCACGAAGTTGTCCAGGCTGGGGTTCACCTTGCAGTCCTCCTGCCTCAGCCCCCCAGAGTCCTGGGATGACAGGCCTGCGGCTCAGAGCCAGGCCCTGGTCTCCTCTTCTCGTGAAGGCAGTTAGCTGGGATCAGGACCCACCCTCACGTTCTCTGTTCACCATCTCCTCTTTGAGTACCCTGTCTCCAAAGACAGTCACAGGGGGTTGCCGGTTGGCCCATGACGTCAGTGAGTTCCTAACATCAGCCCGAGCGCCTGGCGCGGGACGAAGAGTGGCAGTGAGCAGCCGAGACACGGACTCCGAAGGCAGAAGAGGGGGACAGGGTGAGCAGGGGACACTGCAGGCACCTCGGCGGGCCCTGGACCCGTCCTTTCCAAGTGGCCCTTTCAGGGTTCTGCCTCTGCGCTCCCATTTGCAGAATGGCCTCCCCAGATGTCCGTGGGGTGCCCTGGGCAAGGACAGTGAGCAGGCTAGAAAGGTAGCCGGGGTTCAAGACCCTGAATATGAGCGGGCGTTGGGAGATGCCTGTGATTGGGAGGCAGGAAGACCTGTCGCTGCCCTAAATTTCCCTCCTGCACAGCAGTTCAAATCCAGGCCTGGCCCCACAGGCCTGTTCCCTCAGCACTCTGGGAGGCTGAAGCAGGAGGATTATAAGTCCAAGCTCAGACTGTGACTTAGCAAGACCCTGTTTCAAAATCAAAAAAGGGCTAAGGATATAGCTAAATGCACGGACCTGGGCTCAACGCCCCAGTGCCAAAAAAAAAAAAAAAAAAAAAAAAAAAAGTGCTAGAGGAATAGCATAACAGTTACAGTGCTTGCCTAGTACACGCAAGGCCCTGAGTTCAGTTCTCCAGCACCACATCAGCCAGGTGTGGTGGTGCATGCCTATAATCCCATCACTCAGGAGGCTGAGGCAGGAGGATTTCTAGAAATTCAAGGCCAATCTGAGCTACATAGTGAGTTCAGGATGAGCTTGGACTAGGACTACTGAGCAAGACCCTGCCACAAAAAAAAAAAAAAAAAAAAAAAAGACAGAACTTGAGGGTATCTAGAGAGCAACCCAGAATTCTTCCCAGTATCTCACTGAGCCCCATGAACTGTGGGCTAGGCCGCACCCTCACGTGTTTAAGCATTCCTCTTAGACTCAGCCAGTGGCTGGCAAGTGGCTGGCACGCCAGCATGGGCATGGGCACAGGGCTCTGGCGGGCCCTGCCAGGTGCCTTCCTGAGAGATCCTGAGAGGGCGGGTTGTCTGGCCATGAGAACAGATCCTGCTGGCTACCCTGGGGAGTTCAGATGTACAAGCCACAGGCCTGGTGCCCAAGAAGATGCTGGGATGGAGAGCATGTGTGTTTGTTTTTGTTTGTTTCCCTGCAAAGGGCTTGCCGGCCAAACCCGTCATTTAGCTCGACTGCAGGGACCTTTATCTCCACCGCAAGTGTGTCTGGGCGGCCAGAAGAGGCTTGTGTCCTGCAGAGGGCTCCGGCTGCCCTGCCATCAGCCAACGGAAAAAAACCCTTTTTATTTTAGGAAAACGGGAAACCACCTACCACTTAGCAAGGAATCTGGGCTAATTGTGAGGCTGGTCTCAGTTTCTTTATTTAGTTATTTATTAGACTGCCTTGGACTGGAATTAATGGCCGGTCCAGATTCTGAGCTCCTGGTGTGCTTGTTCTGGGGGCAGCCGCAGCCATTCTGGCCTGATTAAAGGCCCCGCCAGCCAGCCGACCTCCTCACTCACACACGGAGCTCGAAGCCCCGGGCTCAGGAATGCACAGCTGTCGCTTACAGCTTTGGCTGCATGCATGAAAAAGGCCGTTTTTGCCTCAAAATTCTGAGCTCCCACCCACGGCATGGATGCTGCCGAATCTCCCATCTCTGGACTCAGCCTCCCGCTGGCCTGGCTGGCCTGGCCTCAGCTCCCCACTCAACAGCCCTCCCACCCAGAAGTCCTCCCCACATCACCCTGCTGGAGACTTTGAGGTTCTAACTTACAGGTGCTGGGGGATGGAACCCAGGGCTCATGCTGAGCTACGCCCCAGCCCTGGTAACAAGACTATTTTAGCTTATTCGTTTGTTTTATGAAGGAACTCAAAAAGCCCAAGTTCACTGATGAACGAACAAGACTTCTGTGTCTGCTCACAGTGACACATGCCTGTCCTCACAGGCAAGCACACGTGGGAAGGCCGAAACGCTGTCACAGGTAATCCGTACCAGTGCATGTGTGTGTCTTGGGTTTTTCTGATGGTGTGGTACTGGAGATCCAGTTTAGGCCTTTCACACTGAGTCATACCCCAGCCCACTTTTTTTTTTTTTTGAAACAAGGTCTCGCTAAATCAGTAAATGACTTGGGTTGGGCTGGAACTTGTGGTCCTCCAGCCTCAGCCTCCCACAGTGCTGGGATTACAGGCCTGGAACAATCAGGTTTGAATAGCTCCGTTGTCCATCAGTCTGTAATGCCTGATACTCATGATGACTGCGCCAGTGTGGAAGGTGGAACCAATGCCACAAAGTGTCCCCCCAGCACACAGCGCTCCCAGCTCACCTCTGTAGTCGCTAATACTTGCAACCCAGTCGTGAAGAATACCAGGCCACGTCACTAGTTGCATAAGGCCACAGTTGGCCTACGGGGCTGGGTTCAGATGCCTGTTTTAGAACAGGGTTGGACGAACAGCAGGTGCCCAACCAACAGGCTGGAGTTGCTCACTCTTGCCTGAGACAAGCGGGCTCTAGAGGCTGGCCCCGAGAGCCCATCAGAGAGGTGCTGCCCAGGCAGCTGGCGTCCAAGCCATCAGGTGGTCCTGGACCCAGCCTGGGAGCTACAGGGAGATCGCCCAGGCTGACATTGAGGTGCCCTCGGATGCTGGAGCCTGGAGGGAAAGAGGAAGGATTGTGGCCACTCTCGACCTCCCAGGCCACCTGGGAGGTGGCTGGTGTGACCCACACATCCAGGTGAGAATGAGAGCTGCACACTGCACACCCACCTGGGCGGTGACGGTCGGAAAGAATGACAATGAGCAGCTGTCGAGGACGTGCAGGGATCGAACCTGCACGCAGGGCTGCTGGGAATGGGCGGCCATGCGGGTGGTGCAGACAAATAGCCTGGTGCCACTTTAAAAAGTGGATCTGGAGGAATGGCACAGTGGTTAACGCGCTTGCCTTGCAAGCACAAGGCCCCGAGTTCTAAAGCTCCCGGGACGGCCGCTCTGCCCTGTGCAGATGCTACAACATGACTAGGCGGGTTATGTGCTTTCCATGGGCGAGGTACTGGACACAGGGAGTACAGCTCAGGGCGCAGGTCCCCACCTGCCCACAGGGAGAGCGCTTTCTGCCGCCTCCAAGTCGTGCGGGAAACGTTCCGCTGCTTGGGCTGCTAGCCAGACAGATGAGCTAATTGTGGAGTCCTGGAACGTGGGCATCTGAGCACAGGGAGACCCCAGCCTGACTCAGCCTCGCCTCTGGCCAGGCTTGATCAAGCCAGCCCTGGGTGAACTGGGCCAGGCGCCGGCACAGACACGGTGAGAGTCCCCTCTGCGAAGCGCAAACCCAAAGGAAGCTGAGCTGGCCCCGGGAAGTCTGGACAGCGTCCACCTCAAGGAAGGTGTGTGTGTGTGTGGGGGGGGGGGTATTGGGGACTCTTGGGTGTGCATGGGGTCTGCATCCACATCCTGAAGACCTGCTCAGAAGGAGCTGGGTGGGCCCTGCAATCAGTTGGCGGGCTGAGAGCTGGGAAGATCGCGAAGCCTGCTGACTGCACACCTGTCCCAAGGACAGAGGGAGCCCCTGCCCGCAATAGGAGCTGACCTCGTTTGGGGGAAGGCCCCAAAGCCAGGGGCTGCTTCAGGCCTGGACAGCTACAAAGCTCCTCAGTTCCTGGGCGCCGGACTCCATAGACGGTGGGTGTGGCCAGAGGACAGAGGGTCACCCTCCCCTGGGTGCACACCTCCCCTCCCTGCCACCTGGGCCTCCGTGATCTCCCGCAGCCAAAGCGATCTTACGGACTGCTGACCCTGAGATCACCTCGCTCGGGAAGCTGATCTTGGATTGAGGGGCATTTGATGACAGTGAGGAGGGGCTGCGAGCCCAGAGCACAGCCGCCTCCAGCGGCTGAAAGGCAGGGAGTGGATTCTCCCAGACCTCCAGGAGGAACCACCCAGGCCCTTTCCCAGCTTCTGATCTCCACACTGTAAGAAAAGACATTCATGCTGGTGAATTCAGCAGCCCCAAGAATGAAAACCTAGGACTCCGTCCAGAAGGTTCGTGGGGTTCCATGGTGGGTATCTGGTGGAGGACACCTCACTGGACCCTCAGCTGTCATGGCCTAGGAGCTGTCCACGCCTCCGTGTTGGGAGAGGCTGGGTCCCCCAGGGAAAAGTCCCCACTGGGCACCTCTGAGGCTGTCTGAACACAGGCGCCCACAGGTGGGGAACGGGGTGGCTGCAAACAGCCCAGGGCTCCTCACTCCACTGCACACCTGCTCTGCCTGAGCCACCTGGACTCGGGATGCAAAGGGAGCCATAGCCAGCTCTCAGGAGTCCCAGGCTCGGCAGGGAAGATGCAGCGTCACATGGTCACAAAGCCAGCAGCGACTGGGAGTGGGATGTGCCGAGGGGTGGGGCCAGGAAGAGGGGAAGTCCGACCTGGGGAAGTGATAATGGAAGTGACCTGGGGAGTCTGGGTTTGAGAGTGGAGGGGACACAGCAGGGCGACAGGAGCCACAGCTGGGGTGGGGGGCGGGAGGAGGGGAGCTGGGAAGAGGCCGCAGGGGCACCCCCCAAGGCCGAGAGCCCAGGCCTGCGATCTCGCCTGCGGTCTGAGAGAATACTGAGGCTGCCCTCTAAGACCCGCAGTGCTGGGGGGCAGGGCAGGGGTCTCCTCCCGTGCTGAGAGCCTGGCATTCCACTGGCAGACCATCCTCCCAGGCCAGCGTCCTCCCAGGCCAGCGTCCTGGGAGCAGGCTCTGGCCACCTCCCTCCTCCTGGCGCTGCTGGGGAGGGTGGGGAACAGCACGGGGGATCCCGGACCCCGAGAGCAGCTCCAAAAGGTGCCAATTTTGCTGGCTCCGACTTCCCAGGGCTGGGACCCCTGTGCTCCGCCCCTTGCCCCCTCATAAACCCATTTCAGCAGCTCTGCCTCCCCACAGACCTGCAGCCAGGTGTCAATTGGGCCCAGCCAGGGACAAAAATGGCTTTGAAGAGCCAAATGGCTCTGGTGGAGTGCAGTGGGGGCAGTGCTGGAATCCCCCAGCACCCAGCCAGCCTCCCGTGGGGACCGGGCCAGGAAGCCCCGGAAAGGGTTTCTGCCCCAGGCCCACCCCTGCCACCAGGGCCTGTCTGGTGGGCCCCTCCCCAGCAGCCACCCTCCCTCTTGGTGTGGTCCCCCTGCCCTTCCGGCTTGAGACTGGGCCTTTGAAGAGAAGATCAGGTTCTCCAGGAACTAGAATGTTCTTAAGGAAAAGGAGGGATGGGGTAGCAAGCTGGGGTGCAGCTGGGTGGCACAGCGCTGGCCCAGCACAGCAGGCCTCAGTTCCACCCCAGTACCACACCCCATAAACTCACCCACCCATGCTGCTCTCAAGGCTCTCTTGGGGAGCCTCTGAAAGCAGGGGAGTAGAGACTCCAGCCCTTCCAAGGTTGGCTGCCAGCACTCAGGGGAGCAGGGGTCACACTCATCCCACCCCTTGTGGGCTGCTGCTCCTCCCTGCTCCTGACGGGTGCTCCCTACTCACCATGGGGACAGATAGCAGGCAGGCCTGGGGACAAGTCTCCCTGGGAACTGCCCTCGGCCTCTCCTGAGAGCTGCACCCTAGTGTCCTGACCACTGTGCTGTCGCCCCCCTCTGGCTCCAGTATTGCTGTTTGTGGTGGCCTCCTGGGTGCAGGATGCACCAGGGTTGGGTTCCAGAACCACATATGCCTTCAGACTCCCTCAACCACAGAGGTGGCAAGGCTGACAAAGGCCACTGGGCTTTCCTGGACCAGGCAGGGCTGATGGGGAAGGTCGCCACAATCCTCATGTGATATTGTGGTTTGGATCTGGGAAGTCCCCCCAGAGCCTCATGCATTTAGATGTTCTGGGTGTCCTATGAAACCACGTGCTGTTGGGAGATGGGGACCTGTCTGGAGGGGGGTTCTGGACATGTGGTGGAAGACAGGTATGTGCTGGATTATAAATCCAGGCATGTGGTAGATTACAGATGGCTGGGTGTGGTGGATTAGGGGCCTAAACCTGCAAGGGGTAGAACACTGAGGCTGGACTCAGGACAAATCACAGGGATTGGGTTTAGAACGGCATATGCTCCTTCCTCGATTCGGTGGGGCCTTGGCTTTCCGTTGGCAATGCTGCGAGGAGCTGCCTCCACCCCTGCCTCTGCTGTGTGCGTCCACTGTTGCTGGACACCCGTGGATGGACCGAGACCTTTGGAAAGTTTTTCTCCCTTAATTTGTGCGTGTTGGGTATTGAGTCACCGCAACAAGAAATGAACTAAGACATGGGACATGTTAGGTCGCCTGTCCCTCCACATACTAACCCATGATTTGTTCTAATTAGCCTCTTTCCCTAGAGCAGCCTTCCAGGATAGAGCCCCAAGGATCCCTGGGAAAAGCGGAGGGTGCTCGCTCCCAACCCTACCTTCAAGGCAAGAGCCTCTCTGAGCAGATCAGTAGTCTGGGAATGCTCTGGCCTGGCTTTGCAGCTGGCCCCAAGGTCTGTATGGTATGGTGGTCAGCTGTGGCCTGCAGCTCCTCCCCAACTCCTCCTGGAGGCCCCTGGAGCCCAGCAGTCTCTGGCCAGTCTGCCCTGGGGACCAGAGGAACCCGGACACTTGGAAGTTCTGCTTTGGCCACAGGCCCCTGCTTGAGAGTCTTGTGTCCTGCCACTGCTGTCACTGCTGCCCACCCTATGTCTCTTCGCTGAGTACCACTGCAGCTCACACTGTCCCCAGGCCTCATGTGGCTTCTCCCCTTCCCACCTGCACACTACAAAGGCCTTCTGCCCCTGCCCCAGACATGACCAAGGGCTGAGCACTCCGCCTCGGCTGCAGACGCCACGTGCTCTCTCTGCACTTTGCAACCGTGAGGACTACCTGCACTCGCGCAGCAGACGGTCAAGACGGCCCTGGCCCACACATGCTCTGCAGGCGTCTTTAGCTATCACGGTGTGGTGGAGGAGAAGACCCCAGGGCCCCAGGAGAGAGTGGTTGGCTGGATTTGTGGGAGGAGGCACCGAGGTGCAGAGGAGGAATCAAGGACAACCGAGTGAACGATGAGTGACAGCTCTGCCAAGACGTAGCCGAGGCCTGGTTGCAGGGCAGGACCAGCTCGTGGCTCTTTTGGGACTCTGACATTCACAGAAGAGTTTGTGCTTGTAGCAGAAATTTTTAGGATGGGAAGCAATATTAGACTATTATCTTGGAAATATCACTAAGGAACCTGTGAATGAAGTGAGTCTCATTAAGAAAAAAATGGGACAGTTCGGGGGACCCCTAACTTCTAGGTGTAAGGCCGTGAAAGAGCAGCAGGGAGTAAGTACTCCCCTACTCATTCCACACATTCCCTTGAGGTACCAGCCACAGGCCGAATCTGGCCTGGGGGAACCTAGGCAAACCCAAAGCTATTTTGACCTTTTTACCTTGGGCCAGTCTGTACCCTGGATCTTCCCAGCAGGAATCCCCACCTCGGCTCCCTGGCAGGGGCCCCTCCTCCGTGGTACCCCAAGTGTCCCAAGGCAGAGGTGAGCGGGCCCTGGCTGGTCTGGTCCCTGGCTTCAGGGGCCCACAGCCCCTCCTGGAGGTGTGCACAGCCCCACAGTGCAACCACGCCACCGCCGAGGTCTTTCTTCCCAGCCCTGCCTCCCGGGCGTCCGTTCTTTGACCAAATGGTTTTGATTTTACAGGAAGTCGAGCAAGGGGCTAATCTGAGTTTAATTTTTGAAGCAAGGCCTTTGATTTAATACTTATTCATTTAAGTAATTAATGCCTCAGAGTCCGGAGTCAGAATACATCTCAGTGTAGTTTGTCTCTCTCCTTACATGCAAAGACAGACCTCACAGCACTCGGTACCAAACCATTAATTTATACCAACTGGGGCATTCCAGGCCCCGAGCAGCTACAGGGGACGGTTGGATGGGGTCCTCCACCATTGCCGGTGAAATCTCGTTGTTATGCGCCCGCGACCCCAGGGCCCTAGCGTGCTAGTGCCTGCCTAACAAAGATTCCACTCATAAGCCTGGTCCTCTTGTAGGTGTAGAATATTCTGGGATTTTGAGGCTTTTTTTTTCAAATCCAGATTTCATTCATTCAATCAATAAACATTTTGAAGCACCGTCTGCCAGCACTACGCAGATCCAGAAAGATCTGCAGCAGTAAACAGTGTCTGAGCCAGTGCTGGGTGGAGGTGTCGGGGAACCAGGGTAAGAACACTAAGAATTATCTTGGAGAAAGAGGATCCACCGCCAGAACTCGGATGTCTGGGCCCAGGAGGGCAGATTTCTAATCCTAGTACTCTGGAATGCTGAGGCAGGAGGATTGCAAGTTAGAGCCCAGCCTGAGCAACATGGTAACTCAGTAATAAGATCTTGCTTCCAAGTCAAAAATTAAAAAATGGTCTGGGGAGTTCAGTGCGAGTGCCTGAGCTTGACCCCCCGTACTGTACCCACGAGAGAAAGGAAGAAAGAAGGGCCAGGCAGAGGGCGTGGAAGGAGAGGGTCCCACTGCCTCAGAGGCCACCCTGGAAAGGCCACATTTGGAGAGGCTGGGGGTGGCGGGGCGTCTTCGCAGGCCATCCTCTGGGGAAAACATTTTCATTTTTTTCTTTTGAACAAAGCCCAGGAAAAACTTGTCTCCCACCTCCGCTCCCTGTCCCGGTTCTCTGGTCACCTTGAATCTGTGCCATCAAGCTTGTCTCTTTCATCTGTCTATGATTGGGCTTGGTGTCCCACCGTCCAGCTGGTGACACAGCCTGTCGGTGCCAGGACCAGTGCTGCAGGATCAGAGCCCGGAGTTTGCGGTCCGCGCGTAGTGTGGGGTGGTGCAGGAATTGCTGTGTTTATTCATAAAGGGAGTCTTGGAGATGAGGCTGTCCTTAGCCAGGTGTGGGCCTTGCGACCTGGTCTCCCCCCTCCGCAGGGAGGCACTCAGGAAGGGCAACTTCCTGCTGGTGCTTTGGGACTTACTCCAAGGCCAATGCCAACCATTTCACCAAATTGGACTTAAATGCTCAGAAAAAAGGAGGGAGGGGCCAAGCTGGAGGCCATGGCAGCCCTGCTCTGTTCACAGAGGAGGGGCCCGTGAGGGGTGCATACTGGGACTACAGCCGAGAACAATCATCCCAGTGGGAAGAGAGCTGCTTCATCACGTGGCTGTGGTGGGCCCCACAGGGAATGCTGGGTAGAATCACTGTGAAAGAGGAGGCCAGAGGGACAGACACTGATGACCCATTCAGGTCACTCCAGATGGCAGAGAGCTGCTTTCACAGGCCAGGCTGGCAGTGCTGCAGCCCAGGCAGTGGTTGGGCCCTCAGCAGCTCACTGGGCATGAGCCCTTGGGGCACACGGAAGGGATCCTTCCCCTCAGGTACAAATGCAGAAGAAGGCCAGAGGAATGTGGGAGGCACTCTCTCTGGACACATACAGACGGCCTGGCTGCCCCACCAAGCATCGCATGGACTGCAGCAGCCTGGGCACCCCCTGCAGGAGTAGGTGGCCTTCAGGATCCACGCAGGCCATTCTCTGGGACCCCTGGGACAGGCGGGGGAGTCTTCTGCCTCATGTTGTCTCTGCTGCATGAGGCCTGCATCATGAAAAGCACATAAATGTGTTTGCAGAGCAACTGAATGCAAAATCCACTGCTCCTTTGCCCCTGCCACCTGGATCGATGTCGGGTAAGTGTTGTCGTCCTCGCCTTAGGGACCTAACGCCAGGCTCCATGCTGAGCTGAGCTTTGGAGCTGGAAAAGCCCCTGCAATGGGAAGCAAGCGCTGCACAGGCCCGCAGCCCAGTCCTGAGCTTCTAACAGGTTTCTTCGCATCCCCAAAGAACTCTGTGATTCACCAACCCCTGTCTTCGAGCTCACGAGCTTGTAAAGGATCCGTGCACCCCTAGCCCACCTGGTGGAGAATCCCAAGGCTGCAGGAGCTCAGCAAATCAGGGAGGCTTTCTGGAGGACAGGGCACTTGAAGAGGACCGCCATAGCCTCCTGCGCTGGGTCTGGAGAGTTTGTGTCCGTGCAGTGACAAAGCACAGGTAGAACAGCTCTGTTCTGGTTTGGATCTGGAATGTTCCCCAAAAACCTCATGTGTCTGGATGTTGTGAAATATCTTTGGGTTCTATGTGCTGTTAGGAGCTGGGGACTACTGGTGGGAAGGGGCAGATCACCGGGGTGACCCGGAAGCGTGGATGGTGGAGCGTGCACCGGAAGAGTATACACTAGCCCTGCTCTCCCTCGCTTGGCTTCTTGTCCACTGCGCCGTGAACAGCTTCGCTACAGCAGGGCCCCTGCCAGGCCCTTCCGCCGCTGCCAGCTGCCCGTGATGAGCTGCCACCCTCTGAATCAGTGAGTGAAGTAAGCTGTCCCCTCCTCGAGCTGTGGGTGTTGGAGAATGTGTCCAGCGGTGAGCGAGTAACTCAGATAAGCTTCTAATCGCAGTGTGCTCAGGCCAACAAAACGACTTCTTCATCTCAGCCGTAGACTGGGCTCGGGACGTGGGCCAGACGTCAGCTGTCGCACGTAGCTGGCTGTGGGTGGTCACTCAACCTCTCTGAGCCCTGTCTCCTTCACTGTATGATGGCCCAGTTTTGGAACTCCTCAGAGACAGGATAGAACCAAGGGGAAGTACAGAGATGCCCAGTCCTGCGCCTGGCTGATCCGAGGCAGCCGGCCTGGGTTGGTCACTGGCAGCTTTGCGCTGTACCCAGGTGCAGTGCCCATGTGGGCGCCATGCAGTGCTAGCCCCAAGAGCCTCAGTGTGGCATGGGGGGTCAATGAAGATGGACAGGGTCTGTGTACCAGGCGAGGGTGACACATGGCATCTCAGGGTGACAGGAACCCAGAGGATGCTGCCAACCAGACCACAGCCTCAGTCCAGGCTTCCTCCTGGACTCTGGCCTCGGAGCAGAGGCCGGAAAACAAGCCGCATTAACAAGAGAGAAGGGCAGGGGCAGCTGAGGACAGCAGTTGGATCTCGCTGTGTCCTGCCACCCGCAGACACAAAGACAGCCTCACAGACACACGCGTGAACACGCACATACACTCCATAGGCAGATGTGCACACCATGCATGCAAACACACCGTGGGTGTGTGTCCACCTGCACTCAAGTCACACACACACAAGGACACACGCACGTGTGCCCAGACCCACTTGTGACCATGTACCGGGCGCACCTCCTGGGTCAGTGCCTTTCCGTCGCCAGAAGGAAACAAAACCCCCACACACAGCACCATCTTGTGGTGGCAGCTGAGCCGGGTTGCAGGTAGGCCGTCCTCTTCCTCCTGGGGGAGGGCATTTCCAGCTTCCTCTTAGGAGCCGGGTTGGCACCCAGAGACCAGCTGTGTCCCAGGCAGCGGCCACCCAAAGCCCTGGACGGGCACTCAGCCACATTCTTACTTGGGAGAGGTCAGGGTGCTCCAGATGAGGTCTGGCTAGGCACTTTCAGGGAATGAATGAGCAGGACTCCTTAAAGGGGGAAACTGAGGCATGGAAATTCTCCTCTTGCCATTCGGGTCACTCACCTGCGGAGAGGGGCTGGGGCCAGCTCTATGACAGTCTGGGTCCCCTCCACTTCCACTCCTCGCGATGAGTGACCCGCAGCAAGTCACGCGCCCCCTCTGTGCCTCATCTGTGAAATGGGAACAATCACAGAGCGTACGGCATGGAGTAGTGGGTGCTATAGGAAATGCATCCACTCGCGCAAAGCCCCTGGGTGAGAGTGAGCCCCCAGCAGGCGGCAGAGATGTGCGCTTCGTGCCACCATTTTAAGTCCCTGTCCCCTTCCATGCACATTTGACTTGTGACTGTCTCCAGGGCTTGAGCAGGGGGCCTCTTGGAAGGGACCAAAGGTGAAGGCTGGGGCTTCTGCAGCCACTCTGTGGCCCTGGGGCGGGAAGGTGCTGCTGTGACCAGGGGCCCGATTCAGAGATGCTGGTGGTAGGCAGAGCTTCACACACTCCCAACTCGCTCCGCAGCAATTAGCCTTTCGCTGCCGCTGGAGTGCTGGGCCAAATTCCCTCCCCTGAGAACAGGACACTCCGCCGCTCCAAGGGTCTTCTTCCATCTGTCACGATGTTAATTTCCCCCGAGTGCCTCTGCAAAGAGGCTTCAGAGCAAGACGTGAGCTTGGCAGGAAGCTGACGTCTGAAAGAGCTGTCGCTTGGGGAGGAGGGTCATGACATTCGCTAATTGCCAATTGAGCGCTGATGGGAGAATGGAGACCTTGGAGAGGGGCGCTGTCTCCGCCAAGGCTGGGGGTGGGCAGGACCGGCTTCTCGGCAGAAGGTACACCAACCTAGGTGGCCGCCATCCTCTGCCCTTGATGAACAGCCTTCCTGGATCTCAGAAGATTAAGGGGGGGGGGGCGCTTTTCTTTTGGGAAAATTAGAGTCCTGGCAGGGGTTAGGGGCCTCGGTTCCACAGCTGTCTTGACTGCAAAGCGGCCTGAGCCCTGCGGGGCCAGGCACCTGCCTGATGCGTTGTGATGCTCGCCGCCCTGTGCCTTCCGTGACTTCTGGCTGAAGGTTATCCCTTGTCTGAGTGTGTGCAGAGGCTGTTTTAGGAGCCTCAGAGCCACCTTAAACCTTCCCAAGAGCCCCAAGGAAGCCACCTTAGGCCTATCAGAGGCCTGGCTCAGGGGCCTGACAGGATGCAATTCTTCCTCTGGTCCCCACTAGGCTGCCACCAAGCCCAGCTAGGGAGGCCAACTCCCCTCCTTGGCCATGAGTGGGGGGTCAGTTGTGGCAGTGCCTGTCCCCTCTGCTGCCTGCTTGTTCCCGCTCCCTGGGTGGGCAGCCCAGAGCCTGGTTCCAAGGCTGGGATCCCCATGGCAGGAGCTTGCCTAATTGCCAACGGGAAGCAGCTTCAGCTCATGGCACAGCGTAATGAGAGGGAAACGTGGGGACTACAGCAGAGAACAGGGTACCCTGGACTTGCCAGGAGCCCCAGGCAGGCATTGTTCTGTGCTCTCACAGTCTCCACTCCTGAGACCTGAGGCCTAAGGGCCAGCAGAGCAGCAGCCATACTAAGTGCAGGCACAGTAACCCTCACTAAGCACCTGCTGTGTGCCAAGTTTTGTGCTACCCACTCTCCTGCAGACTCTTCTGGAATCTTCCCAGCAGTCCAACGTGAACAGCCTCTGCTATGGACCCTACCTTGTCTCTCAGCCTGAGGTCCCTCAGGGCCTATTCACTGAAATCAAGGCTGAGGTGTTTACTTTGGGCTAAAATACAGAAACCAGGGCTCCTGGCACTCGCTTCCTCCCACGGCCGCACCCAGCCTTCTTGCGAGCCCCATGGGTTCCTTGCTCCTCAGAGGGTATTGCTCTTGCCCAAGTTCAAGCTGATAACATGCCTGAGAGCCATTACACAATAACAGCTCCTAATTATTCTGTCTGGTACAAATGAAAGGCCTACCTACCAGGGTATGTGCTCCCTTCACATCCCAGCAGTCAATGGGAGGTGCCATCCTGACTCCGTGCCCAGCTCTTGCTGCCCTGTGGCCTGGGTCACGGGGCCTTCCGGGAAGACACCCCAGCCGTAGGGTGAAGCCTCTGTGGAGGTGAACGACTTTCTGTGGGTCGCTTTTCTTGCTTAGTCAATAAGCCTTCCCTTCTTTTATCTCTGTCATGGAGTTCAGCAATCACCCTGTGGCAATAAATGGTGGCCTTTGTGCACCCGAGTTGCTGCGTCATGGGGTTCAGATCGCTGACCTGGTGTGTTTACCCTCTGAGGGTATTTTTAGCTCCCTCACTTTACCCCTGAGCTTACTGACTTTCCTTTGTGATCTGGAATAGAAAGGAAATAGGGAAGGTGCCTGTCACATGAACGCTGGGGTCGTGGTGGCGCAACGCAGAGGTTACCGAGTCAAGCTTTCCCCAGAAACTAGCCATCGCAGCTACACACAGCCGACCCGGCAGGAGCTAAGGCATCCGTGCAGGAATCACCAAGGGCCTGTGTCCCAGAGGGCATGTGATCACCACCATTGTCTCACAAGGGGGTACTCTCCCAGGGTGTGCGGGCCGACCGAGCCTCCTGGGTGAGTCCCAGGGTGATCCCTCAATATTTTGGGAAGGTAGGATGTGTTGCCACCCCCAAAATTCAGGAAAGATTCCTGGCTTCCTCCTCATTCTTGAGTCTAGGACTTGAATACTAACTCTGCCAGTCAGACAAATGGGGCCAATAGTACTCACCTGTACACTGTTCCGAGGAGTAAGGCAGGTGTACGCTCTGCAAGGGAGGAAGGTAATTCTGAATGTTTTTGTTGTCGTCTCTCACAATGGTGTGTCTGTCTGGGTCACAGCCCCAGCAAGTGTCTGACCCCAAGGTGTGCACAAGCGCGAAGAAGCCTGTGAGGCACCAGGGTTTCACCCTAGGAGGCAGCACAGAAGCCCAGCAGGAGGTGAACCAGCTTAGGACGGGTGCAGATGGGACCTACACGGCCCTGGGCAGACTAGGGCACCTACTGCCCCCCAGGGTGTGATAGGAAGCGAGCCAGCCCCTCTTCCCTCCCCAGCTCCCACCGCTGCCGGTGGCTCCCAGGGCTGCTCCCACCTGAACCCGGGAGCCAGGAGGCTGGGTGGTCTGCTTGTCTCCTGGGGCAGAGGGCAGAGTGGGGCTTGGGGCTGGCTGGTCCTGGGTGGCTGGCCCTGAGTATCCTACATGGTGCTTCTAGATTGTCCTGTCCCCGGATTCTGCAGCCCAGAGTGCTATGCCCAGCGGTCGGCAGCTCCTGGGCTGATCCTTCCAACCATGCTAGATGTATGTACCACGCTGGGTCACTGGTCGGGTGGGTAGCCAGGCCTGCAGTCAGGGTGGAGGACTGGAGAATCTCCATGACCTTCCCAAGCAGGACTGGAGTGCAAGTCGGGTCAATAACTCTGGAGCAAGTGCGTGGTCATAAGTGACAGGTAAAGCAGCCAGCCAGCGGGAGGAGGCAAGCTCTGCAGAAATGGCTGCATCTCTCCGCTTGGGCCAGAAGCACTGGCCACCCAAGGCCACCTCTACCCTCGGGCCGAGCAGTCAGGAGCAAGCAGGCCCAGAATGCCCCTCTCCTGAAGAGCCCGCTCCACCATCACTTTGCAGCATGGAAGACTTTGTCCTTGATTTTTGCCCTATTAATCAAGTAATGCTTTAGGCCATCAAGGCTGGGGACAAATTGAATTTTTTTTTCCAAATTGAAGAACAATTCCCCTAAGATGCCATTCTTCATTTCGGATTCACATGACTCCATCTCCAGCTGGAGCCTAGTACTATGTGAACCAGGGTGACTTACCTGGCTCTGGGCTCTGCTCCTCGGCCCTAGAGTGCCATGGAGGCTGTTGGACATCTGGGAAAGGTACAACGCTCTACACAAGCTGGGGAAACAGCCTTGGGTGCCCTGCTTTGTTATAGCCTCAAGGGTCGGCAGAGTGCAGGTGCTCAGCGTACATCCATTCGGGTGTCGCGGTTCCTTCTTCTGCCCTCACCCCAACCCCTATACAGTTCCCAAGTCCTGGGACCAAGCTCCCGAATGGCAGGTGGCTGCCTCTCATCCCTCTCTCTGCAGCCAGTGCCACCTCTCACCTGGATTATTAAACCAGCCCCTGACTAGCCTACCTGCCAACTCTAGCACCTCCTGACCTCATCCCAGATCCATCATCTTCATGGCAGCCAGAAGGATCCTGTCCCTTCTGGCCAAGGCCCTGCAGGTGCCCCTCATTACTCTAGAGATAAGGTCGCTATCCAGCAGAATCTGTTTCCCCAGCGGCCGGGTCATACCTGCAGGCTCAGTGAGGCATTTGACAGAAAGCTGGTGTCTCCTGACTACTGCTCACTACACCTGGCTCCCTGTGCCTACTGTTCTCCGCACTATGACCGTTCCCTGGCCACTACCCTCACACCCTTGCCTGTCCACCGTCCCTTGGAGCTCATCAAAGTGTCACTCTAGCTGCCCATTCCTCCAGCAAGGCCTGGCATTCATGTATGACCTTTTCCCCACGTGCACAGTGGAGGAGTTGCTGTCACCACCGAATCACTCCAGGGTGTGTGTCTGCACAGAGCTGTCAAAACTAGGCCACCTCAAGAGGTGGAAGCCTGTGATCCCAGTGGGGCCCTAAGAACTAAGGTTCCCTGGAGGAGAAGGACTTCTGCCTCAAGTATAAGACAGAAATTCTGCCTACATTTCTACACTGGCAGTCAACCTTAAAGATTTCAAACTCGCTAACTTTCTTAACAATTCCTTAAAATAAATGTTTTGTTTTTGGGGGAATTCTGACTAATGTACTTACCCAATGTCTTCAGACCTAGACAATTGAGAATCTTTGGTACTTTGCCCCTTGTAAGGAAAACCCTCCGGTTAGGCGGCTGGTCCTGAAAGCACTTTGTGGCCCAGGCTGGCTTTGGACTCATGGCAATCCTCCTGTTTCAGCCTTCTGAGTGCTCGGATTACAGGTGTGTACTGCCACACCTGGTTTATGTGGTGCTAGGGAATTGAATCCAGGTCCTCAGCACTTGCTAGGCAAGCGCTTTAACCACTGAGCCATTCCTCCAGCCCCAAGGGACTCATTCTTAACGCCATGTGTCTGTGTCCAGTTGCCGGGTGTTGCTGGACAACTTGCACTGTCTCCAGGGCACTGCTTGTGCCTGGCACGGAGCTCGGTTGGTGAAGAACAGACTTGGCTCCTGTCCCTTGGAGCCTGCCACTTGGAGGGATCCTCAGCCTTGTGACAACTGGCCGAAAGCCATTCTCTCAAGGAGGAGTGTGGGGTACTTGTTCTGCAGTGGGTTATTGGAGGACAGCTTTGAAATGGCCAGCAGCAGCCAGAGCAGAGCTTGCAGGGGGACCAAGCTCCGCCTCCTGCCGATCAGCAGCGGCATTAGAACCTGACAGGAGCGCGCTGACAGGGGTGGGGCTTCACTCTCGGCTCACCTGTCCTTGCAGCCTGCTTCCTTCAAGGCCACAGGGGATCGAGGACCTCTGGTCTAAGGGACTGCCTGCCAGTCGGAGGCATGGGCTCCCTCTTTCCCCTAGGCCTCCCTCCTCTCACAGCCTGCTCTCCCACATCCCCCTGTATAAACTCCGTGAGAGGGGTGCAGTGACCCCAGCCCAGTGTGGCACAGCGCAGGCACTCTGGCTGCACTGAATGAAGGAGTGCTCTTGCGTCTTAATCAATGAGCAAAGAGGACTTAACACTTAGAACATGGCACACTGTGAGGAACTGTTCATCTCTCTGGATGTCCCAGCACTGAGGGCAACAGGCACATTTACTCTGTGCAAGGAGGCAGCGCGCCGTCAAGTCCTGCCCGCAGGCCACTTTGTGCCTCGATGTGGGGGCTGAGGGTCCAGGAGGACGCTTGGGGAGTCATCAGCATTCTGGTCTAAAATGCCTCCCACCAAGTCTCATGCGTTCAAAGTTGGGGATTCCGGCAGCAAACAAGGCAGGCCCACCCCCGGGATGCTTCCGGGCTCCATATCTGTGTGTGACTTCTCCCTCTCACGTGGCCTCCCACCACGTCACCTGCTACATGACACAATCAGAGGATTCTCCCTGGTGTCGAGCCACCGCCAGTCAGAGCTGTGAACCAAATAATCATTTTTTCCTCTCTCAATCTGCCCAGCCCTGGGTGCTCTGTTCTAGCAATGGAGGGGGAGCTCCTACAAGGGCACACGGCTTCTCGGAGTTTACCGCAACCAGCCCGGCGCGTGCTTCGCTCCCTGGCTCTTGCCTCCTGTTTATTATTGTGAGACTTATCTGCGTCTATCAAGAGCTTGTCCCTCATTATCACCCAGTAGTGCTCCATTATCACCAGTTCTTTATCCATCTAATTGTTGTTTGGGTTGCTTCCAGTTTTTATCACAATTGAAGCTGTTGTGGACATTAGGGGTTTTTTTTTTTTTTTTTGACAAATGGCTCCAGTTCTCTTGGGCAAGTGCCCAGGAGTGGGATGGCTAGAGAGAACGGTAGATGTGTGTTCAAATTTCTGAGAAATCCCAGAATTAATGTCCAGAGTGGTTGTATCGATTCACACTCCCATGGAGGGGCAGGTGGGCCAGCCCCTCCGCGTTTTCATGACACCCTCACTTTTGAACCATAACCATTTCACTGTGTGTCCACCGTCTCATTAGGACCATGACATGTGTTTCTCTAGCGCTAATGTTGCTGAACATCTGTCCAGTTGTCCTATCTCCTCTGATAAAGTGCCTTCTGACACTGGAGGCCTGTTGTAAAAACATTGTTTTTCTTTTCTTTTTTTTCTGATTGCCTGTTTTGTTTTTGTATTGGGCGTTGAGCCCAGGGACTTCACACTGACCGACACCTCCAGGCCAATTTTATTTCTTCTGCTAGGAAGGGGGGCCTGGTTGGAAAGGAAGGGTCACTGGGGCTTAACCTGGAAGGGGCGGGTCCTGGGGCTTGACCGGAAGGGGATAACTCCTTCACCAGCGCCACTCTTTGTTCTCCCCGCTTCCTGTGTCAACCATGCCGCTCACCTCTATCTCTGGCTAGGCCTCTGCCAAGCCCGTTCACCATTACCAGCCTCTATGAATGGACCAAGAGTTCTGAAACCTGAACAAAAATAAACATTTCTTTCCTTAAGTTGTGGGTGTCAAGTGTTGTGTCTTAGCGACAAGAAGGTGATTAAGATAGTGTACGAATGTGGTTCGGTTGGTGACAAATATTTCAGTTTTTATATATCTGAAAAAGTCTCCATTCTATTTTTGTTTTTTTAAAAATACTCACGAGTAAAGAATCTGAGATCCATTGAATTTTTGTGTGTTTTAAAATTGTCATTCCATTTCCTCATGTCATGCCTGATGGGAAATCTGTTGCCTTTGCTTCTCTGTGGTTAACATGGCTTTTATCCCTGTCTGCTTTTAAGATATTCTCTTTATTCCTATTCTGAGAAAAATGGTTTGGTACAGCTTTATGTGTCTTATGCCTGGAGCTCATTGAGCTGCTCAGACTTGTGCATTAACAAATATTTTTAAATCAAATCTGTAAAGTTTTGGTGGCTAGTTATTCAAATATTTTTCCTTAATTCTGGCTCTTTTCTCACTTTTGAGGAATCCAAGTAGATATATATTATACACACAGAAGTGTACATGTACAATATAGTACATACCGCACACACGCACAGTTGTGCCACAGCACATTGATCGTTGGTTCCATTTTTTCTTTTCCTTAATTCTGTGTGCACCCATTTTTGATAGTCCATATCACTCTGTCTTCCAGCTCACTGATCTTTTCTCACGCGGTATCTGATCTGTGGATGTCATCCAGCGTATCAGTCATCTTGGATCTGTGGTTTTCCTCTCTAGAATAAATGCAAGCATTTGGAGGAAGTGGCCTCTGGAACAGCCACCAGAGGCCCTGCTGTCTGGTCCTCGTACCCTGGGGTAATCCTCCTACCCTCAAGCCCAGGAATGACTTGCTTCTATGATTAAAACCAGAATACATGGCAGATGCCGCCTTTGAGAAGAGGCAATGAGGACACCGGGTCTGTTTAATTTGCCTTCTCTTAGCTGCTGTACAAAGAGGGCTCTGGCCAGAAGCCAGGATGAAAGCTCCCCCAGTACCTCTTGGGGGACTTACAGCCAAAAGCTCAGAACTGACCCCTTCTCTGTGTCTTAGTTGCTTTTTCAGTCCTGTGATTCAATACTCAACATACACAATTTAAGGGAGGGAAGACTTATTTTTGCTCATGGTTAAGAGCATCTAGGTCAACTCATGGATGCTGACAATGGTGGAAGCACATGGCAGAGGCCCAGCAACTATTCATGCCATGGCAGACAGAAAGCCAGGCGAGGGAGGAAGAGTGGAACGAGCGTATGCCCTTCCGGGCCAGTTCCTAGGGCTCTGTCCCTTCCTGGTCAAGCCCAGTGCTCTGTTCCTTCTAGGTCACACACCTCTAACCTACTACATGTCCCTAATCCACCACAGACCTGTAACCTATGCTTCCTGATCAGGCTCCATCCCTTACCAGCACACGGTGCCATGGATACTCCACGGCACCCAAATAGAGGAGGTTTCTGGGGGGAGAGTCCAGATCCAAATCATAACACTCTGCTCAGCCTACAGAAGCCCTCACCCTGAGAAAGGCCCCGAGTCAGAGAAGGCAGCTAAGTCCCTCCCAGTTTTCAGCCACAGAAGCTCTAACCTATGACATGTTGTGCTAATAAGGTTTAGAATAACTTGTTAAACAACAACCAAATAACAAATGCAGAACCATCTTATCATTTTATTGCTGCTGTTCCCACTTAACACACTCAATCTTTTCCACAGATTCTGAACATCCAAGCCAGGCATGGTAGCACATGCTTGCAATCCCAGCACGGTGGGTGTCTGAAGCAGCAACACTACACATTTGAGCCCAGGCAACGGAACTTAGTGAGATCTTGTCTCCAGATAGAAAAGTTAACAAGAACTGGGGCTGTATCTCAGGGTGAAGGCCCTGAGCTCAGTCCCCATTAGCCCAGAACTGTAAAAACAGAAGATCAGCTACAATCACTGTTTTGCTCTCCATTCCTGCTAATTCTAAGCTCAGTGTCCATCTGGGTCAGCTCCAGTTGTTTCTTGGGCCAGTCGTCTCCTTTTGGGCCTTGATCTCTTTTGCATAGCTGGCAATTTTTGGTTGGACGCCAGATGTTGTGAATCTTACATTATTAAGTGCAGTCTGTTTTTAATCCCTGTTAACTACTCCGAGTTTCACATTGATGTGCAGTAAAGTTACCTGTTGGTATTTCTCCTTCAGTTGTGTCTTGTATTTACAAATTTTAGATGGGCCAGAACAGTCTTTAATATAGGACTAACCCACTCACTAGCAGTGCAAGACCCTTCTGAACTCTCCACCCTGAGCCTCAGGATTCAGAAGCTCTTGCAGCCTAACCAAGGAGCCCCCTGCACCCCAACCTCAGCTTCTTTCTTGGTTGGATCTCCTAGGGGACCTCTGCAGATTACTGGTTCTCTGTTCACAATCTTTTTTCTTTTCTTTTTTCATTTTGAGACTGGTTCTTGCTAAGCCTCTAAATTGCACAGTCTGGGCTCAAACTTGTGGCTCTCCTGTTTCAGTCTCTGAGAGTGCTGGGGTCACAGGCCTGCACCTCTTTCCTCCAGCTTTCTGCACATGCATTCTAGCTGCCTTGGTATCATCTTCAGGTGCTGACTTTTGGTGCTGATCCCATGACTCAGCCTCGGCCCCCCGACCCCGACACACACATGCACTGCACCGAGCACTGGAGACCCTCCGCAGGCTGTGAGGTCAGCGGTCACAGGGTTGGCCTGCTGTCTCCCATCTGTCATCTTCAGGGTCTTGTCCCTCGCTGTCGGGTGCGCAGCCCCTTGGGAAGCGTGGTCTCCCGGAGGGTGATGTGCTCCTATCACATACCTGAGCCAAAAGAGAAGAGTACACAGAGATTGTTAATTGGCAGGAAGGAGATTGTTGTGTCAGATCCCACCCACTAAGCTCTTTCTTTTTAATAAAAATATTTTTTGAAAAAATAAGCTTTTTCTTTAGAAGACAATTTTAGTGTTGCAAGGCCGTAGCCAAAAAGTAGTTTCCAGAAATTTATCAGCCTATTTACCCTAATCTTTGTTTGTTTGTTTGGTTTGGTTTTTGGTGCTGGGGATCCAACCTAGGGCCTCTGCACTGAGGTGTATTCTCAGCCCATTTCTTTGTTTTGATTTAGAGACAGTGTCTCTCTTAATCACTAACTTGTCCAGGCTGAAATCAAACTTGCCTCCCTCCTGCCTCAGCCTCCCAGAGTGCTGAGATTGCAAGCCTGCACCACAGGGCCCAGCTCACTGTAACATTAACACCTAACATGACTTGTGAATGCCCACTAAACACTGAGATAGACATTAGCACAGCGCTGGCACTGAAGCCCAGGCTGTGTTTGGGAAGCTGCATTTTCAGAGTTGGTCTGTGTCAGCGTGGCAGGCATGAGCCTCCAGGAGCGCACATGCCACCTGTCCTCTCTGCCCTGGGGGAGATGGGGCGGCCTGCCTCAGATCTGCCAGGTTAGGTAGGCCCACATTCGCTCACCTTCTGGATGTGGCCCCTTTCGCTGTATTTCCTGGGAGGGAGCAGCCCCCTCAGGCCAGAGCAGCCTAGACCTGAGTGGGCACAGCAGCAGCCACTGGCTGCCTACAGCCACCGGACACGTGAGCAGGAGTGAATCCCAGCAGAGAGGTGCTGGGAGCCCACGATTCACACCGGATCGCTAAGGCTTGCGTCAAAGCAAGAATGGAAAGCGTTGCACAAATGCTTCTTGGTCATTGATGCTGCATTGGCTTAGGTTAACGTATGTTATGAAACTAACTTCATCTGTTTCCTTTGACTCTTTTTATTGCAGGTAATAGAAAATCATATATTCCTTATGACAAGCAACGGGAGAGGAAAGGTTTCTGATCTCTGTTGTCCCCTGTCTGAACTCTCATCAACCTTTGCCACATATCCTGGGTACCGCTCACCCCACACCCTGAGTGGCCCCGGAGAGCTCCTGTGGTGGCTGGGAGAAACGGGACACACTCCCGGCTGGCAGCTGGGGTCACTGACCAGCAGCATATGCCCCATGATTTCTGGGGTACCCGGTAGCTTCAGCTAAGTCACAGGACAAGTCAGGGGCAGGCCAAGCTACAAGGAAGCCACTTCCTCGTGGCTGGCTTATCCGTGGTGACAGTCTGGTCCCCGGGTCATCTGCCGGTCAGCTCCCCGAGTAACCCTGACTTAGAAAACCATGCACGTGCTCAGGTGACCTCCAGTGCCGGGCAAAGCAGGGGGGAGTAGGTCGATTCTAGTACATTCTGAAATGTAATGACACCTAGGAAGTAACTAAAGAGGAACAGTCCCCTGTATTCCAGCCCTGAGTTAATCACTTCCAACCCATGCACTTGTTTACTTCT
The DNA here is from genome assembly GCA_004027205.1 of Ctenodactylus gundi. Taxonomy (NCBI): domain Eukaryota; kingdom Metazoa; phylum Chordata; class Mammalia; order Rodentia; family Ctenodactylidae; genus Ctenodactylus; species Ctenodactylus gundi. The sequence goes on from PVKB01001036.1 coordinate 287,439, forward strand.
AGTCTTTAAAAATCATAGTCACTGTCCTGAAATCACATGAATATATCCTTTAAAAGGAAAAGGAAAATGACTACTTTATAGGTCAGGACACGGCAACTTTCTCTTTGAGCCTGGTTATAACTTGGTTATAATTTCCTGTCCCAGACAAAAAATCCCGGTATGCTCCTGGAAGTTTTCCATTTCTTTCAGAATAATGGCCACCAACCTATACCGCGGATTCTGATCACTTTCTGTCGCACTAGGGATTGAGCTGCGGACCTTCGCACTGAGCCACACGACTCACTCTCATTTTTGAATTTGAATCGGGGTCTTCCTAAATTGCTAGGTTGCCTGAGCTGGATTCAAAGTTGTGATTATCCTGTCTCAGCCTCCCAGAGTACTAGGATTACAGGCTTTTGCCACCAGACCCAGTTTCTCTTTTATTATTTATTTATTTTTGAGGACTCATTCTGTAGTCCAGGCTGGTCCTGAACTCACTATGGAGCCCAAGCTGGCCTTGGACTCAGGGCAATCCTCCTGCCTCAGCCTCCTGAGTGCTGGAATTATAGGCGTGCACCACCACGCCCAGCTTATGTGGTGCTGGAGAATCCAACTCAGGGCCTTGTGCTTGCTAGGCAAGCATTGTAACCCCTGTGTTATTATTCCTCTAGTTCCTCTCTTGTTAATTTTTAAAGTGGCCTGGCCCTGGCATGCTGGTTTGGAAGTGACAAGGAGAGTTTGTATGCCCCCCCCCCCATTGTTGCTGGGGACAGGTGAGAAGGGTGGTGTCAGGCTTGGTGGCCAGCAGGAGTGAGTCCACCCGCCTGAGTGAGCCTGCGTGATCTGGGCATTCAGCTCGCGAACACCCTTCCCCCAGCACCCTAAAGCAGAGGACTAGGGAATGGCCGGCCCTTGGGGGTGCATCTGGCAGATGAGGGCAGCTCGTGGGATGGATCCCGTGTAACTGTTGAAAGGAACTAGGGTAGCCAATCTGAGTAGAACACTCCCCCAGAGCACAGAGCAAGTGGGACAGGACAGAGGTAGGGACTGCGGGAGCCTGCTGTGTGTTGCCAGATGGGTGCAGGTAGTGACACTGTGGAGGAGTGGCTTGCCGGTGCCCAAGAAGCAGTACGAACAGCCCTTCCTCTGGAAGTTTCCTAGACACCAGATCTTTGCCTATGAGTGGAAGTATGCAATTTTTTTTTTTTTAATTTGAGACAGTGTCTCACTCTGTAGTCCAGGCTGGTCCCGTGGGAGCAGCCACTCTGGACCACCCCACCCCAGCTACTCCCGCCTGTTTCTGCGGGGTCCTTTTGCCTCGTAGCTTAGGCTGGAGGTCCTCTCTGAGCACCCCAGCCCCTGACTACCCAGCTCTCTGCAGATAGCGTGGGCCCTTTGCCTCGTGGGAACCTGCGTGGGCAGGGTTCAGGAGGCCAGAGTGGGACAAGGACGAGCCAGGGTCCCTCGGGGCCTTTGCTAGGGAGGTGACCAGAAGAGGACCTCTGGAGGGAGAACCCTGGAACTCCTCTTCCCCACCCCATGCCTTTGCTGGCTAAGTGTAGCGGTGTCGCTACACTTAGGTGGTCGCCTGGTCTTCAGGGTGTTACCTGGGGCGGTGGGCAAAGCCTTGGACTAAGATTTGGGAGGAGAGCATGTGTCCTCACTCTGGGCCCCCGTGGAGTCTCCATTTCCTCTCCCAGAAAACGGCCATCAGATGCTGAGCCTCCCCATCGTGCCACGCGGCCATGGGGAACCACAGGACGGAGTTGTGTCAAGGGTCCTGCTCATCAGCTGGGCAGGGTCTGCCCCCTGTGGTGGGATTCACAGGAAGTTGCAGGTTCCTGGCTTTAAGATCCCTGGGCTCCACTCCAAATTATTCCTAGGCTAAGGCAGCCAGCAGACCCAGGCCAAGCCCCATGATCTGGAGAGGGGCTTCCCATTTTAACCTTGTTGGTGGCAAAGGCCCCTCGTCCTCCAGGGGTCCCGTTTCCACCTCTTTGTCCCCCGTGAGAACAGGCTCCCTTGGGAGGCTGGGCAGCCTCTGAAGGTCTGTAGGGTCAGTGCCTCCCGGAAGCACAGAGGCTGTAAGGCGGGGATAGGAACCTCTTTTCTTCCAAGGGCCATTGGAATGTGTATGACGTCATTTGCAGGCCATATAAAATTGTCAACTTAAAAATGGGCCCCCTGTGCTTGGTAAAACATTGGATGAACTCACCCCTAATATGGTGGTGAGGCGTTGGCTGGGTGGGGCTGGTGACGTCACAGGCCGCACCTTGCCCACGCCTGCTCTAGGGGAAGAGCCTGTCTCAGTTCTGCTCCATCAGTGCCGTGGGGCCACAGGCACATCACCCCGCCTCTCTGAGCAGGCCTTCTCATCTCCAACGTGTTGATGGTGCTTGAGGCAAAAGCTGGCAAACATTGAGTGTCTGTTGAGCTCCTACTTGTCAAGCACGTGTGCTGGGGACCCAACAGCGACCCCAACAGAGAGTCAATAGGAAGAATAAGTAAGCCTTCCCGGGTGTGCACCGTGTGACGGCGGCGACTGACACCGGCCCAGGCTCAGCCAGCACCACTGCGCTGCCACGCCTTCCATCTCCCCCGCAAGCCACCGTGGGACCCGGCTGATCTCCACCAACTCCCCCAGGGACCACACAGCGCTTCTTAGAGGGTCAGGAGCAGGTCAGGGGCCAGCAGCCTCTGCCTAGAGAGAGCCAAATGGGAAGTTGGCTTTGCAGGCCACACAGTCTGTGACCGTGTCCTGCTCTCTGCCTTAGAGCTGGAGAGGACTCAGAAGGGAGGTTGCAGGCCAGTAGGATAGTGCTGGGGCCAGGTGTGGCAGTGTGCACCTGTGATCCCGCACTCTGGAGGCTGAAGCAGGAGCTCAAAGCCAGCCTGGGCATCCTGACGACTTACCATAACTCTGCGGAGATAGCTCAGTGTGAAGGTTCTGGGTTCAATCCCCAGTAAAAAACAACACCTACAAAACAAAACAAAAAACCCAGCCATGCTTGGTGGTGTGGAACGCGAGCGCTCTGGGAGGCTGAGGCAGAAGGATCACAGGTCTGAGCCCAGCCTGGGCAGTTTTATAGCTTAGCAAGAACCTGTCTCAGAATCAAAAATAAAAATGTGCTGAGGATGTAGCTCAGTGTGAAGGGCCTGGCCTCGACTCCTAGTACCACACATATACAAATGTACACACAAATTGGTGGGCACTAAATTTGAATTAAACAATTTTTAATCGTCATGAACTAGTGTTCTTTTCATGGCCCTTTTCACTGGCAGAAATATAAGAGCATTCTCCAAAAGCTGTATAGAACACAGTCTGGGTTCGGGGCAAGGCTGACGATTGCCAACATCAGGGACATGCCACGGCTCAAAGTGGGACCCTACCTGTGTCCTTAAAGATGCCGGTAAGCCACGGTAGTTTAGGGCACGGGACACCCCTCAGGTGGTCCTGCTCAGCCTAGACAAGCTTCAGTGGCAGGCCATCCCCAGGAGGCCCCACCACTTCCTTCATACAGGGTGGATGTCCTGGCTCCAGCCTAGACTCCAGGGCCACTTTGACATGCAGAAGGTCTCCAGTCAGGCCTCACATCCTGCCCCAGGTCCCTCCTTCCTGGTCATGCCTCTGAGGTCAGTTTTGTTTTGAGCCATCACTGAGTACTTCCGGCACCCCAAGTGCCTTGATGAGTGACAGGAAGGCCTTTCTTCATGCTGTCATCCTCACTCTGGGGCTGGCACAGAGAAAGAGAGTCTGCAAAGGAGAAGACACCAAGACATGCACACACACACACACACAAAGATGAAAAGAAAGTTCACAAAAGTTCATCCAGTGCTCTGGGAGGCTAGGGCAGGAGAAATGTGAGTTCAAGTCCTGCTTGAGCTTCTTAGCAAGACTGTGGCAAACTGAAAGAGCGGGGATGTAGCTCAAGGTGAGGGCCCTGGGTTCAGTCCACAGTAGCAAGACACACACACACAGAGACAACATACAGACACAGCTACACCCAGATCTGACTTCTTTGTGTCAAAACTTTGCATGGAGAGTGTGAGTAGAATTGTGCCCCCAGAAGATGAGTCCGTGTCTGAGCCCCAGGCCCACAGAGTGGACTCTTGCCTGGAAGGAGGAGCCACGCAGATGGGAGTAAGACGTGGGCCTAAGTTCCATGGTCTGTGTGCCCAGAGAGGGGAGAAAGGAGAGACCCAGGCGGAGAAGCTCAGGTAGGAGCAGCATGCCCAGGGTCCCAGGATGCCCAGGATGCCCAGGAGTCCAGAGCTAGAGGAGGCAGGAAGGCCCCACAAGGGCTCCGGGGGGGGGGGGGGGGGGGGTGGCTCTGCAGGCACCTTGAGTAGGGACGTCTGGCCTCTGGACTGTGAGAAACAAAACTTCTGAGCCACAATGTGTGGTCATAGTTAATGGCAGCTACAGAGCATGCAGGGATGAGAGTTTCATGATTTCACTCCTTAAAATTTGGACTCAGCTCTACGGGGAGCTTGACCTCTATGGAGACAGCTCATATCTCGCAGGGCTAGGTGTTCTGGTGAGGTGGAGGCCGCCTAGATCTGGACCTGTTCACCATGTGCTGGGTGAACCCAGGTAGGCTCCTTCACCCCTCTGAGGAGCCACTTCCTCATGCAAAGCCCAAAACTAGCACTAAACAAGAAGCCACCAGGCTTAGTACTACAAGGCACCATGGCCCCAGGTATGCTGCTAATTAGTAAGCACTTATTGTGTGCACCACAGGCAGTTGTCACAAAACCCCCACGAAGGAAGAAGGTGCTACTACCACTCCCATTTAGCAGACAGGGAAACTGAGGCACAAGGCATGAAGACTGCTTGCTCAGTGCTAGCCAGAACCGGAAGTGGCCATGCAACAGAGTCTGGGCAGGAGGAGAGGCAGTAACTGGGGCGCTGGCTGCAAGCAGAGAGGTTGGGCTGTTGGTGATGCCGAGCTTTTTGGAGGGTTCCCAAGAACAGCTCTGAAATGACTGGGTGGCCCTCCCTGACCCTTCCCAGGCACATGACTGGCGATAGCAGACACCCACCCACCCACTGCTACCTCTCCCCGAGCCACTGACGCAGCATCCTGGGTGGACTTCAGATCCCAGAGGTGATGTCAGGTGGCCTTCACTGCCTCTGTTCAGCTAGCAGGGCCGGGACTCAGGGCTGGTGACCCAAGGCCCCACATCTGGGCTCCTCCTGGGGCAGCTCAGGATCATGTGCAAGCCTGTTGTGGAGGTGGGTGGGGAATCTGGGGAAGATTTGAGAATCAGGACCTACCAGATCCTGAGGCGCCTCCGTTTCCTCCCCTCCCTGCCTTCCTACCCCCCCCCCCCCAGGGGTCCTGGCTGCCCATCCTCCCACATTCAGAGCGGGGCAAATGTGCAGCGGCACTGGCTCTGCTCTAAGCTGAAGAACTCCCTGCTCCAGACTCAGTTTCCCCTCTGTGGATTGCAGGTTCCCACTTCTCTGATGGCCTGGCCCAGGATCCTCTGCCTGGTGCAGCCGACAGGGCTGTCCTTCCCGCCAACGGTCCCTCCTGTAGGCCAACCCATATGAGGGACTGAGCCTCAGCAGTGCCAGGACAGTGCTGCAGACCCCAGATGTCCCCTTTGACCCCTGGCCCCTGGCAGGGCACCCTTCCCTGGCTTTGGTGTCAGAAGAGGTTATAACTGGTAAGTAGCTGGGACAAACCTCAGCTGCTCTCAGTAGGGCCCCGGGTATCTCATGGCTGCTCGCAGACCGGCTCCTGTAGGTCAGGCTGTGTTCCTGGCATACCACACAGGTCACTTTCTCCCTTCTCCACCCTGTGGAGGGCACACTGTAGCCCCCACATGTGCTCAGGTGTGGGAGCTTTCTCGACAACACAGCAAGGGGCTGGCACACAATCTCCTAGACATCTATAGTCAGGTCCAGGGATGCCCTGCAAGCCCCAGCCAGGTACATGGAGCCCACCTCCTTGGGGTGGGGATGACAGAGGCAGGTGGCCAGTGTGGCTGCGTGCATGCTGGCCCTGCACTGCAGCAGCCTGGTGAGGTCTTGGCTCCCCAAGGCCACCCCACCTTTCAGGAGCTTTGGCCAGCTCTGGAAGAGGCCCGTATCATCCTCACAATGGGCTCTGTCATCTCTCTGACACTTCATGGTAAGGACAGTGGAGCCACTGTCCCTGAGCAAGCAAGGAGAGCAGCTCCATCAACCTGAGCAGACAGTGTCCTTGTGTCCCCAGTCCTGGACCAGGCAGTGTGAGGGCTGCCCGCTCAGGGAGGCGCTGCTTCTTTCTCCCACCTGTGAACCAAGGGTGTGGGTGGAAGATACTTCCTGCAAGCAACATCTGGGTAGCAGATGGCAGCAAGGAGCCCAGTGCCCTCTTGGGGCCACTCCTCTCTCCCTAGAGCTGAAGTCCAGAAGCAGCTCCCCACCCAACTCCCCCTGATCTACAGGCCTGTGTCCTGCAGCAATGAACACCAGTTTGTGGGGCATGCCAGCTATAACATGTTGCCCTGAACCTCCAGATGGTGCCCGAGAGGAGAGCATCCTAGAAAGGATGGCCACTTTCCCATGCCACCACAGTGCCAAATAAGTCTCTATCAGAGAAGGGCAGCAGCAAAGGAGCATGGTTCCTTCTGTCCCCAGAGCTATGGCGGTGCGAGCCAAGGAACTAGCAGAGGCATCTCTTCTCAGCCAAGACCTGAGAAATGGAGGTGGTGGTGGTAGTGGGGGGTGCGGGAGTGCACAGCCAGCGCAGTGCACAGCCCTGGCACTTGAGCCCAACAGGCAGGCTGCAGCTGCCACTCAGAAGCCCCTGGGCCGCAGGAGGAAGGATGCGTGGGCCCAAGGCCCCTGGGAAGATGAGGCTTTCCTGGGAAGACAGTTGGTGCCCTTACCAGGGGCAGCACAGATGGTGAGAAGCAGAAGTTTAGATTTAGGAGACTATGTGCCCAGCGTGGAGACTTGTGAGAGGGACACTGGGGATGCTGGGATCTTCTGCTGGGTGGGCTGGGAAAGGAAGGATCTAGGCCTGAGGACTCCGGCCCCATGTGGACATGACCAGAGATCTCAGGTGGCACTGGCAAGTGACAGTCAGACAATGGACCCCAAGTGGGAGAGGGGACTTAGCATCTGTCTCCCAACTGTGCCCTGTGGTCCGCTGAGGACTGACCTTCCACTCTGCCACTTGCAGCCACACTCCCCACTGGGGATCTAAACCCTGAGTCCCCAGCTCCTGGTCTGGCTGGACCTTGTGTGAAGCAGTGGAGTTCAAGGATAGGACCTGCACCTGGTCACTCTCAGAGAAACCCAGAATGCAGTTGGTACCCCATAAATGTCAAATGGAGGAGTGCTTCTCCATGGAGTCCAGTAGACGAAGCCCGTGCCCCCGACAGGGTTCTGGCCAGCACGTGAAGATAGGTGGGGTGTGTGGCCCTCATTAGGTCGGTGAGACAGGGTGCCAGCTGACCTGGTTGCCCACATAGCTGGGAGCTCACTCCCACATATGCCCTGGTGCAGGCCAAGGCTCTGCTGTGGCTTGTAAGCATATGGACCCCTGGACAAGGTGAATGCATCCTTCTGCTAAAGGTGACAACCCTAGGGCTCTGCTGGTGGTCCCTCTGCTTGGGGGCAAGGGGAGGTTGAGAAGCTGCAGGAAGTGGGTGGGCCACCGAGCATCTGGCTGCCAGCTGGGCCCTTCTCCACCACGGAGGCCCCCAGTCACATCTTTCTATATGAACCTTGTAGGCAAAATCTCAAATCCAGTGTCACCAGGCTAGCAAGAGGCATTTCTAATTGACCAGGAGGCTCCAGGGTCTTTGACAGACTAAACTTTCCTGTTCCTGCTATGAATATGGAAACTGAGACTCAGACTGACTGAAGCTAGCCAGAGGCTGGGCTCAAACCCCAATCTCTGGGCCCTTCCCAGTACCCCCTTGGTGCCAGACCCCAGTGTCAAACAGGATTGGCTGGGAGTTCCCATCTTCCTGTCTTGACCTGCCTGCTGGACCCTCCCAGCTCCCAGAATTTCAAGGTCCACCTGCTGCCCAGCCTGCCCCGGTGCAATTGCGCAGTGACTCTCACACCTTGGGGATGGCCCAGGGGCGGGGTGGTGGGCTGTAGGAGCACGGGCGCAGCCAGATACCCAGCAGGGAGGAAGCCCTCACCTGAGAGCCACCTCCAGGGCCTGGACCAGAAAAAGGTTACTCCTCTAGGAGATGGAGCGCCACCTGGCCTGTCCCCAGGCAAGCACTGCCCCCTGGTGGACAAGCTCAGAGTCGGTGTTGTGAGTGGCTCCAGGTACAGCTCTGGCCAGGACTATCCGATCCAGAGGGGAGAGACAGATCACCAGGTCCAGGTGCAAGCCTGGGCCTTCCAGAATTTGCTTCAGGGGTTCTCAGAGGATTCCTAGGGGCTGCCGAGACCCCTAGGGCCTGTCTTGGGGAGGGTCTCCTGAGGGTCACAGGACACTCACAGGAAGAGAACAGCATGGGCCCAGCCAGACAGGGGCAGGAGCCTCTGCACCCACCTCCCTACAGCCACCGGCCTGCAGATGGGAACTCTGGACTAGTGGGATGTTCCCCAGAGTGGGATGTGGGCTGGCACTGGGGGCAGAAGCTGTGACGAGGAGGCAGGTCCATATGTCTGGCCCCCTGGGTTCCTCTTTTAGTCTGGGACTGGGAGTCAGTAAAGTTCAGCTAACAGGAAAGACGCCTTCAGAGTACTCCAAAAAGTCAGTGCCCCACAGTGACACCGAAATGCCTCTTAGCTATGACCACAAGCCCAGCAGCGTCCGGGCCAGGCTCCGTGGGCCTCCGGCCTAGGAGGCTGGAAGCACACTGTCACAGGCTGGGGGTGGGTGCGGCCCACCACGGCAGGCAGCAGCCAGGAATCATCTGGAGCCAGCAAATCATCTCCCTGTCGGATGTCCCGGTCCCACCAGCCGGCAGCCGTGAGGGGCCTGGCAGCTCAGGATAGGCCTGATTGGTCTGAGCAGAGAGCCCTCAGGGACAGCAGGCCCCGGCCAGCAGTGAGCCGCAGCCCGCGTGGGCTGTCACCTCAGCCACGCACTCCCCCGGAGGCGGGGTGGCGGTGGGGAAGAGGGCGTTTGCTGTGGCTCCCTTTTACAGATGAAGATTCTGAGGCCCAAGAGGTCCAGCAGCTGTTGGGGCAGAGAGGACTTGAAGGCGGGTCCAACTCAGGCCTCCAAGGCTGCCTCTCCCGCTGGGTACAAACAGGTTTGGAACTTCCTGTCCCTCCTCACCTTTGAGAGGTGTCCTAGCCAGGCCGTGCCAGGCTGGGAAGTCTCTCTGGAGGCTCCACACCCACCCGTACCTGGCATTTCTATTCCCACACGAGCCTGATGCCAGGGGAATGTGGTCACACTCGGGGCCCTGTCTCCTTCCAGGTTGGAGTCATAGATCCCTTATCTTCAGAGATCTTATCTGCGCGTCCTTGACCGAGTGTGGAGCTGGCTCCTCAAGGTACGGAGAGGCCCAGGTGGGCAGTCAGAGTGTCAAAGACCAGCCCACGGAGGGGTGAGGCCTCCCGCGAGGGACCCCGCCTAAGCACTTCCCCAAGGCCCCCTCCCCAGCAGCCCCTTGCCCTCTGGCTACACTGGGGGTGTCCCGCAGTGAAAGGCAGGGAGCTGGGAGTTAGGAAAGAGGCCAGGAAAAGGGAGCAGAGGGAGGGGAGGGAGCTCCTCAGGCCCACGGGGAGAGATCTCAGCCCTGGGCCGTACAGGGTGACGGGGCCTCCTGGTAGCCGAGACAAAAGGGAAAGAAGATGAGGAGAGGAGAGGTAGCCAAGGAGGTCCTGTGGCCGCGGTGTCAGAGCCCTGAGGGACCCTTGCTGCTGCCAGTCTCCCTCTTCAGAAAAGGTGAGGGAGAACCAACGGCACAGCTCATGGCGCCGGCTGTCGCCAGTGTCACGCGCAGGGTCGGGCGCATGTACACGTGGTCCACTTGGCTTTCAGTGCAAACTCACTGTACCCGTCATGCTCGGCCTGGGCTGGGTGCTGGGGTGACAGCCACCGGGGATCCCAAGTGGCCCCTAACCCTGGGACCAGAGCTCTAAGGCTGGGGACCACACGGTCTAGGAAGACGACGGCAGTAAGCAGAAAGTCAGTGACATGCCAATCAAACTCCCGACTCCACTGCGTCTGCAGGCTGGGGGGTGGCAGGCTCGGGCCCAGACTGGACCCAGGGGACAGCCCAGGGAGGGAGCGAACCACAGCCTGCAGCCGGAGGGAGCGTGCGCAGCCAGGCTCCGGGAAGAGGCAGGCGCTGGGCTGTGCCAAGGACCTGTGGTCTCTGCACCTTTGAAGTCAGGGATACAGAGGACGGCCCACGTGGCAGACTGTGGGCAGCTCGTCTCTCCGTGCCTCGGTTCCCTCATCAGTAAGAAAGCATGCCCACACAAGGGCTGCTTCGAGGACTCCCAGGGTCACCCCTGGGACCTGCCAGCACGTGGCCGGTGTGAGCCCAAGTCTTTCCTGGCAGCAGCTGTACGTGACATTGAATTTCAAGTGTCCCCATCTCCTTCCTTTCTGGAGTCCCAGAACACAGGCTCACTCTTTGGCGGTGGTTCAGAGGAGAGAAAGAACCAGCGAGATCCCCGGGGAACTTCAGTGGCCCGTGGGGCAGGGGTGGTGGGATGGGCAGACTCCCCACTTTATGCCCCGGGGAGCCTCAGGGGACTGGGAGAAGACACTAGAGCCGGCCTGGGGCTGGGAGGGGGTGGGACACCGAGGACATGCCTGAGAAACAGGGCTGTCAGCGCTACCACGGCTGGGCTGCACTTTAACAAAATCCGGCATTATCAAAAACTGCGTTATTTTAAAAACTTATTTGGGCAAGAAAAAAAGAAAGGTAGCTGGCTTCAAATTTGAAGTGTTTTTCTTGTGAGAATTACAATATTGATGTGAACTTTACAGCCATCAATGCACTTCTGCGAAACCAGAGAAAATGATTTCATTTGTGGTGACTGTCACATCCAGACCTAAGCCTCTCGGATTCTGAGGTCACGTCCCACATACTGCCCAGCTTTTGCCCATGCCCTCGAAGGCCCCTCCTCTGGTCTCTGCCCACAGACCCATCACCTCATCCTCATCCATCCTCCTACCCTGCACCAGCCACACAGACCTTCCTGATGTTTTTTTTTTTTTTTTCAAAAACACCAGTCTCTTTCCTGCCTCAGGACCTTGGCACTAGCTGTTCCATTTGCCAGAAAAACTCTTCCCCAGAGCTGGTCTCAGGTTGAGGATGACAGGTCTCTTGCCATCACCCTGAATGGCACCCATGTGCCTGTCTCCTTAATGTCCCTTTCCCTTCCTTGTCCTCCTCTGCTCTTCAAAATGGTCCTGCTGCTTGGGCATTAACTGTCCTGTTCTCCGCCCTCCCCTCGGGTTTGCTGCCTTCATCACGGCAAAGTCCTCCCCTGCTCCGTGCCCGGCACACAGCGGGACGCAAGTCACTTCTTGGGACAAATAAGCAAAGCCGTCATTCGGTACATTTTTAATCGAAATAAATTTATTTAAATAAATAAATCGAAATAATTGGGCTTTCTCTGTGTACACAGGGTGGGCGGCTCTCAGGTGCCTTGAGTGGGGATGAACCGTGTGACACTGGACCTACGTTGTGTTGGCTACTTGGTCCACCCTGCCCGCTGGAGCTGCGGGCCGACTGCCCACGTGAGGCTTTGGCTGAGTACGTCCTGACCCAAGCCACCTTTAGGGGGCAGCATGGTGTCACTGAAGAAGGGCTGCAGGTGGCCCACGCTTAGCCCTGCCCACTCCTGAGCCAGTGTCCCCCTGTAAGAGAAACTGAGGCTGTTGTGTGCCCGGTGGCCAGGTTGGCATTGGGGGCTGAGGGCGGGAAGGCGGGCACTGGGCGCATCCTCGCTCCTGGCCTCGGTTGGTCCGCCTGGGATGCTGATGTTAACCACAAGGAAACTGGTGGGAAAGTGAGGGCTTAAAAGCAGGAGGAAATGTGTCCTAGAGAGCGTTCTGTTATGTCCTGCTGGCCGCTCGTGGCAGGCTCCGCTAGGAGAGGGACAGGGCCGCAGGCCGGGAGAACTGGTCCCTGGGCTCTCTCCCGGCCTTGTCCTCACTGCCCAGTCTTGGGGTCCAGGTGAGCCGTGGACACAGGCGGGCCCGAGGGCACAATAGAAACAGCCCACGGGGCCTCTTGCTTTAGGAAATTTGAGACCCCTCCTTGGACGGGTTGGATGAGATTTCCTACAGCTGCTGTGGCCGATGGCCACACGCAGACTCCAGAGAGTCTGCTTCTTACCTTGTCCAGCATGAGCCCCTTTTGTAACTTCTCTTTCACACAGCTCTCCCCTGTCTTGTCTCACACCAGGACTCACCAAGAAATCCTAGGACCAGCTCGCCCCTCCTCTTGGTTTCATCTGGGGTGTCCCTTTAGCCACTTAAGATCACAGAGCCCCAGTGCCAGGCACTAAGCCGGATGCCTCTGGGGTCTGCAAAGGTGGGACCCAGGGAGCTTGGGGACCTGTTACAGCGCAGAGCTTGCCCTGTTTCATAAAGGCCTCTCCTTGCCCTTGTCTGACCTGGCATGGGCTTGTTGGGCAGAGCTCTGTGGTTCCCCAAGGGAAACAGCGCAGCCAGGCCGCGGAGCACAGACTGTCAGCAGAAGGTGGACCCCTCCCAAACTTGTGGTACCCCATGTCTTTCCCGAATGCCCACAAAGCACCCACCTCTCACTCCAGGAGGACACCTGCCCAGGTCCAACCCCCGGGGCCACAGAACAGTGAGGTGACAGGATTAGGGGAAGAGTGACCTTATGACGCCAGGCTCATGGGACAGCGACTCTACCGTGCAAATCTGTTTCCTCTTCTGTGAAGTGAGGAGAGTCATGAGGTCTAGTGGAGGAGTCGGGACCCAAGAAGATTCCTGGCACGAGGCCCCTGGTCACTCAGCCTCACCAGGAAGGCTTTGCTGGGCTGCAGAGCACCTTCTATTTTGAGCCGGGAGCCTGGCTGTAAATTAGTGCAACATAATCTTCCAGACCCTGAGACAGCACCCCATTAACCAACCAAGCAGCACAAGACGAGGTGCTCCCTGCCACCAGGGGGCAGCACTGGACCTCAGCGCTGGTTGCGGGCAGGGCAGAGGCTGCCAGGATTGGGGAGAGGAAGGCAGCACCATGAGATCCCACCTGGCCCTTCCCAGATCTCACCACTTTGTTATTACAAACTGGGAAGGAGTGGACATCCTGGGATTAGCTGGGCCCCATGGCATTTTGGCTCAACTCACACCAAGGACAGCCAAATCCCTGAGCTGTGAAACCCCAGATCTGCAGCAGCTTCTGGTCTGCAAACTACCACCCCCTTCCCTCCTGGCCTCAGGGCTGGTCCCCTCCCCTGCCTTCCCCACCAGCGCCACCATGGCCAACTCCTCCTGTGGCTCCCGGCTTCATGTCCCCCTGCCCCAGACCTGAGGGTCCATTGCTGCATCGGTGCCTCAAAGGGTGACAGACTGCCCGTACCACACATAGCCTTGTGGCCCCTTACTGTCACCCAGGCACAGTGCTCGAGGGCTCACACATGCGCACACAGCACATCTGCACATGCCTGCCCGCTCATGTGCACAGACTCCTGTGCACAGACTCCTGTGCAATGCACATACTAGTACACACTCTTGCACACGCACACTCACCCATGCATGCATGCTCACATGCAGGCCACACTCCTCACAGGCCTTAGCCACATAAGCATGTCACCAAGCTGCCGAGTGGCCACCTCCCTGCTGGCAAGACCCGTCCTCCGTGCTGGGTAGGGCCTCCCTGGCCCCCTCCCTTCCTACACACACAAAGCCCAGGACAGCAGGCACCACCCTCTCCTTTCTCTTCAGCCTGTTCCACAGTGGCTTGTGCATGGGAGAGATAGTGGGGTCTTCACTCCACCTCCCAGAAACGTGGCCCGTGGACTGCCTGCCCCCACCCCTAGCAACAACGAGAATGAGGTTGGCTCAGAGCTCAGCCGCGGGGCTCCCAGGCCACTTACAAGAAGATTCCACGGAGTCTTGAACGTGGTAACATCGATAAAGTATTGAGGGATGGGGTGCCCAGGTCCTCCCACTGCTCTGGGAATGGCAACAAACATGGTCTGTGACACCCCTAGGATACATCCCCGAGAGGGCTTGGTGGCCCCCTTGGTGTGGCTGCTTGGTGGTATGGTCAGCCACAGTCCCTGGAGTGAGGGGCTACCAGGGAGGGCCTGGGCCCTGGCTTGGAGCCCCAGCCTCAGGCGCGTGCGCAGGCACCTGGCCGAGGACCCTGCTCTTGGGATCCTGCTCACGGGTTACCCCGAATGTGTGAAATCAGGGTCACACAAGGAAATCGGTGAGACTGCACTCTGGTCACACTTCTGCAGGGCAGGATGAGGTAGGTGTCGCCTAGGCGGGTACCTGGGTCCTCACAGCCTCAGTGCCTCTCAGAGCCTCAGCTGCACCAGGCTCCCTGTGTCAAAAATAAAATGGCCCATTTGTCCTTCAGGAAAAAAGTGCTGCATGACCTGGGAGAGGGCAGCCCAACTTAGCCGCGTGTGGGACCCCAGCGGGACCAGAGCTAAAGAGCTGCGGTGGTGCTGGGAGCATGTCTCGAAACGGACTGTGGCCCCATGGGCACATGGCTCAGGGGGCAGTGGTTAACGCCAGGTGCTGGGACTATACTAAGCCAGGCCCTGACCATCTACCGGACTGGTCTCCCCTCCGGCCAAGGCTGAGGACTCAGATTGGATTTGAGTCATCCAGACAAGTAAAAATCTGTGACAGCCAGGAACCGAGGTGGCAGCCTGTGGCTTCATGTCCCCGAGTCATGCAGCAAAACAGCACAGAGCCAGTCCCCGACTGCTACTCCAGCTTGGAAGTCCAGGTGGGGCGGGAGCTATGGCACCAAAGATAATTAGGTGCCTGGAGCGGGTGGCGGAGCCTGGAACCGGTGGGCTGGGGACATCCTGCGCAGATTTCAGCCACAGGAGGGGGCGGGGACAGCACATTTCAGGGGTGGGAAGAGCTCTCAGGAGGCTGGAAAGCCCCGGGTGGGAGGAGAACCGGGAGACCAGAGTGGGGAACAGGGTGTGGCAGGAGGGAGCATGGGCGCCCTCACATCTGCTCTGAGCAAGACTCCGCTCTTCTGGGGTGTGTACAAGTGACTGATAAGATGCCTTAGTCACTCGCTGCCTTCACAGAACACATTCGGAGGCAGGAAGGCTCACGCTCACAGTTCTGGAGGTCGAGGGTCGAGGGGCTCTAGCTGGCCAGGGCCCCTTGCTGGGGGTAGGGGGGATTCTACAGTGTCATATGAGCTGGGTGCATGGCAAGGGGGACACATCCCCCAAACAGACTCCTACCCTCTTGTCCCAGGCGACCCTCAGGCCTTCCCTGCCTGCTCACCTCAGAAGGTTCCCGTTGGTCCCATGTCTTAGCATCTCACAAGGGGAAGGAAATTCTTACTTTTGAGCCCTGTCAAGTGGCATCCTGAACTACCAGCACCCATTCAGATCTTCAGCCATCCACGTGCTGGCATTGTCCCCATTTCTACAGGGGCCAATGGTGTCACCAGGCCTCACATGGCCGAGCTGGCCTGGGCTCTGTCCCCGCAGAGCCTCTGAGTGTCCCAGCCTGAGCAGCAGGTGGCCTTTAGCAAGATGCCCCTTCCAGGAACAATGTCCTTGGTATGTTCTAGTGACTTGGGCCAGCAGGAAGGCCCAGGTGGACAAGGCTCCTGGGAATGGCACAAGGGGAAGGCAGAGTGACCAGCCAGGTGACAGAGGCCATTGGTGGCCTTCCAGGCAAGAGGCTGGACCTCCCGAGTTCAGAGTACTGGAGGGTGGCAGGAAAGGAGCCCACAGGTGCCAAGGTCCTGCTACTGAGCCTGCCCCCTGACCTCCCTCTTTGCAGCTGAGATGGGAGGGCAGAGGACAGCACTCTGCGCACCTGCAGGTCTCACACTGGGAGGGGTTTCAACCTCAGCAGGTGTCACAGGTCGAAACCTGTCCCTTCCTCTTCCCAAATCCCTTTGCTGAAGCCCTAACCCCCTGGGCTCAAGAATGAGCCCATGTTTAGAAGCAGTCATTGCAAGTGTGATTAGTTAAGGAGCGGCCATCGTGGGGAAGGGCCTTCTAAACAGAGGAAGCAGAGGCAGATGGCACACAGGGAGAAGGCTGAGCCAGGAGTAAAGCTCTCCCGCCACATGCTAGAAGCCAGGATGAGGTCTGGGACAGACCCTCCCCCCCACACCCCCGCCAGGGAAGCGGGGCCCCTTGACCTCCACCTCCAGCCTCTGGAACCAAAGGTGCCTCTATTACTGCAGCCACTTGCGCGTGGTGCTTGCCCACAGCAGCCCCAGAAACCAGCACAAACAGATGTGGGAAGCCCCACTGGCCTACAGGGCTGCAGAGGGAGTCTGCTCTTCTGGGCCCGCCCTCCCGGATGGATGATGGCCTGTAGCGGCTGCCCAAGATGCTCCTCATTGTCCCCCAAGACCAAGGGCTCCTCTCCCCTCAGCCAAAGTGCTCCCTGGGATGGGGTTCCCTGGGCCAGCCATGGGTCTTAAGAGGCAACAGTGGGCTCTGAGGATGGGTAGGAGGGCTCCCAAGTTCTCAGGACCAGGTGCCTCTGGTCACTGTGCCTTGGGACAGCATGCCTTGGGGCAAGCCACCTGGTGGCTCCAGCAGCCCTAGACCTGGCCCTTTGGGGCCACCCTGTCTGCTGGTCTGCCGGCAGAGAAGGTCGTCATTCCCGGGGCAGCCCTCACTCCATGCCATTTGTTCCGTGACATGCTGGCTGAGATGGCCCAGCTCCACTCTGACCGGGAGCATCCGCTTCCCCGGGACCCGGCCTGGCAGCTCTTGTCTCGATCAGAAGTGCCTTTGTCCCACAAGCCCAGAGCCTCCTGGGCACTGGGGACCGTGTCACCTGAGGACAGCTTTGGGGCTCAGGGTGCTTTGCGTATGTTTCTGGTTATATTCTCAACACACAAAAAACATAGAGATCATGATCACGTCAAGTTTACAGAGGGGAAACTGAGGCACAGCCACACAATAACCAACAGAGTCCAAATCCAAACCCAGACAACCCTGCTCTAGAATGTGCACCCTCACACCTGGCTATACTGAGAACAAGAGGGGTCCATGTGGAAGGCTACCAAAGAGCGCACAGGAGTGTTCTGCGTTGTGTGGGAGCAGGGAACGCTCAGCTGGGTAGGAATAGCAGAACATGGCTCATGCCAGCCTCTAGGGGACTCAAGTGAGACCGTTGGAGCTTCCACAAGGGACTCTAGAGGAAGCTGTGTGAACAAGGGAGGCAGGGGCGTAAGAGGACCGAAGGGGTCAGTTGGGAAGGACCCAAATGCCCAGTAACGAGTTTGGCTTCATCTCAGGATGTGGAGGTCTGGCAGAGTGCCACATGGGATCTGGTTTCACAAGATGGAGCAGGAGCCAAGCAAGGGAAGAAGGGCTCAAACAGAGCCGGGGCTGAGGACCCCAGTTGCAGGGGTGTGGACTGGGGACCCTGCACTCCCCCGGCCACGGCTTCTCTGCAGCTGGCTTAGTCCCCAGGCCTTGTTCCTTCTCTGAAACACCCTGTCCAAGTGGCCTCACAGATCCTGGCTGGAATCCACCCACACACTTGGGATCCTAATCTACCATCCCCACAGGCTCCGCCAGCCCCGGGTGCTACTCCCTGCTCAGCCGCCACCTGGGGCCTCAGTGCCTCCAACGCCCCAGCTGGGGCTCAGGTCTACCGTCCTGTGGTTCGCACCTAAACTCCAAGAGTGGCTCACAACCACCTTGTCTCTACAGCTCTACCAGTAGTGCATGTCAGCTGCTCGTCTGCCTGGACTATGGGCCCCTGCCCCCAAGGGTGCTCTCTGGCTCTGGATCTCAGCACCAGCGTGGGCAGCAGGAGGCTGGAGGGACCGAGCTGTGGCTCTGGCCAGCCTAAGTTGTGAGAGTCTGGGGGGCAGCCGGGCAGGTGCATCCAGCAGTAGCAGCGGAGAGGACAGCACTGGGAGGAGGGGCTGGCACAGGAGAGTAGTCACCTGTGGAGGGACCCTGCCCCTCCCAGCCCAGTAGGGCTCCTCCTCCTCTAGCCCACCTGCAGGCACACAAGTACCCCAGACCCTCCCTCAGGGTGGGGCCGGGGAGAGAGCATGCAGCCAGAAGGAGTGAGATGCCGTGGGTGGCTCCCCGTGCGGTCCAAGAGACCTCTGCCTCCGCATGCTCCCTCCCAGCCCTCCGGCCCAGCCCACAAGGCCTTCCTCCAGAGGGGAGCGGAGGGCGGGGCACACCCCCGGCCCCCCACCTCTCCCCTGTCATAAGCTCCCTGGTTCCCCTCCTGTATCACACCCGTAATTTTGTCCCCCTCCCATTCTGTTGGCATCACTGCAGGCAACCTCTGTCCTTGTCATCAAGAGGTCCACAGCATCATCACAGGGCCCTGCACTAGCCAGGTGCCCCATCAATCCCTGGTGCATGGGTGTAGGGGGGTGTGGGAGGCGAAACAGATGTATGGATGGCTGGGCAGGTGGGTGGCAGGTGGATGGGCAGGTGGCCAGTGGACGAGTAAAGGGGTGCATGGTAATGGGGGGTCGGGGGATGGGCAGGGGGCTGGATGGAAGATCGTTCACCCTGTGGTCTCACCCCTGGAGGCACACCGTCCTGCTGGCTGGTCAGGAAGTGCCTTTGGCAAGCACCCCGTGAGTGCTGGCCCTGGCTCTGCCGTCCCACACCATCCTGCCAGGCAATGGTCTCTCCAAGAATACCACTGGCATCACAGGTGGTACCCCTATGCACCCTTCGTGTCCTGGGCAGCCAGCTCTGGACGCGCCTGTCAGAGGAAATAGCTTTGCCGAGCCGGTTCGGCGCTGGATGGATTCGTGAACTCGGCTCAAGCATGAAATAAATTTATGACAAAATTTATCTAAGGGAGGAAGCAGCAATAAGGCACGACACCAGGGAGTGATGAGCCAGGATCCCCAGGAGACACAAAGCAGGTACTGACAAGTGTGTGACACGTTATTTAAAATCTGCTCCCCCCACCCCCAAGATGGGACAGCAGAGAGAGCCAGACGCCGGCGCGCGATGAGAAGAGTCCATTTCCTTCCTTCAGATAAACACGCCAGCAGCCAGCGCTCTGCAATGATCGAGGGCTTCCTCCGGTGGGGAGGGCCGCTGGGGACTGGCCGGAACTGGCCCCAGAAGGGCAGCTATGAGCAGTGCTCCTACGTCAGGATTCCCATAATCCTGGCCTGTCCGGGGCACCGGGATGTCACTTATCTAATTGCCCCCGCAGTTCTCAAAACACAAGAAGGCATATATGGCAACTCAGGGCATGCAGTCATGAGGCTGTCTTAAGAACCTCGCACAGACGTGTACTTCTAGAAGGAGAGGCCAGGACCCGGAGAGGGGGCATCCTGGCAGCCCCCAAGGGAAGAGGGTGGCGTGGGCCCCTCCGGTTGGGGTTGAGACTCTGGCCCGCGCTTTGGCGTCTAGCTCCCTAGGAGCAGAAAGTCTGGTTTCTGTTGGGTGGGAAGATGATCACCCCACCTAGTAGAAGCACCGCAGCCAATCCTCGGCCTGTGTCGGGAGGAAATTGGTCAGAAGGACAAGGGGAGCCTGGGGCCGTCCGTCCACCCCAAAGTAGAGAACGAGGTTATTTTTAACGGGCCAAATTGCTGGCAGATGCAGCAGCTCCCGGGCCTCTGGAAGAAGGCATAGAGTCCCGCCCGCCGCTTGCGGCCCTTGCTGGGCTGCCTTCCTCCGTCTGCACTATTCGAGATGCATTTGCGGTTTCCTCTCCCGGATGCTCACCTGGGGGTGGGCAGGATGCAGGAGAGAAGCGAGTCCTCAGGAGCACAGTGCTCCCTCCCTGAGCCAGGGCCGGCGGCTCCCTGCTCGGCAGAGAGGAGGGTGAGGGTGTGGCGTGGGGCACAGGGGAATGTGGTGTCAGAATCCCTTCTCCAAAAGTCTAGAGTAGGTTAACCAGCTAAAATAGATTGGTGATCCCGGTGTTTGGGACTGGGAGGGAATGGTGACAGTTACCTAGGGGGTTTCCTTCTGGTGTGACAAGGTATTTTAGAAGTGATTGAGCTGGTGGTTGTAAACCTTGAGAGTTCACGGAATGCCCCAAACTGTCTGTGCGCTTTAAAATAGTCAACTTGAGGTTAAGTGCAAGGAGGCGATCAGCCTAGACCCAGGGCCTCGGGGAACCTGCACAGGGATGTCTGGTCTCCCTTTTAGTCCCAGGAGCCCAGGAATGCAGGCACAGCCGAAGGGAGCCACGCGAGTCACAGCTGCCTCACCATCAGCTCTAGAGCAACAGATACTAGCTCCAGTTCTGTGCCCATGACTCAGGCCTCCCAGTTCTTCTGTGTGAGCTGAAACCCAGCTTCCCCACTTACAGGGGACTCAGCCCCATTTGGAAGCCTCAGTCTCCGCATCTGTAAAATGGAAACACAGACACAGAGCCCAGAAAGCATTCTGTCTGGCTGCAGTGGCAGTCAGAACTCGCGGAGACCCTGTCTGTTATGATGTCTGGTTCCTTACACTGAGCAGAGGGCTCCTTCCCGGTATGCCACAGGGGACCATGCAAATGGAAGTTTAGAGATTAAAAAAAAAATGAATGCTATTCTAGACACTTGTCTTCTTTTTAAATGCGAGGATAATGGTGAATTCTCCCTCCAGAACCAAAAGATTAAAGGTTTAAGAGGTGGTTGGTGACACTGACATGCTGCCTAGGAGGAACACCTGTGCCCATCGTGAGAGGAGTGGTGGCGTGAGCTGTTCTGTGAGCCCTGAGCTTACTCTGTGTCACATCTGGGGATTTCCAAGTTGGCAGGGTTGCATCTATGCTCACGACCCCCAGCACCAGACCCCCAAGGGGCTCTCCCTCACCCCAGTGCCGCAGTCTCTGGGGCAGATGAAAGCAAGAGCAACCTGGCTTCCACCCCTGGCACACAGCTAGCTTGAGCGGCCCCACCTCCCGGCTCAAAGCGTGGCTGCACGGTGCATGGGGACAGCCCAGCTCTGGTCCTGGGCCACCCCTGAGTCCCCTGGACTGGTTTCTTCTCTCGACAGCAGAGGAACTCCAAAGATTTGGGCCCTGAGAGAACTGGAGGGAGCCTAGATCCCTGGTGACTTTGTGGAGAGGAGCCACCCCTGCCACCTACCTGCACTGGGTGGGGGTGCACCCAAGAAGCTCTCTTTGGCACCTTGGGGCTGCTGGTCCCAGGGATGGCTTCAGCCCTAGGAACTGGGCCTTGCAACTGCACTGGGTTGAGTTTTTAGATGTGCCAGACGTGACCTCAAGCACTTTGTTTTTATCAGCCCAACAAATGGTCACAGGACAGACGGCTGGGGGGGAGACCAGAGGAAAGTCGTGCGCCAAGGTCATGGGCCAGGAAATGTCAGTCTGAGGCTGGAGCCAGGTAGATTTGCCCGGAGCCTCCACCCAGGACCCCTCAGCTCTCCTTATTGTGGAAGATAAAAATAGGACAGAGAGGAAATTGAACATGCCCCAAGGGACACTGGGTAATCTCAGGGCAGGTGTGCAGTGTCTCTGCCTCTGCCAGGTCTGCGGTCCTGCCACGGAGGGAGCAGACAAGTGGTTGTGAGCAGTCAAGAGGCCTCATGTGGTCTTCACTGCCTGCCATCCCAAAAGCCAGGCAGTGCCACTCCCGGTGAAGTCGGGATTGGAGCATCCCAGCACACACCCCTGGCTCAGAGCTACGAGCCTACCACAAGGCGACCTAGCCAGCTCATTATCAAAAGACCTGAACAGATCTGCTGCATGCCGAGTGTCCTGTTCCAGCTTCTCTCGGCCACAAGCCTGGATCACCTGTCCCTCTTGGCCTTCAGGCCCCTGGGCACCGTAGGCCTCATCTAGGTAGCCTTCTCCCAGCTGTTCCCAGACACCACCTAAGCCGCATAGGTGAAGGGGCACCTGCTGGATGGGAACCGTCAGGGGCCGGGAGCTGGGCCCATGTCTCTCACTCCAGTCCTCCTGCCACAGGGTTCCCAGCTCATGACACCCTGCCTGCCATCCCACAGCTCCCCATGTCCCAGGCCTGTGTTCCAGGAGCATCCTCTTGAGAGACGCCTGGAGCTCAGTCCCTTCCCCACATTTCCGTCTGTCGTTTCCCACAGCCTTCCCTCCCACCCCCGTTCGCTATCCAGTTATGCAGTGTGATCAAAACATAAAAGATGACCCATGGCCACTAAGCCCTCCCTAGGCCCTCCTCTGAAGCAGTTCTGAAAGGCCTTTCTTGAGTGTCTTTATGAGGGATCATCAAAAATACGGTGAATGCTGCTTTCTAGCGTCACTAAGCAGAAAGGCCATCTCGTAAAAGCATCACGATGTGCCCTCGTCTGGCTTATGCCCCCGATCTGGCACCATGCCACTTCTGAATCTTCTCCCAAGCCAAAATGACCATGGAACATGAATGTTTTCAATCAATACAGGACATAAAAGCAGCCAGACACACAAGAAAGAGGCCTCCCAGAGCTGCTTTGGAAAATGGCGGAACGAAGAGGGAGGATTTTGAGGGGAATTAATGACAATTAATTACTGTAATCATTTTTAAAATTACACATTCACTGAAGTTTTCAACTCATGTCCTATGAGGCTACAGCCCTCCCACCCGCCTGCATGAGCACCTGCTGCCTGGCACGTGGGGTTGGTGCTTGGCATCCACTGTCCGAAGATCAAGCCACTGAAACGGCCACTATTTCCACAGCCATTCTTACTTTTCCCGAGGCACAAGGGCCAGGAGTAGAGTGACCACATCGTGTGCAGAGCGCCCCAGGCTGGGCAGGATGGCCCAGCAGCCGGTGTGGCGCGGCTGGCTGCAGAAGGCGGGACAGCTGCGATAGCTCTCCCGTCCCCAGGTGTGGCCTGCAAGTCAACAGAACCCTTGTGCTATCCCACTGGGCTGTGTGCTGGCCAGTCGGTACAGGCAGCAGCGTCCCAGAGTGATTTAGGGTGGCCAAGGGGGTACCTCCTGACAAAGCTGCCTGGCCTCAGGGGCTGCTGTCCTCACCTCTCCATCAGGCTGTGGCGTGGGAGGGGCAGAGATGAACCGGGGTCCTGGCAGCAGAAAGGGGCTTCCTCTCCTCTGGTCCTAGCATTCAGCAAGAGGGAGAGCAGTGACGTCAGTGTCCAGCGGGACAAGACTTCCAGGGTCCCAGGAGGGTGCAGATCATGGGAACTTACGCCTTTGTTGTTGGAATATCTCTTCCACCTGGGTCAGCCTCCTGGCCACCGTCACTCTCTCTAGGAGACCTCCGACAGCCCCAGCTGCCCCCTCCCTAGCCTCATCTTGTCCGTTCTCCACCTCCCAGACTGGCGGAGCCTGCACTCTCCCCTGCTGTCTGCAGCCGTGGGGTCCTCGCCACCGTGCTCCTTGCACAACGCCATCACAGGTGGCTCTTCCGTCACTTCCATCAGCTAGAGAGGTCACAGGCTCTGTCCCCACCTAAGGCTGTGGAAGCACAGAGCGTGTGAGATGCTGGGGTCTTCCAGGATGAACATCTTCTGCCCGCCTGCTTTACAAAACATGTAGCCCAACCCTCCTGGGGCCTTGGAGGAGGCCTGGCCAGCAAGAGGACCGGAAATTAAGTTGTGTTAGTGTCACAAAAATTCCATCTGCCAAAGGGCCAGGAAGGGACATCTATGAGGGCTGCCTGAGGGCAGGGGGCAGGAGAGGAAGTCTACGGTTGGCAGGAACCCAGAAGCCAGTTTAATAAGCTGCTTACTGAACATGGTTCGCCTCCTGGCTCAGCCTCTGAGGGGCCACTGCCCTGACCTGCCCCAGCAGGGCCCATCCATGGGAAGTCCAGGGGTCAAGACAACAACTGCAGATCCCTCAGAGCACCCCAGCTCTGGGGGGCCCATGGCTCTGATCCTGGGGCCAGGGGCTGGCTGTCACCTGCTGCAATGGCCTTTCGCCCTCCACAGAGAGGACAGAGGAAGGACGAAAGAAAGGAAGAGATGGAGGGGAGATCGAGTTTGGGTCTCGGAGGAGTCACTGCGGTGTCTCCAGTATCCTGGGTTAGGATACTTGCCCCTGCCCTGATGCCAGGCACTATGGGACACAGAACCGGGACTGGCACTTTACATATGGTGGCTGAACCCCTGTTGGCTAACTGGGACTGAGGAGCTTCAGCCCGGGGGGTGAGTTGAGATGCTGTGTCCACTTTAAGCATGGCCTCCTACCCTGTACAGGAGGCAGCACACTGGGCAGAGGTGATGAGCCAGGGAAGCACGTCCGATTCCCACCCAGTCCCTGGACTGGCCGCAGGACTCTGGTCACTCTCAGCTCCCAGTCACCAGGGATATGGAATCTGCATGTGACCCAGAACTCTTGGCTTATAGCATTTGGAGAAAGATCAGTGGAAAGCACAAATTAAGCTAAAGTTGCCGGGCTGAGAGGGGTGGCTCTGGGGAGCAGGAGGACCATACTTGCTCCCCTCTTTGTCTGTTGAGCTGCTTGAAGACCAAGAGACTAGGACAACCTCTGCGGTCTCATGTGTTTCCATTCGGTCTTATTTTCCTGTAGAGACAATGTACAGAGTACAAGCTGACCACAACAGCTGGACAGTATTGCTTTTCTCTCTCTCTCAGCATTTGGGAAAAGTGGATGCTGGTGGATAGCCCGCCCAGTTCAGCACCCTGGGCCCAGGCACCCCGTTCCCCAGGCCACACCCAAGCTAGCCAGGCTCTCCTGTGGCCTTCCCAGCTGGGCCACTGCACCCTGGCCAGCACTGGGGCAGCTGGGGGTCCCCCCTCTGGCTGGTCCAGTAGAGTCAGCCTGCTGCTCTGGAACCCCAACTCCCTTCTCACACAGCGCTTTGTTGAATCTGACGGGGGTTTTAAGGCACAGCTGAGATTGTGAATAAACATTTCAACCCTGTCCTCAGTTTTAGCACTTAGCTTGATCCCTGTGGTTCTGAGGAGTGTTTATGGCAGTACATGGTAAGATGGAAACCATGCGATTTAGCCCAAAGTTCTGCTGTTCCCAAACAGCTCTCAGGCCAGTTCCTCATTGCACGTGCCCTCCTGCTGCCCGCCCCTCTCCCGGGCCACCACAGCAGCCCAGCAGGATTTTTCCACCTGCCTTCCCACCCATCTCTCCACCATCCGGAAAGCAGTCAGGAAGTGTTAGGGACTGGCTGGGTCCACAGAGTCAGTTGCAAAGATAGGACATAGCAGCAAAGTGACTTACTGAGAGAGGAAGAAGGAGGGATTAGAGGGCCCATCAGGCCATGGTGTGGGTCTGGCACGTGTGGAGGAGAGAGGAAGGAGGGAGGCCACGAGAAGATTCTCACTTTGCAGTGCTGCTCCCAGAGAAGACTCAGGGATACTGATTCTCTAGGAGGAAAAGTACAGTTAAGTTAGCCAAAAAGGGGAAAGAACCTATGTACAAACACAAAATACAAAATTACAAATAGAAACATATCAACAGGGAAAAGGAAGGGAATCACAAAGGCCTTGATGGGCTCTAGGAAAATATGATTATAAATTTGGATGAAACTATTTTCTTTAAAAAAAAAAAAAAACAACTTAACCCCAGAAGAGACATAAAAAGAACTATTCAACTGCCACTTAAAAAAATAACAATGTTCTTCTGGGAGGCTGGGTTAGAAGGATTATAAGTGCTAGCTAGCCCAGCCTGGGGAACTTAACAACTTAGTGAGACCCTGTGTCAAAATAAGAAATAAAAAAGATTTTGGATTGTAGCTGGAAGTGAAGGCCCTGGGCTGACTTTCCAGTACCACAATAACTACAACAGCAACAATAAAATGGCAATCTTTGAGAAGGCCTGAGGTATGCCTAGACGGCACTAAGCCAGAGATTTCACACAGGAATTCTATCACAATTTGAGGAAACAGACAAGTCTAATACTATTTAAGTTGTTTCAAGACATGAGAAAAGTATCCTAGAAAAAGGCTCAAATGTTCTTAGAAAAAAATTAAGGTAAAACTGATACCAAATTTGGTAGAGATAGGATAAGGAATTTAAACCCTACTGACCAGTGTCTCAAGAACATTAACTCAAAAATATAAAATAAAGTGTGAACAAACTCATAGACCCTGCAACAGGTGCAGAGAAAGCACTTAAGAATCTAACACAGGGGCTGGAGGAGTGGCACGGAAGTTAAAGAGCTTGCCTAGGAAGCGTAATGCCCTGGGTCCGATTCCCCAGCACCTGAGAGGCTGAGGAAGTAGGATTGACATAAGGCCAAGGCCAGCCTGGGCTCCAAAGTGAGTTCTGGAGCAGCCTGGGCTACAGAGCGAGACCCTGTCTCAAAAGAAAAAAAAAAAGAATGATCTTCTGTATGAAGAGGGAAAGAGATACTTAACAAACAAGGAACACAGAGAACTTCTTCAACCCCGTAAGGAGCAGCTATGACACACTTGCAGCCCACATCAGACTCAATGGAGAAAAACTGATGCCTCCCTCTTAGGTCAGAAGTAAAGTAAGGATGTTCTCTTGTATCTCACCGTTCTGCACCATGACAGCAGTGCCATGCAGGACAATTAGGCAAAGAAAAGGAATAAAAGGCTTCCAGAGTGCAAAAGAAGGGATATTATCTATCTTTACAGAGGAAATTGAGATAAGAACTCTACCAAAGGACTCCTAAGGAGTCCACCAAAAAAAAAAAAAAAATCAAGCAATAAACTAGCTCATCAGTGTGACTGGAAAAAAGATAAATATACAAAAGTTAATTACATTTCTATACATAAGCGATGAATAACCTACACATGACGGAAAGCCATCCCCGTATGGGCAGTAGTGCACATTCAGTAGATCTACTTAGACATTCCACATTATACATGTGTTGGGATTTAGATCTGGAGTGTCCCCCAAAGATGCTGCTGAGAGGTGGGGCCTGGTCAGAGGAGGTGGAGCCCTCAGGCTTGATCCACAAGGGGTGGATGGCTGGGGCAGGCCCTGGAAGGGTAGCTCAGCCCTTCCTCCCTGCCTTGGCTTCACATCTGCCGTGCCTTGAAGAGCTCCCCCTCTGGCTCAGTTCTGTTGCATGCTTCCACTGTTGCCTGCTGCCATGTATGAACTGTGACCTTCTGAAACTCTGAGCTAAAATAAATCCTCCCTTAATTTGTGGTGTCGGGTACTCTGTCCCAGCAATGAGAAAGTGACTAAGGCCGAGGTGATTGAATTGTGGGAATCGACTGCGTTGGTGAATCATGAATCGAACACTGATTTCCCGCACTGTTAGGAGGTGAGGCCTGGCCAGAGGGGAAGATCACTGAGGTGTGAGTTGAGGGGACACACCTCCCTTCCTAACTCCTCCCTTCCCTTCTCTCTCTACTTCCTGTTACGATGCCATGGACAGCTTCTGTCCATGAAGCCCTCCCACCATGGCCAGCCACCCATTAAGGGACCGAGACCTCTTGAAACTGTGAGCCAAAATAAGCCTTTCCCCCCCTCAAGATGTGGGTGCTGGGTTTTATGTCCCAGCAATACACCTCAAAGACATGGCATCTTATTCTTTCATTTAAAAAAAAACCAACATTCTATTCTTTAAGAAACACCCCATTTGTAACAGCAGCAAATAGAATAACATACTTGGAAATAAATTTTATGAAGAACTGCAAGACTTGCATATGAAAAGCCTCACACCCTTATAGAACTAAAACAAATGAAAAGTCTCAATGGTGGAAAGATATTCCCATAAACACCTGAGAAGACCTCATTGCTAGGAGGCAAGGCTCCCCAAGCTCATCTGTGGATCGAAGCAATCTCTTTTTAATATTTTTTCCTATTTTTAATATATGATGCATTTTTTTTCAAAGCCATCTCTATCAGACCCAGGTCTAGGGAAGTGGGAGAACTCATACTTCCCACATTCAAGCTTCCCGACTGCTGCTCTGGCCCAGGGATAAATGCAATCAACAGGTCAGCCAAGTTAGAGCAAAAGCCTCAGCTGCCGAGCCAGTTAGCTTTTGACAGGGGAATCAAAGCCGTTTGTCAAGCAAGTGACATCTGCTGCTTGCCACGGGGGCAGACGTCTGGTCACTCCCGCCAGCGGCAGCACGGGTTGGCCAGGCACAGGGCGACATGCGGTAGGCAGATCGGGGGAACTCTCACTGAGAAAGTGGCGAGCCCAGCGCCGACTGTGGTTCCTCACCTTAACCTGGGAGGGAGGACACGTCCAGTTCACATGGAGTCGAAGAGCAGCACCGCAGGACCACCTTCCCACACGATTCAATGTGGGGACGAGGCCGTGTGGACACACGGAGCAGACCGTACAGGCCTGTAAGCCCAGCACTCTGGGAGGTGAAGGCAGGTGGCTCACCAGTTCGAGCCCAGTCTGGGCAATTTAGTGGCTTACTGAGACTGCGTCTTAAAATCAAAACCTAAAAAAATGGGCTGGAGGCATAGCTCAGGGTGAAGGCCCTGGGTTTGACCTCCAGTGCCACCAAAAACAACCTTATAGAAAGGCTCCAACAGTACCACTGATAATATTTAAAAAGCAGAAACAACCTAAATGTTTATCAAATGATAAAAATGGAATATTATTCAGCTATGAAAAGGGAGGAAGCACTGACTGAATCATGATACAACACAGACCAAGCTCAAAATCTTCATGCTGAGTGAAAGACGGTAGTCATAGCAGATCACAGAGCATAAACTCCCTTCTTGCCTGGGCAAATTCTGTAGGTCCAGAGAGCAGCGTGGTGACTGCCCCTGGCCGGGGAGAGCTCAGGAGCGAACAGCGACTGACGGGAGTTTTCTCTTTGAAAGCGTTCTGAAACGGCACTAGGATCGCTTGGTACAACCCCGTGCACGTGTACTTCAAGTGCATGAATTTTACAGTCTCTGAATTATTTCCCAGTGATGCTGTGAAGAGAAGAGAAAAATGGGGAAGAATCAGACAAAAAAATCTTTGGAACGAGTCAGGCCTCCTTAGAAACTTTTTTTTTTTAATCCACAATAAAGGAATTGATAAATCTAACTACATAAAAATTATAATCATTTAGCCAGGGCTGCTGGTACAGGCCTGTGATCCCAGCATTATGGAAGTCCGAGGCAGGAAGGTTGCATGTTAAAGCCCAGCCCGGGCAACATAGTGATTTAGTGAGACCCTGTCTTGAAATCAAAACAGAAACGGGCTGGGGACGTAGCTCAGTGTGAGGAGCCTGGGTTTGACCCTCAGCGCCGAATCTGTGCAAGCTATAAGCTGTCAAGGGGGCTAACTGTTTTATAAATAGGATCATTTATGAGACAAGGATAAGTGCAAGCCTCCGCAAAATGGTTCTGTAGCCCAAACAGATGGGCTCCCTGGTCACAGCCTCACAGAGACAGTGCCTTAAATGTAGCTCAAGTCACACATCTTCCTGGGGTCTGTGGACACTCTCTGTTCCCGAGCACTGGGGGACACTTGCACACTCTGGCCCCCGCCGCCCCGGGAGGGACAGAAGGAGCTGTGAGGGCCTCTACCTGTCACCTGGGGCCCAACCTGATGGTGACAGTGGGCCTCTTGTGGTTGCTCATTGCCTATCTGCCATCCTAGCCAGGGTGGTTTGGCTGTGAACACCTCCACCACACCAGGGGCTGTCTTTTCTCACACTTGTTTTTACCTAAGACCCTATTCCCAATGCTCATTCATGCTTTTCTGTGTGGTGACCCACAGTGTCCCCACAGGGACCCCCGTGGCGTGCTTGTCACCCTCCCACCCATGCCTCCTCCCCGTTGCACTTTCCCATGACCTAGCTGCCACAGACAGCTGTGACACAGCCTCGCGTGCAGCCTCCGCTTGGAGTCTCCAAGCCACACCCACGTGACTGTTGGTGGCCACTGAGACCAGTCGGCCTTCCAAAGCCTTATTTCAACTCACACAGCCCCCATCCTCCCACACACAGCACATAGAAGCTGACATTCCGATTGGCGGGGAGCAGGCGGGTGGGCTTCCAGCAGCCCTTTTGGTACAGAACAGAATTCATTGTGGCTTCAGTGGCCTGTCCTTAATTGCAGATGGGCATGCTTTTGTCTGCCCAGGACCCTGCAGGGATTGCTATCTCTTGCCCCTCTTCCAGAATCTCCTGCTCTTGTTCCTCTGATTTATGAAGGCACCGTGCATTCATAGCTTTTGGGTTTTGAGCCCAGGTATCATGTACTCAGAAACAAAGACCAAGCATTGATGTTGGATTAAAGAATGACCCTGGCAGAACCAGAAATATGACCAGCAGAAAGAGAATTTGCAGCAAAACTTTATTTCCTTCATTACTCTACACTTGAGCACCAGGTCCAGGTGTGAGATTCACGAGCCCTCGCCTGGCAGCAGGTGCAGTGTGAGGCATAGGTATAAGATATCCGTGACAAGGAATAAGGGATACAGGGATAGAAACAGGCAGATGATAGGGTGAACAGAGCTTTCAGGAAGTGTGGGTGAGTTAGCCCGCACGGGCCCAAGGTTGAGCTATTTAGTGGGCCTGTGGGCAGAAGGGGCAAGGCAGAGTTGTCTCATAGGCTGAGAGAGCAGCAGGCGGGCTACGGGTTACAGGGGACAGGTCTCCGCTGGGGTCTGAGTTGTCATCGTCAGTTGGTCCCTGCCAAGCCAGGAAGGTGTTATCAGGAGCGGGAGGCCACGCTAAGTGTGGCTGAAAGTTTCCACTTCTTTCCTGATTGGATGTGCTTGGACCCTGGGACAGGGTTCCTGGTGAGGGCGAGCCCAGGGCTCATTAGCAGGAAGGCCACATCCCAGGCTGGGTTTCTTCTCCCATCCTGTCAGAGACTGCAGAGAAATTCGGATCCCCAGCACCGCAGCCCCTGCACAGCCACGGGTGCCCTGGAAGCTCAGGTCCACGTTCCGGACTGCCGGCTGCTGTGTTTAGGTCCCAGCTTCGGGCTGGACCTTGGGAGGTTTCTCAAGGCCACACAGCTCAGCGTAAACATCTTGACAAGTTGGTCACAGTACACAGGGTCCCTCCGTGGCTGCTGGGATGCTGTCCTCACGGGGACGATGATCCACAGAGTCTGAAGACCCACCACAGCAGCTCCACAGCATGGAGAGTGGGAGCATCTGTGAAGGGGCTGCCCTCCCACAGGGCCCTCCCAGGGGTCTCAGCCCAAGACCCCAGCCATCCTCTCTGCACAGGCCCCTTCCTGCCCTGTGTGGTGTGGAAGGGGCCACTTGGCCCCATAGCGGCCTCGGGACACAGGCCAGGGGCTGGGGAGAAGCCAAGGCTCATTAGCACAGCCGGCCTGGGTGTCCCTGGCCAAGGGCTGCAGTGAGGAACGGTCCCTTTCATGTCTCCTTTCCGTGTCGCAGGGGTTGTGACCCAGGATAGGCTGTTGTTTCTTGTGTTTAAGTCCATCAGCATTCTTTCCTCAGAGATACTGGAGTAAAAAGGCCAGATGACTGTAAACAGGGCCCAGGGTGTCCACCAGAGCAGTGCCAGGCTCAGCTGGCCTGGCAGCACAGCTTCCCTCTCCAGGGGCTTCCCCAGGGCCTTTGTACCTGCTGCGTCCTTAGCCTGAGGGCCTCTGCATGAGCAGGGTCTGCACTGGGCTGTGCCTGGCTTTATCTCCCGTGTCCTGCCCATGATCCTGCTCTCATCGTCCCCGGCATTCCCACTGGCAGCCTGGTGCCCACATGAATCTTTATTAGAGACAGACAAAGCGTGGGCAGAGGGAGCACAGCAAAGCCAGGATCTCCAGGGCGCAGCTGGGGTCCAGGGTGAGTTTCCCCCTCTGCACTACTTGTATCTAGGGCCGGAACTTTGTGCGTGACGGGTGCTGCACTGCCCCCCCCCCTCCCCCCTTGTATTGCTTCCATACACAGCCCGTGTCTCCAGGCTGGGGCGGCGGGGAGTGTGTGTGTGTGGGGGGGAATGTAGTGACTTCCCCATGACCCTCAGTCAGGAAAGCAAAGCAAATTGAGCCAGGCGCAGACTGCTAGCGCCAGAGGCCGGAACCCCACCCCAGCGACTCGACAGTGCCCGCAGGGCAGGCTGCCCAGGTTCCAAAGACTCCTGCTCCTCCCTGTGTGCCTCCAGGATGCCTGCCCTCCTGCCCACTCCCCAGCTCCCTGGCCCCTCTGTCTCACCCGCTCCAACAGCAGAGCTAGCCGTGCCTGCTGCGAACCCCCAGGTTGCAAGGGAGGTAGCTCCCACAACCCTCAAGTCTGCCCAGAGTGATTGGCCCTCCCTGACCAGGACAGGTCGTTCTCACGCAGCACACCCTGAGCACCAGGGACCGCTCTTTTCCCTGAGTCCCAGGAACCGTTTCTCCATTCCTTGGACTGTGTGATGTTCTGATGGTCATCCATTATTGTGGTTTGGCTCTGAAATGTCCCCCAAAAGTCTCATGTATTTTAATGCTATGAATTGTCTACAGAACCATGTGCTGTTGGTAGATTGGGGTCTACTCTGGAGGGATGGATTAGAGTTAAATTAGGATTAAAGGTGTGTAAATTAGGATTACAGGCATGTAAATTGGGATTAATGGTGTGTAGTGGCCACACCTTCCACATCTGGATACAGGAGGGGCTAATTACTGGGCGGAGACCTGAAAAGATACATGAGCTGCATCCTGCCTTCCTTGAAGGACTAAGACTAGGATGGGGACTTGGACTAGTCTCAACTGGTCTTCCTGTTTGTGATGTCGTGAGAAGCTGTCTCCACCTCTGCCTCTGCCATGAACTTCGATTGCTGCCGGTCGCCCCTGAATGGACTGTGACCTTCTGAAACTGTGACCTAAAATAAACCTTTCCTCCCCTAAATTTGTGGGTGTCAGATACTGAGTCACAGCAACGAAAAAGTAACTAAGACATCCATCTCCCGTTTCACTCCATGAGGCGGGGACCCCGTGTGCTTGCCCAGCCCCTGCCCTTAGCAGCCAACTGCAACCACACACAGGGAGGACTCGAGTCTGGCAGGTGAAGGGCCGTCTCTCCAGCCCCTCCAATCAGATACAGTGGGGACCCAGCTTCCAGGGGCAGTCAAGCACACTGTTGGCACTGGCGCGCTGAGCAGGCTCTGCACTGGAGGGTTCGGCGAGACCTCTGCAGACATCCTTGGCACAAGGGGGTGGGGTTAGGGGCTCAGGCAGCAGTCCTGGGGCTGGGTATGACATAACCAGAGACTGTAGGCCCTGCAGCCACCAGGCTTTGTGGGGCTTGTTCGTCTGCTACCTGGTGGGTGCTGGTGAGACCAGTTTTGTGAGCAGGATGCAGGCACACAGAATCCCAAGGAGACAACTTGGTGACAGGATCCCTCTAAGCCCAAGGCCCTGGCATGGGTGTGACTTCCCATCACAAGGGACAGGCAGGGCCAGGACAGGGAGAGGAGCCGCAGGGGCCTGTGCTTCCTCCTCTGCAGCAGGGGACAGAGCAGCCCCAGGAGGGAGGCTATTCCTGGGGTCTGACACAGCACCCAGAAGCCAGCACTGTGAGAACGCGGGGGGTGCCAAGGGGCCTGAAGAGACCTCCTACTTCCCAGGGAGCAGGCCAGCGTGGGGCGGGGCTCTTGAGTCAAGGGCTGCTCCTCCTGAGTTCACATCTCTGGCTCCTGGCTCCCCTAGGGACATCTTTGGCAGGTGAGGGGCGTTCTGAGCTCTTCCAGTACCAGTGCAAGTGACAGCACAGGAAACGGCATTCCCACAACACAAGCCTGCAAGCTGCAGGCGATCCCGCCAGCCCGAAGGGAAGGAATCCCATCTGGCCTGCAGCGAGGGCTCCTGGCGATGATTGCTTCCAGGGTTTCAGCCCCAAGGCTTCTGGTGGACACACACGTTCTAGAACACAGCTATCTGCCCCTCAAGGGAAGCAAGGTCCCTATTTCCCGTTCACTGCAGAATGGAGCTGCTCAGCGCCTGGGAGGCCTCACTCCGGCCCTCCAGCCAGCTAGAAGGGGTCCCTGAGGCAGAAGGCCATGACAGTGGGGAGATCTTTCCCATGCTCCTCCCATTCCCTTCAGGCGCCCTCTCCTGAGTGCCTCACCTGCTTTCAGGCTCTCACCACTGGCTGGAAGCAAGGTGACAAATGAAATCTTGGCCAAGCACAACCCCGAGGCCCAGGATCTCGCCACACCAGGTGATTTGTCCTCCAGAACTTGATGGTGTGAAATGAGTCTTGATGAGCAAGTCACGCAAACTGTGGAGTCATGAGGGAGGGCACTTTCACCCCATCTGCCATTTCTCCCAGCCTCCTTGGAACCTTTTGGCCTTGAGGGGCCTTAATCAGGAGAAGCTCCTCTGTCAGTGGGAACAGGCATGGTGGTGATCACGTGTGCTCACGACTAGGAGGAAGGAAAGGAGGGAGAGAGAGGAAGGAAGGGGGGACACAAGCAGGTGGCGTCGCGACTTCCAGTGTCAAGTCCTATTACCAAGCAACAATGATTTAAAAAAAAAAAAACTTTCTCTTTTGGCTCCATATGACAGGTTCCATAACTCTAGGTTTATTTTTTTCAAGTTCTGTGAAAAAAGTTGTTGGTGTTTTGATAGAAATTGCGTTGAATCTGCATATCAGTTTTGGTAGTATAGTCATTTTGATATGTTAATTCTGCCTATCCAGGAACTGGAGATGTCTTTCCATTTTCAAATGTCCTCTTCGATTTCTTTCCTCAGCATTATATAGTTTTCTTAGTAGAGGCCCTTCACTTCCTTAGTTAGCTGTACTTCTAGGTATTTAATTTTTTGAGGAGCAATTGAGAACAGGATTCTTTTTCTCAGTTCTTTCTCAGTGAGTTCATTATTAGCGTAGAGGAATGCTATTGGTTTTTGTATTAATTTTGTATCCTGTGATTTGGATGAATTTGTTGTTAGTTCTAAGAGTTCCATGGTGGAGCTTTTGGGGTCTTCTATGCAGATGATCAGATTGCAGATAAGGATAGTTTGATTTCTTTTTTTCCAATATATATTCCCTTTATTTCACTCTCTTGCCTGATTGCTATGGAAAGTGTTCCAAGAACTATGTTGAATAGGAGAGTGGACAGCCCTGTTGTGTTCCTGATTAAGGGGAAATGCTGAATGTTGGACTTTTTCAAAGGCCTTTGCCGTATCAATTAAGATAATTATGTGGGTTTTGTTCTTGCTTTTGCTAATGCGGTATATTACATTAATTGATTTACATATGTTAAGTCAACCTTGCATCCCAGGAATGAAACCAACTTGATCATGGAGTACGATCTTTTTAATAACTTGTTTGATTCTATCTGACAGTATCTTATTGAGAATGTTTGCATCTATATTCATTAAGGAGACTGATCTCTACTTTTCCTTCTTTTTAAGACTTTGTCTGGTTTTGGTATCAGATTAATGCTAGCTTCCCAAAACAAGTTTGGCAAAGTTCCTTCTCTTTCAGTTTCACAGAACAGTTTGAGAACTTTTGTTGTTAGCTCTTCTCTGAGGTACTGATAATATTGTTCTGTAAATCCACTTGGTCCTGGACTTTTCTTTGTGGGCAGAGACTTTATTACTGCCTCAACTTCCATGTTTGCTGTGGGTCTATCCAGGGTTCTTATGTCTTCTTGGTTCAGTTTTGGTATTTTATATGTATCTAGAAATTTATTCATTTCTTCCAAGTTCTCCAATTTTTTGGAGTACAAGTTTTGGAAGTAGTTCCTAATAATTCTCTGAACTTCAGCAGTGTCTGTTGTGATTGTAGGCTTTTCATTTCTAATTGCATTGATATGGATTTTTTTCTTTCTTTTGATTAGTTTAGCTAGAGATTTACCAATCTTGTTTATTCTTTCAAAGAACCAGCTGTTTGACTTGTTGTTATTTTTTAAGTTTTGATTTTGCTGATTTCTGCTCTGATCTTTGTAACTTCTACTACTTTTCAATTTAGTTTGTTCTTGTTTCTCTATGACCTTGAAGTACATCATTAAATTGATTATCTGGGATTTCTCTGTTTTTTTTTTTAAAGTGGGCATTTGCAGCTATGAATTTCCCTGATGACTGCTTTCACTGTGTTGCAGTTTCTGGCATGATGTGCCTTCCTTCCTCATTTAACTCTCGGAAGTTTTTGATTTTTTCTGACTTCTTCTGTAACCCATTGTTCAGTAGTAAGTTACTTAGTCTCCATGTATTTGTATAGTTTCTGGAGTTTGTTTTGCTGTTGATTTCAAGTTTTATTCCACTATGTTCTGAAAGTAAGCAAGAAATTATTTTAATTTCTTTGTTTATAAGCATACCTTATGGTCTGTAACATGGTCTATTGTGGAAAATGTTGCATGCATTCCTGAGAAAGAAGTGTATTCTGTTGATACTGGGTGAAAAAATTCATAGATATCCATTAAGTCCAATTTTTCCATAGCATGGTTTAACTGTATTTTTGTTGTTGTTGATTTTCCATCTAGCTAACCTGTCTATGTGTGATAGTGAAGTATTAAAGTCCTCTACTATAATTGCATTGGTATTTCAAGTCCAGTAATTTTTGTTTTACATAATTGGTTACCCCAAGGTTGGGAGCATGTATTTGATAATTGTGATATTTTCTTATTGAATTATTCCTTGAGCCAGTATATAGTGTCTCTCTCTTGAGCCAGTATAGTGTCTGTCTTTGTCTCTTCTGATCTGTTTTGGTTTGAAATCTGCTCTGAGTATAGCTACCCCTGTTTATTTCCTGGGTCCAGTTACATGGAATTTTGATTTCCATCCTTTTACTTTTCAGTCTATGTCTTTCCTTATGAATAAAGTGTGTCTCTTGCAAACAACAAATTGAGGGTTTTTGTGTTTTGATCCATTCAGCCTGTCGGTGTCTTTTGATAGACAAGTTGAAATCATTAAAATTCCGAATCATTATAGTGTTATATTTGCTTCATCCTGCCATCATTACAATGTTTCAGTAATAATTGTTCGATTTACACTCTTATAAGTTCATTCTCCTCCTTTTATTGTTCCCCTTTCTCTGAGGTCTTTGTTGCTGTTGGTGTCTCTGTCTCTAAGACTCCTTTAAGTATTTTCTGCCATGCTAGTCTAGAGGATTTGAATTTCTTTAGGTTTTATCATGAGAAAATTTAACTTTGCCCTCTATTTTGAAAGATAGTTTTGCTGGATATAGTAGTCTGGGTTGGCATTTATGTTCTCTTAGTCCTTGGATGATGCCACTCTATGATCTCCTGGCCTTTAGGGTTTGTGTTGAGAGCTCTGCCGTTACCCTGTCTTTGTAAGTCACCCTTTGTTTTTCTGTTTTAGCCTTTATGATTCTCTCCTTGTGTTGAGACTCTAGGATTTTAATTATGATGTGTCATGGGAAGTTCTCTTCTGTTCAAGGTTATTTGGAGTTCTATATGACTGCAGTAGCTCTAGGTTCATTTCTTTCCCTAGATTTGGAAAATTTTCTTCTACAATTTCCTTGAATATGGCCTTTAAGCCTTTTGTTCTGCCCTTCATCTTCTGTGGTCCTAGAATTTTGAGGCTGTTTCTCATTGAGTCATCCATCAGCTGTTCTAACCAGTCTCTTTCTTGTCTTTTTGTTTTATGGTCCTCACTGACTGTGTGATCCGGTTTATCCACCTTATCTTTAAGATCCAATAATGTATCCTTGAAGTGTTCAAGCTGGTTTCCTGCTTTTTTTTTTCCTGTGAGTTTTTCATATTCTGGATTTCAGCTTTCATTCTATTTTTTATCTCTACTGAATTATTCCTTAATTTATTACACTGCCTTATTTATCTCTTTGTTCCTTCTTTTTAATTCTTTAGTTTATTATTAATGGTTATTATTTCTTGAGCAATGTCTGATTTGAGCTCCTTATGCTTCTCTAGTATGTCCTGCTTGAGTTCTTTGGCCATTAGGCCTACCTCTTTTTTATTTCATTTTCCGTGGGTTCTCCTACGTCAGGAACCCTGGTATCAGCTTCTGGGGTGTCAGGCCTTTTTGCAGGTGATTTATTGCCTCATCTCCCCATGGTTCTATTGCAGTGGGTAACGTCAATATACTCAGATTCTTTTAGTAGACTATCTCTGCCTTTAGAGTTTCCTTGATTTTGTTCAGGTTTTAGGATTTATGACTGTTTTCAATTTATTCCAAATTTATTAAATTTGAAGGTATTCTCGATGTTCAACCTTCTGTTGATTCCCTAATCTCCCCCACAATTCAGTGAAGGAGGAATAGGTTACGGTACTGCACATGGTCAACAATGTGGTCCCAAAGCCTCGGTTACTTCTGAAAGCTGGCTTGCTAACAAGATACGCCACCAGACAGGATCCAAGGGGTCCCCATCCTGCCTGCAGACTATGTTCCATGGTCACGTCACAGAAAAAGAATTTTCAGGACTCATCAGTAAGAGAACCAAGAAAGATTTATTTAGGAAAGAAGAGACCACACCCAGAAAGGAGAACTCGCTTCAAAGAACAAGATGCCTCGGTCTTCCCCTTGAGTCTTCTCCTAAGGGCACGAATCCCACCCCTGCCCTGGCCTCACTGGACAGGGTTGGGGCTTCCACACAGGAAGCTAAGGGGAGAACATTCAGTCAGTGGCCACATCTGTCTTTTGCTCTCTTATGAAATTATTGATATAGTCTAACATACCGACACCACGTTCAGAGTTCACTGACTTTCTGTGGAGGCCATGTCCTATGTGGATACACATTTGGATGTTCCCAACACTGACACGTAGAGCTTTATCTGAGCACATTTTCTGGCAGGCAGAAGCAGCAAGTCTTGAGAAGGGATAACCCAGTTGGACGTGCATGACAGAACCTGGTAGGTGGCGAGGGTCAGAGCCCACCAGCCTGGGTGAGGGGCGCCCTTACATTCAGGTTCCTTCTTTCCAACTGTCTACAGTATGAAAACAGAGATGAAAATCCAAGGAAATTAAGTGGTCCCTTGAGACATGATGAACTTTCCAGAACATTCCAGAAACTCATCTCTGGTGCTCCAAGCATTACAGTTTATGGAAACATCGCCAGGGCCTCAACCATATTCCTGAGTAACAAGAGCCTCAGGTTGCCCGGGCACTCGTTGGCTCAGCCTGGAGGCCTGTGGTGGCTTTTCCAGGTCACATATCCCAGGAAGCCCTCCTGTTCATCAGAGTTCCCTCAGAAAGGCTCTCAAAAATCTCCCATGACTCTGGTTCCACACATCTGCTGAAAGCCCAAGGCCTCTGTGTTTCAAAAACTCTCTTGGTCACTGCAGCTCACAGCCAGATGGAACTGTGGGTTCTGTAGGTCCAGGGCAGGCTTTGCCCCTCATGGTGGGTGTGTCCACAGTGTCCCAGAGTCCATGAGCCAAGAAAGTGGAGGATTCTGAGCAGACAAACAGACTCTCAGAAGCACCCTGCCCACTTCCCTTCGGATCACAGGGACAGAATGTTTCCACAGACTGTCCCTCCAGCCCTGCCACTTCCTGGGTCTTCCTGCAAATCTATGTCTCTCTACTCCTGACTCCAGCAAGGAGTCACACATTCACATCTGGGCCTTCCTTTGAAGAGGGGACCCTGCACCACTAGGCCATGCACAGAAAACAGACACCAGCCAAGTGTGCCTGCACGGACAGCTGGATAGAGTATCTGGGGGACAGACCCGAGGGTCTCCATCACCCCTCGTAGCTACAGAGAAGACACAGAGAAGAGGGTGAGGAGCTGCCAGTGAAAGGGACAAGTAGAGGAGGACACGTGTGTCCTGCCCTGCTCACCTCTGCTGGCCTGAGCTCCTGCAAGTGGCCCTTGAACTAAGAGCCAGCCTCTGGCCCTGCATGTCCAGTGACCCCACAAGTTGCCCTCATGGAGCAGAGAGGCAGATCAGAGGGACACTTTAGAGCTAGAACTATGGTCCAGCAACACACTTGTTTAAAAAAAAAAAAAATGAATGCCCTTTCCAAGCACAAGGTGCACCTCCAGACACCACAGTGTAGGGAGGGCCCACTGGACCCCAGGAGAGTGGTGGGGGCTGGGAGGCTGACCACACCCCACAGTTTAGCTCAGGGAGGAGCATGACACCAGGCATGGTGAGGGGACTTTGTGGACACTTCAGGTCACAGCACTGGATGGGGTCCACCAAGTCCAGCAGCGGTCACATTGAGCTAATTGCTCAGGTAGGGTGGTACGTTGGGAGAGTAGAGTTCCATGCAGCCCCAGGGTCATGGCCAGTGCAGCCTGGTCCACCAGGCACAGAGGCCGCCTCCTCCCTCTCTGCTCTCCTGGGCTAAGCATTTGTACCATCACTGGCCATCTTGCCTCTAGAATCTTCTCTGAAGCCTCTCCCACCAATGTGAATTGTCCAAGAGTCTCAGGACTTACATGGACCAAAAGATTTGGTCTCATTTCAGAGCAGAAGCCAGCCAGGACCGGAGTGCCACCAACTCCCCCCCCCCCTTTGCAACACAGGAGCCCCCATCTCCCCAAGCTTCTTTCTGTTGCCACCATGTGGTGGTTGACTAGAGGCACAAGGTGCCACTGAGGTTCTCGTGGTCCTTGCTGGGGCTCCCAAGGAGGCACAGGCTTGGCAGCCAGGTTCTGTCCCCTTTCAGAGCCCCAATAGATTTAGGCTCACCAGGAGAGTGGAGGCTGGTGTCCCACTGAGCCCTCATGGGTCCTTTGTCAACTTTGGTTGGCACCACGCCAGCCCATGGCTGAATCTCTCAAGGGCTCCAGGGGTTCCTACTCCCTTCCACGAGGAGGCTCTCTACTCCCTAGACACACCTGGTTCTCAGGGTCAGACTCTTAGAAGAGGTTCTGAGACTGAAGAAATGGACTTTGCCCGTTTCCTCCTGTGTTTGGCCTTGTTGTCCCGTTGTTCCCCGGCTCCAAGCTCCCTAGGGCAGCACCCATCTTCCCAGGGTCTCAGGACCCCAGAGGAGATCCTTTGCCCTCAGTGCAGCAGTGGATAGGAATTGTTAGAAAAACGCATTCAACAAACCAATTCACCCTAAAGTAGGTGGCTCTAGCCCTCTAGAGCCATGAGCATTTTCTTAAAAAGTAGCTTCAGGGCCTAGTTATTTACCCATCAGTGGTTTCTTACCCATGCCAATTCAAAAGAAACTCAGGCAGTGTGAGGGGCGTCTAGGGGTAGATGCGGAGCAGGTCACCCTTAGGGCTGTGTTCTTGACACGTTCCTACCCTCCCAGCTCACTGAACTACCTAATTCTGTCCTGGGCCCCCATGAGGATAGGAGACCAGCTAGGCATGGTGGATAGGTGACTCTGGACTGAAGGCCCATGGGACTGGGCTAAGGGTGAATTGCATGGGTGCCAGCACCACGCTGGAGATCCCGATGGAGTTGCTTGCAGATACACATAGCCTTGGAGACCAGGGGAGCTCACCCTGCTTGTGAAACCTTCACATGGTAGCCTCCATGGTAGCCTCCTGAGGTCAGGATGGGACCCAACCTTCAGGGTGTCAGGGATGACACAGTCATCAGACCCCACACCACTGGTCTCTCGTCCATTGGGTTGAGGGGTGGGGTCCTCCCTTGTCACTCGGTCCGGTGTCCCAGCCTCTCCATACTTGGGGTCAATTTAGGCAAATGAAGATTCACCTAATATTTATGAAGCACCTACTGTATACACCCCCTTGCAAGACTCTTTGGACTCTGCCCAGAGGGGTGAGGAGAGGGGACAGTCCTGGCTGATCCCCTCTGAACCACAGCAGGCAAGGTCACCAGCTGGGGGCACCAGCAGGATTCAGCGCAGCAAAGAAAAATGGCTGGAGCTGGGCCGGGGATAGACGGGTGGCAACGGGCAGGGACGCGATGACAGGCTTATCTCTGCCCATCTCTGCTCTTTGGGGGGAGCAGGTACGTGGGTGGCAGATAAAAGTAGGGAAGATGAGAGAGGAGAGAGGACGGGCAGAGAAAAACAGACAGTGAGAGGCAGAGAGAGAGAAGAAACGCCCAGCCTTCCAGTGCCCAGGGCCCAGGAGAGGCAGGAACCTTGGTGCCCCCTGGCGCCTGCATCCAGGTAGAGACAGCTCCTGTTGTGGC
Organism: Ctenodactylus gundi; assembly: GCA_004027205.1. Lineage (NCBI taxonomy): Eukaryota > Metazoa > Chordata > Mammalia > Rodentia > Ctenodactylidae > Ctenodactylus > Ctenodactylus gundi. The sequence continues at coordinate 329,310 of PVKB01001036.1, forward strand.
AGGTAAGGAACACACTCCTGTGCTGGCACTGGCGAGCAGAGAGAAAGACGCCAGCGGGCAAGACGGGCACGAGGCCCGCCGGCTCATGACGGCTGCCAGGGCAGGAGAAAGTTGGCCCTGGATGTCAGGTGGTGATGCTCTGTTCTTTGCAGGCAGCGTCTTTCTTAGCGTCACGTGGCTGTTTGTTAGGTTGGTTTGGTTTTGCCATTTATGTTGAGATACACAGAAAGATCAGTTTCTCAACACACCAGTGTGAGCTCTCCTGTTCCTCTCGCCTCTCCAGGTGCTGGTGTGCAGGGCCAGCTCTTGGACACACCTGTGAGCGTCTGTTCTGATAGCACTGTGGGGACCCCACACACGGCCCTCCCCGGCACCCACTGCCCTTTCACCCCGCAGGAGGCTCTGTGGCTTCTGGTTCTTAGTGCCCTGTTGCTGCTTTTCTTTGGTGGAAGAGAGCTCTGACTTGAACTCCAAGTCCCACACTTTGCCCTGGCCTTGCGTCCCTGGCGGCTTGGGCCACGCAGTCCACCACACATACAACGCCCCCCGATGGGCCGCATGGGGGGCGGAGGGGTGGCTCAGGGAGGGGTCTCGGCCTCCCACAGATCTCACTCGAAGTCTCAAGGATGAGCAACCCCCAGTGTGGGGTATCTGAGCATGAGATGCTGGTGGGCAGCTAGGGTGGCCCAACTGTGTTCTCTCGACCTCCTGGGGTGCCGTCCATGCCGGGACCATCTAGACCACAAATCCCATAAACGTTGCCTTCCTTGGTTAATGAGCACAGTTACTTCCCACTGGGGTGAAATCAGGGGCACAGATTTAGTCTAACATTATCCTTTTTTCCTCTCTCTCTCTCTCTCTCTCTCTCGATCTCTCTGAGACAGGGTCTTACTCTGTAGCCCAGGCTGGTCCTGAACTCACTATGGAGCCCAGGTTAGCCTTGGCCTCAAGGCAATCCTCCTGCCTCACCCTCCCAAGTGCTGGGATAGTGGGGGTGCACCACCACTCCTGGCTAATTTTACATGGTGCTGGGGAATTGAACCCAGAGCCTCGCACATGTAGGCAAGTGCTCTAACCACCGATCAGTGTCTCCAGCACAACTCATTTCTAACAGGAGAAGTCAAGTCCATTGTGTGGCTCCAGTGTAACTTGGGGGGGGGGGGGCAGTGGCCACAGATGCCGGGTGTCAGGAAGGGCCTGAGCCAGCTTTTGGGGTGTACTTATCACTTCAGCCAGAGTGCAGGAGACCTCCGAGAAGGGGCTGAAGGCTGTGAGACATCACGTTCCCAGACACCTGCACCATCGCCGAGGACTGAGCGTGGGCTGCAGGCATCGCTGTCATCAGGTGGCAAATCAGCCAGTCCTGGAGGGAGGCCGGTTCCAGGGGCCTCAGAATCTCAGAAGGACCCTGAGGGTAGCACAGAGGTGAGGATCACAGACCACTTCATCCATGTGCACCAAGGCCTGGGAGGGACCAGGGACCTGTGACCCTAGCCCAGGGGTAGCTGGTCACCTTTCTGGGGCCTCTGTGTGTGCAAGCTCACCTCTGCTTCCTAGCAGTCCCTAGCCTTACCATCCCATGTTACTGATGGGGGAACCAAGGCAGAATGCCACTAGAAGTAGTGGAAGCAGGCTAGGTGGTCAGGGCTGCAGTTTGCTGCTGTGGGACATCTTGGTCCCCTGCTCCCTCTGAGGGTCTGGTCCCAGGTCACTATGCTGGCTGGCGGCCAGCAAGGAGCCATACCCACACCGGTACCCCAGCCAGAACTTTCCCCCAGACGATCTGGCCAAGGTGGTGAGGACCCCACGGTTGCCGTGAGGAAGGGTGGCCACACATACTCCTCTGCTTTCTCCACTCTGGGCAGCCCAGCTCCCTGCCCTTTTGCATCTAGCCCCCTACCAGGGCAGCTTGTGGAGGCAGTGGTCAGCAGAGGCTAAGTCACAGGCTGTCCCTGTGATCTCTGCCTGCCCGGTGCTTCTGGCCCCTGGTGACAGAAACCTAACAAGAATCCAGGAAGGGAGCAACAGCGTTCCACTGGGAAGCTCACGGGGCCCACTTGCTTGGGCGGGAACCAGTCAGGGACCTTCTTCCCTGGTTACAGCTTGGCTGCCTCTCTCCCCACCCCCCCCCCCCCCCCCCCCCCCCCCCCCCCCCCCCGTCTCTTCCTACAATCGGGGCTATCAGTGCCACCTCCTCACAGGGGAGGGAGAGGCAATTCAGAGAGGTTATGCAGCTCACCCAGACCCACACAGCAGCTCCACCTGTGATCAGACCTGCCAGTTTCCACCCTTTTCCCCATTGTCCCCTCACAGACCCCCTCCCCCCGCCACTGCAGATACCCAAGCTCAGAGTGTTTAGCGCCCATAAAGCTCAAGGACCTCAAAACCCCAAATAAGGCATCAATGCATTTGCCCAGGAGCCCACCCAGAGCGTGGAACTTGGGACAGCGCAGCAGGAGAGATGCCCGCCTTGGGTTTCCCTTGAGTCGTGGCTCTTGGTACAAGACAGTTACGATCATCTGCCTGGGCCCAAACACCAGCGTGGCCCGGGCTGCCCGCCAAGCCCCGCAGCCCCAGGCATTCTGCCCATGATTCTAAATAGCCACCCACGGGTGGAGGGCGATAAGCAGGCTCAAGTTTAATGAGAAGAGCGCAGTCTGTCCTCTGTTTCTTGGAAGGATTTCTGGAAAAGGAACAGCGCCCAGATCCAACGTTTGCTTCTTGCCAGCCCCCCACTTTCTTATTTAATGACTAGTTTGGTTTTTTTTTTTTAAGTTTCTGAAGAGATATTTCTGGAAAGCTAGAATGCTCACTTCCCCGTCAGGAATGAGGCCAGAAGGGTGTGCCCCCACCCAGGAGGCAGGGGTGTCAGGGGTGGTGGGGGTATGCCCAGGCTTAGCCAGGACCTCCGCGCCGAGCCGGCGTGGACCTAGGTTCAGGACCTTCCCTCGCCATGGGCAACCCTGGCTTGAGTTGCTCTGCTCTGCCAGCCACCATGGCACATCTGTGGATTTGATGCTGCGGGACAGATGAGGTCTAGGAAGGGCCATCCTTCCAGCAGGGCGACTGTCACCATCCGTGGTGTCTGCCACCATGCCCGCCTGAACAGAGGGCAGACCAAGGCTCAGCAGGCAGCAGGCGAAGGGCACAAAGCTCTCAAGGGCCCCTGCGCCTTCCCTGGCTGCTCACCTGCCCCAGCTGTGCACCAGCCTCACCCTCAGCTCCTTGCCTTGTCTTGGACTAATGACCTTGCGGCACTGGTAACCACGGGGCAGGCCACTCATGCCAGGCAGCACCACTGTAAGCGATGGAGGAGGACTGCCCACCCTTTCTCCCCAACCCCACAGCCCTGTGCAGGGGAGGAAGGGGCGCAGCTGGCTGAGCAAACCCCCATGGAGTAATTCTCTGCCCACAGAGAGGGTGCAGGCAGATTTCAGGGCCTTGTTCACCCACCAGAGGTGCAACGTGGGAAACTGGTGGCCCAGGCTACACTGGGTGCTTGCCTGGCAATCGTCCGCTGTGACCCAGTGAGTGGGAATTCTGGGGACACGATTGAGGCTTGAGCACTAGAGCTGCCATAGAGGCCCATGGAGGCCCCACAGGTGTATTATGAACTAGGGGTTCTCTTTCCTCCAGAGAAGATGCTACATCCCTCTAGCCACAATGGGGTTTTTTTTTTTTTTTTTCAGACCCTTCATGAATCAACCTACTTCCAGCCTCAGGACCTTTGCATCTACTATTTCATCCACCTAGAACTCCTGAGTCCTCTTCACCTATTAAATCAGGTTCTGGCATAAGGTTTAGTCCACGGCACATGTTGGCTAGCAGCCCCCAAAAGCTCTGTCCAAATCTTTACCCTGTGCACCTGTGAACGTCACCTCATCTGGTAATAGGGCCTTTGTAAATGTCATTAAGAATCACCAGTAAGCTTGGCTTGGGTTCACGTGGGCCCTAAACCAATCCTGGCTGTCCCCGAAAGAGACAGAGAAGACACAGAGGGAGGCAGGTGTGTGGTGTAGAAGCCGGGCACCTACAAGCTGAAGGGTGCCCACAGTGGACCCCAGAGCTGGGAGAGGCAGAGTCAATTCTCTTCAGGGGCCGCCACCGCCCACCTTGCCCACGCCTTGACTTCGAACCTCTGGCTTCAGAACTGTGAGACAAGGGACCTCTGTTGGTTGAAGTTGGAGCCATTTCAAAGGGGGAAGGCAGCGCCCAGTGGGCCCTCCACCCAGGGGCGGGACGGGCTGCCCTGTCACCTGTCCCTACTAGTGCGCAGCTCTGTTCCACGCCCTGCCATGAGCAGAGTGAGCACTCACCTGCTTTCCACCCACAAGGCCACCCGCGCTGTGGGTCGTACCCATTCCGTGTCCAAAGCCAACGCGTAGTCTAACACGGCTGCTCTTGCTCCCGCCCTTGCAGTCCTAGCCCGGCTGAAGGAGGAGGAAGGGCACGCCGCCCCCGGGTGAGAGCCACGTGGACCTCGGGGCCAGGCCGGCCTCCACCTGCTCTGAGGGGGGACATCCCTGGCCACTGGGTCACTGTCTCCTCCACAGAGGCTGGACTCACCGCTGCCCGCTATGGGTACCATGGACTCCTGAGGCCCCCTGCTTCCCGTGAGTCCTGCCACCGTCGGGAACTATCACCTGGGCTTTGAAAAGTCTGCCTCATTAGCCAGGCACCGGGAGGCAGACCTGTAATCCCAGCACTCTGGGAGGCTGAGGCAGGAAGATGGCAAGTTTGAGCTCAGCCTGAGCAACTTGGAGACTCACGGAGACCCTGTTTCAAAATCAAAAATTTTTTAAATGAGCTGGGGACCTAACTGAGGGTGAAGGTCCCGGGTTCTGTCCCCAGGACCCGGAGGGGGGAGGGAGGAAAGGAAACGACTATATTATCGCTAAGTAATCTGCAAAGAAGCAGGCAGGGCTGTGTCCACCCTAATCACCTCCTCTGGGGACCCCAGTCCTTGGGGATGTCCTCCCCTCACCCCCGTGCAGGCAGCACTGGAGTCGCACCTGTGAAGACTGCGCAGCAGGCGCATCAGTGACAGTGCGCGGGCTCCGTGCGCGTGGGGCGCGCAGCCCGGCAGTGAGCCGTGCAGCGCCCTCGGCCCCACGGCCCAGCTAGAGAGACCACACAATTAATCGTTTCTCCCAAAGTGAAAGAGGCCTCCGCGAGTGATAACTGGGCTCTGTGACCAAAAAAGGCAATATTACATTTCACTGTTTACAGCAGGCCCGTGAGGCTGGGCTCTGCCAGGGCACCACGAAGAAACGCAGTCCACGCCAGGAGTCCCTGTCCGCACCCAGCGCGCCAGCAGCCCAAGCTGGTCAGCACCCCCTTCAGAAACCCCATCTGTCACTTTTAAGTACACACCAGCCAGCCCGAGAGGGGGACCCTGCCTGATCAGCCCCGGCGGCTGCTTACCTGGCTGGGCAGAGCCGGCCCTGAACGTCGACTCTAGAGTCAGAGGCGGAGGGAGAGCCGAGACGCTGTGCTCCCGGCCTGAGCAGGAAAACGGGCGCTTCTGCAAGAGCGACCAGCAGCTCGTGTGCCAGGTGCCCTCTTCGCCCCCGGGAGTCCACTGCAAACTTCCCTCCCCGCAGGCCAGCCGCCACCACCGGGCTGCGAGGCTAGAGCCCCTTCCTGTCCCAGCAGTATTTGTAAAACTCAAGACACCGCGGGCAAGGCAGCTTTCTAGCAATTGGTATTAATAATAAGACAAGTGTAAATGTTTAAAACCCATTAGAGACTTTAAGTGCTAAACAGAGCCAGTGATGGCACGGCCACTGGCTGGGGACTCATCTAATTTACATTCAAGGGAGTGGGAATCCCCACTCCACAACGCCCCAGGGGGGACCCCTCCTGGCCCGGTGACCCATGCCTGGTGACCAACGTGCAGCAGGCATGTGCACAGGGCGGTGCAGAGAGCAGGGAACCGGGAGTGGGGACACAGATCAGCACGGTCACACCTGCACAGGGTGGCTCTCCAGCCTGTCTTCCACCCCACAGGGGCCCCAGCCTGCCCCAGCTGCATGGCATAAGGGCCTCTGCCTCCTGCTGTGAGCTCTATCTGGAACGTGAAGGACCCTCGGGAAGAAGTCTCTGAAAGGGAGGACTTATGAATGCCAGGATTGAATGCAGGGACAAAGTAGCTGATTTTATCTCAGCCCACGGCAGCCTCAATGCGCTTCCTTGAGTCCCGGCTCAGGGCCCACAGAGTGTTTGCAGGGCCGAGGGAGCGAAGTGGAGCCTACCCTCCATCCCAGGTGCTGGGCACCATTGCCCTCGCCTGTCATTCCAGCATTCTGGGAGGCTGAGGCAGGAAGATTGCAAGCGTAAGCCCAGCCTGGGCATCTTACTGGCTTTATAAGAAATTGTCCCAAACAAAAGAAATAGCGGGCTGAAGATGTAGCTCCGTGCCAAGACCCTGCACTCAATCCCCAGTACCAGAACAAAAACAAAAGACCCTTCGACCCAGAGGTGACTTCATGGGAGGCCAGGAGCAGGCCAAGCCCCATTCCAGTCTCCCAGCCTGCCCCACTCCCACCCCAGGGGACCCCATGCTCAGTGCCTCCCGCTGCTAGGAAGCTGCATCTCATCAGGTACTGCCCTGTCACCAAGACAGGCCCCTGCTGCAGGTAGGGATCGAATGGGGCTGTGCAATTCCCTCCCAGACCGGCAGTGCTATCCCAGGGGCCACACAACTCCTTAAAGGGGCACATCACTGGAATTCACACTGCCTGGGTCACCTCTGCCTGGCCAACGTCCTCGGCTATGTTTCTTGGAGTAATTGCTCACCCAGCAAATATTTACCTAGTGCCGTTACATGCTGACGCATTAGCACGTCCTCCAGGAGAGAACTTCCACCTCTTAAGACCCCGCCCAGAGGCAAGAAAGGCAGCCAACTTTATTATTATTAATTAATAATTATTAGGTGGCACCGGATCATGGCCAGGACCTTCATCCTGCACTGTAGTCCCATGCTGGCTTTGTCATGTGATTTTGAGACAAGATCTTGCAAAGTCCCTAAATGCTCAGTCAGGCCAGGCTTAAAGTGGTAATCTCTCTGCTTCGGTCTCCCAGAGTGCGAGGACCAATGCACACAGGGACCAGGCGCTCATCGGCACGCCTCTGTCACCTAGCTTAATCCTCATGACGCCACACGCCAAGCTCTCCTCCATCGGCTGAGGAGGTGCGGACCCCAGGAGAAGCACCCACTTGCCAACTCTTCCTTGTTCGCTCTTCACCAGCTCCCCGGACACGCCTCTCTAGGCCCTGCCTCCTTCTCTTGTGAAATGGCGGTGCCTAGCCCTCCACTGGCCAGAACACGCTACAAGCTGGCTGCTGGGCACCTGGCTCAGCACAGAGGGCAGAGGGGACCCTCAGGAGTGCAGAGAGAGATCTGAATGGACAGCTGATGGTGAGGGGGAGAGTGAGGGTGTGATGCAGGGCCGTGCCAGCTTCCGGAGCAGAAGTCCTAGGAACGAAGCAAGAGAGGACCCCCAAGAGCTGACCCTCTTTGTCAATGGCTAAGCTGGTCGCAAGTCACCCATGACCACAGCTACAGCCGTGGGCAAGGCTGGGGGAGGCCTTGGGATCTCGGGGTCAGTTGGGCTCTCCAAAAGTCTTCCACATGGCAATGATTAACCTGAATGGGCCACCTGGCTCTGAAACTTCTGGCTCGCCTGACTCATTTTGCAAACTCTTCTCACCTTGGGAGTGGCCCCTGTCACCTCGCCTGGGTAGAGTGATCCTGGCTCGCAGACCAGCCATCAGAGAGTGGGAGGCTGCCTGTACCAGGGCCGGAAGTGAGGCTGACCGAGAAGACAGTGCTGATGGAGAAGACGGTGCTAGAACCCCTGCTCACAAGTAAGGCTGGGCAGGGTGTCTGGGGGCAGGGGTTGGGGACGAGGTGGCTTGCTTCCAGGCTGGCCATGGCAGGATGCCAGGTCTGCCCCTACAGCCTGGGCAGGAGCAGGAGAAGTGTCCTCGCCGTGGCTGGTTAGTGCAGGGCACATGGTTCCTGACGACACGATTGTGAGCCTGAAGCCTCTTCCCCAGCACTGGTGGCATTGGGGCCTCTGAAGTACTTTGTCACGGGCTGGCTTGTATATCGCAGGAGGCTGAGCAGCATCTCTGGCCTCTGACCCCCAGAGGCCTGTGGCACCTGTCTTCTGCTTACCAGCTCAAAAACGCGCCAGACATGGCCCCACGTCCCTATGACACAGCCTACTTCTCCCGAGCATGGTGGTCCAGCCCAAGTAGAACGTCCGTGCTCCGTCTGGCTTGGAGCTGAGCCTCTGCGTGGGCCCTGTTCAAAGTGCAGCCTTCTGCCTGTGAACCACGCAAACCTCACATGTGGGTGACACTGGCCCCGGTGCTGGCAGTGACTCCAGCTTCGATGGCCCCTACCGTCCTCCAGGATTGCTCATGTGCCAGTTGGGCTGCTAGGGCAACTTGCTGCACCTCTCTGGACCTGAGCTAACTCATAGGTCATGAGACTCAGTGGTACAAATAGTGTCCACCCTGGGGGCTTCTGGGCAAGGAGGGCACAGGGAACTAAGTACGTTAGCACTGCCTGAGGGCTGCTGTGATCCTATTTTATACAGTAGTAAAACTGAAGCCCAGAGAAATTAGACCACTCACCCAAGGAGCACACAGGTGGGATATCAAGGAGGTGGATGACACTATGCACAGAGCCTCCTGGAGAGAGGGAGGAGACACTGCAAAGAGACCTCAGAGAAGGGCTCTGTTGCAGCCCTGCCTCCCTGGGTGACCCTGGGCAGCCTGCGCCCTCTCTGGACCTCAGCTGCCGGGAGGAAGAGCATATTTCATTCTCAGCAGCCTTATGGGACGGACATCTACAGGGCACGTGGTCAGGCGGGTCTTGTCTTGGCTCTGAGGACCTTCTGCCCAGGGCACCAGCTGGTGGTCACTCAGTGGGAGGGAATCGAAGACGAGGTGTCCTCTGGTGTCGTGGGATGCTGCCGTCAAGGCTAAGGCTGGTCTCGTCCGCCAGCCCCACCCTCCATGTGTACTGAATGAACGAGTGAGCTCAGAGCCCAAGCTGGGACATGTCTCCTCCTGCAGGACCAAAGGGGGACCCCCTGGTGGCTCCTGCTCTGTGTCCTTCAGGGTTTGAGGCCTTTTGGTCAGAGCTGGCACATCCCCAAGATCGACCCTGTCTCTGGGGCCCTGAGGTCCCTTCAGAAGCCAGTTCCCAGGGCAGAGGGGGATAGGACAAAGATGGGCAGTTTGTTGGAGAAAAACTCTTTTTATTTTTGGTTTGTTCCCAAAGTGTCAGAGAGTCAAGACAGAGAAGGGGAGGAATGCAGCTGAGTGGGAGGGCGGTGACCAGTCTCCCCTAGGGGACTCCAGAAGGAGGCACGCTTTCGAGATCCTTGAACTACGTGATCTAAGGACCTGTTTTCTGCTTGTGACCCTTGGATGGCTGCACTGGGAGACAGGGCAGGTGGCAGCAACAGACTTTCAGAGGCATCACCCCCACCCCTTGCCAGGTGGGGGTGGGCACTGCCTGGTTCCCCCCTCCTCCCGGGATTCTGGGAAATGCTGTATTTTTAAAAGCAAAGCCAACAGTGTTTTCACTCTGAGAGCAGCAGAAGGCAGAATCTGCCACGGGGCTCTTCCTAGGGAAGCTAAGAACTCTGTATTCTCAGATTACAGAGGTGGCATCTTCAAAGACAGCACTTGGGCATGGGTCGGCCAGTCACACTACAGTACAAGCAAGGTCAGCATCGGCCTTTCCTGGTAACCGCTAGCCCCGTGAAATGGGCCAGCTTCATGAGGTTGGACAGCCAAAGGGCAGCAGAGGTTCAGAGAAGGTCCCCAACAAGCATGGGCATCTCCAGGCTGGCGGCTTCCTCTTTGGCAGGGTGTGCGTGGAACTCCTGTGAGCAAAGGCTACGTGCAGCAGCTCCCCTGGTGATGGTCACTCCTGCTTGTCCATCCTTTGCACCCAGCACTAGGACCCAACTCTGGCAGGAAAACGTGTGTCCCTTTGTCCTGAGAGGAGGAACGGCACACAGTAGGCACCAGGGTGAGGACAGCATTCCCAGGATCCGGGGAGCCCAGGACAGGAGAGCCCGGAGGGACAAGGCCTGATCTGACCCATCTGAGGGATTCTGAGGAGGGTCACCTCACCGGGGGATGGGGGGCGTGGGGGCTGGAGCTCCAGGGCTCCTGAAGCCGGTCCTGCCCCGGGCACCACAGGCAGGCGGGGGCAAAGGCTGCTTCTACGGGGGTCCCCCGGCTGGCCATAACCCAGCCCTCCTCAGGCTTCACAGGAACCAGGGTGAGGGGCACCGAGTGGAGCTGACCCCTCCCAGGTGCGAGGCCCCAGCAGCCCCTGTGCCAGCCCCACGTGGCATATGGGCCACTCCTGATGCAGCGACGCTGCCCCGCTCTGGAGTCAGGGCTGCTTGCTGTAGCCGGGACTTGCCAGGAGCTCTGTGAACCTGGGCAAGCACCGCGATCAGGGCAAGGGCGGGACCCAGAGGTCTCCTCTGCTGAGCTGGCAGCAGGAGGCAGAGAGGTGCTCAGTCACAGGGGAGAAGGCCCGAGGTCAACAGCCAGGATGCCAGGGCTGGAACGGACTGCATGGTTAGAGACCTGGGGCTCTTCTCGCTGCTCCACTGTGCTCAGCATAGAAGTTCACCTCATGGTCCAAAATGTGCGCTTGGGCTCCAGTCGTTACCTCTGCATTCCAGCCAGCAGGGAGGGAAAGGGCGGGAAAGGGCCTCTCTTCCTTCATGGAAGCTACCCACATGCCTGCCCTGGTCACGGTCTTTCGCTCACTCTCACAGGCCATGACCACATCAGCTGTGACGGAGGCCTGGCCAGGCAGCGTCTGTCCATGGTGGTCACAGACCAGCTCAACACCGGGGGGTCCTGAGTGGGAGAAAGACAAGGAATGACCATGGGGGCACAGGTTCAGGTGGCCCTGGGCTCGGGGTCCTCCTCAGACCCTCCTGGCTCCCTGGTGACTCTCCATGCCACACAGCTTGCCCGGGAGGGTTCCCAGGTTTGTCGCTGCCCTAGGGCGGGACCCGAGAGCGGGCTAGGCACGGCATAGGTGTGTTCGTTAAGTGACTGAATGACGGCTGAGGTTTGAACAGACTGAATTTGTAGAGACCACTTGCTTTTTTTCCTCTCTCCTTCTGGAAAACACTTTTTCTTCTGGTCTTTTCTTTTTCCTTCTCCCTCTCCCTGGCTCCCTACCCCATCTCCTGGCTTGCTTCCCAGACCGCAGGCCTGGCTGGATGAGGGCCTTGACAAAGGCCTCCCGGAGCCTGGTGGGGGGCTGCGGCTGATGCCCCGTTGGCCCTTGTCTCTTTCCGCTTGGGAAGGGGCCTTGTCCCCTAGGCCCTGCCCATTCCTATGTGCAAAGAGCAACACCCTCCCAGCTGCTTTGGGCAAAGAGTCCTAATAGCAGAGCAGGCGAGGTGGGTTCCGAGCCAGGAACAAGCTGGCGTGTTTGACCAGCAGGCTGTATTCGGAAACGCACCTCCAATGTACAGGCGCGCCTTTTTTTTTTTTTTTTTTTTTTTTAAAGCAGGCACATAATCACCAGGTCAGACTCTTCAGGCCTGGCAGATTTTCCACCGTCTCACAGTCCCGACGCACAGGTGGGCCCAGCACAGACGCAGTTATGGGCCCTGCGCCTCCCACGGAGGTTCCACACACAAAGAGTTCTTACATGCCTCTCCCTCTGGAAACTGCAAAATACCAGAGTTAACGCCGTGTGTGTCATCTTCCCGGACACTACCGATGGGGGTTTCTGTTGCTATTCTACATCTCACATTTTGATAAGATACTTCCGTGTAAATACGCTGGGTCAACATTTACCTGGGCTCTGGGTGAAGATACTAGTCATTTGTTCAGGAGAATTCTGCACCTTTTGAGGCATTCCTAAGAGAGAAAGCAAGGCAGACATGCGCCAGCTCAGGGCCTTTGCATAGCTTTGTCTCTAGCAGGTACCTGGGGACTCTCTGCCTCCTGGGCAGGCCTCTGCTGGACATTCTGTCCTCTGCGACGTCCTTCTGTCTCCACCCTCGTGCTCTGCTTCCTAATCCACTAATCACTGAGATTTATTCTCCTACTCTCCCAGAAACACTTGTAACAGCAGAGACGCCTTCTTTTTGTTGCTATTGTTTCATTTTGCTGTGCTGGGGACTGAATCTAGGGCCTGGTGCACACAAAGTAAGCACCTGTACAGCTATGCTGAGCCTCAGGCCCCAGCTGAACCTTTTCACAAAGTCACCGTGTCCTCAGCAAGGAGACCCAGCAGGGCGACCTGGGGGCTCAGTAAGCATCTACTTCCTGAAGGCTTACTCTTCTATGAAGGCCCTATGCTGGCCACAGAAGACCCTGCTAAGCACGAGTGGGACTTTGGTCCCAGGGTGCCTAAGACATCGGAGCGCCAGGTCTCCTACATCACCTGCTCTTGGACTCCCTCTTGTCCTGAAGTGCTGCAAGGTGACAGCTCACTGAGGTGTCTGAAGTTTCTCAAAACAGACCATCTAGAAGCTCATGAGGCCAACGAGGTACAGAGAAACCAGGTTCTGGAAGTGAGCAGTCGGTAAGAGTGCTTACCGATTCTGAGGAGCAGAACAGACTGTCCCAGCTGGTCCTGGTCATTTTTCTCTTCAGGCAACTCTCGAGGTGGGCACTGTCATGGCCCTCTTTTCCAGATAAGGACACTGAGGCACTGGTGGAAAAATCACTGCACAAGATGGCCAAGCTGGTCAAGACAGGTGGACAGATACTTAGCCAGAGAGGCTGTCTGCTTTTGGCCTTGCCACCTGGATCCAGGCATAGGTAACATGTTGTACCTGCTCAGACCTGTCCCCATAATGGTCCTGAGTCTCCCAGCAGCCACTTTGAGGAAGGAAATACATTCTCTAATTTACAGTGTCTAAGATAGAAGCCCACATCCACCACTCAGCAGAAAGATGTTGATCACATGAACAGCTCCTACTCTCTGGGGTCAGGATTCCTGACTGTAAGCAATAGAAACCAAGTTTGCTTCTTTACCCAAAAACATATAGGCAGGAGGGCCAGGAGCTGGGCAAGCCTCACACCCCACACTGCTACACGACCCTCTCTGCACGACTCTCTGTCAGGACCCTCAGCTGCTCCTTGAATGGCATCCAGAGAAGCCCAGTTGCCTTCTCTCTCCTGAGACAAAGCCATCTACAACGCTGTCTGATTGGCCAAGCCTGGGTCACATTTCCATAGCCAGCCACTAGAAAGACAGAGGATTTTTGTCCCTCTTTGTTGGAATGGGATCTGTGTTGACCAATATGACACCCAAATGGAAAAAGAAGATTCTGGACTCCTCTAAGTGACAAATGACTCCCCCACCCTCCCTGAGGAGCCCCCAAAGGACAACTATCCTAGGGCCACTGGTAGCCACCGCAAAGCAGGGCACAGCAGGCTGGTTCCTTTCCGTGGCAGAGGACCCACAACCTGAGGTGGCTGTGTGATCTACAGAAGGCTGGTTCTTAAGTATCTGAATGATCCAGGCCCTTCCCAGCACAGAGGTTCTGGGGTCCTGGGGTCCCCCAAGGGACCATACCTTGTTTGGCCCTAGAAATGCTCAGAAGGTCTGGGGTTTCTCCTCCTGTGAGCAGCTGAAGGTGCTGGCTCTTCGCTCCATGTTGTCCTGGACATACCACTACAGGCAGCTTCCAGGTTCCTGGGATCAGCGTGCTAGCCATGAGGCATGGCTTCCCGGCTGCCTGCCAGATGCTGGGAAGTGGTTCCCAACCCTGCAGACTGGCAGGAGCATGGCAGCCAGCCAAGGTGCTGTTTGTTTCGCTTTGGTTTGGTTTGTTGTGCTATGCACAGCTGGGGACAAGGCTAAACCACCTCGCTGTGACCAGCCTCCATTAGTGCCCTGGCAGGGGACAGCCTGGCCTTAACAGATTGCGTTCACATGGCCTTGTTACCCTCTGGGTTTGTACATGCTGCTGATGTCCTTTAACTGGGGCCACATCTTCATAAATAGCCCTTTCATTAAACCCCATTACAGGCTCAATTGTGTACCCCACGTTCATCTGTTGACATCCTAACCCACAGTCCCTGTATTAATGTGACTGTATTAAGTTCAAATAGGGCGTCTGGGTGACCCTAATCCATATGACTGTGTCCTTAAAAGAAGAGATCAAGATTTAGGCTCACACAAGGACAGTCTTGTGTGGACACAGGAAGGAGATGCCATCTATGAGCTCAGGAGAGAGCTCTCACGAGGAACCAGCCCCGTGGCACCCAGGTCTTGCACCACCAGCCTGCAGGATGTGGGATGGTGGCTATCTGCTGCAGACGCCACCTGCTGTGGTCTGTGCCGTGGGCCCTACAGACTCACCTGCTCCCCCGGGGGAGTCATCTGTGTGCACCAAGGCACTCCAGGCACCTGGCAGGACAACGACCTGACAGCTCAATGCCTGAGACGCCTGGCCTGATGCACAGCACGTGCCCTTTGAGCCCAGGGCACAGCAGCCCTTCAGGAGCAGTGCCCAAGCTTACTGCTGACCCTGGAAGGCGGGAGGGAAAGATGAGGCTCAACCTTCGAATTCTGTTCTGAAGATCCCGGGAGAGTGATGCCACCAGGGCCAGGGCCTAGGTGTCCCGCTCCTCCTCCTTCTTCTCTACCTCCCTGAGCATAGTGGAAGCAGAGATGTGGGTGGTAGGCAGCCCCCAAATATCCATGAGTGATTTTAAAGCCTTTAGATTGAAGTTACAGAGGAGCCAGGACACAGGGCTGACAGAACCCACGGTGTCACCAATGTATCAAGCCAGCCCAGGTGCAGGTGACGACCCGAGGGTCATGCTCTGTGCTATGTCAGATGATCCTGGGACACTTCCAGCTGCCACCCTCAAAGACCATGGAAATGCTGAACAATCAGACAACGTTGTTGTTCCAAACCACGCAATGCTGGCGCCGGTGGGTGGGTTATGCCGTGCAACCTGGTTGCCTCGCACAGTCCCTGCCGAGCAATCCGCAGCTGCGGCCTGAACAAGAGATCGCCACTCTGGGATGCTGAGGGAGAGTAGCAGCTGGAACCCTCCGCGTACAGCCCCGAGCATGAGACAGCACTTCAAACGTGTCATGGAGGTGGCCCTCCCCAGCCCATGCCAGGGTGGCCTGAGGACACAGACCTACCCTCTCTCTTTTCAAGGGCAAAGAAAGCCTACTCCTCCTCAGGGCTGTCCCCAGAGATGACTAAAGAGCTGCAGCTCCGTGCACTCCTAGAGCCCCCAGGGGCGCGTGGGCGGGTGGTATGGCATCGCTGCTCTGAACCTTTGGTGATACCGAGGTCAAATTCGGCTCTTCCCTCTCAGATTCCCGTGGAACTTCTGGGAAAGTGATATCAGCCTGGGGAGAGCAGGGCTTTGTAAGCAGTCTCCTTGCAAAGTGGGTGTCTTTCACATGCAGTGGCTGAAAGGGGTCAGGGAAGACGCCCCAAAGGGCCACTCTCAAGGCTGCTGACGACCTCCAGAGAAGAGGCTGGGCTGTCTGTCCCCAAGGGCAGCTCGACTCAGTATTTTCTTTCCCTGGGAACCATTGTAGCCAAAACCCACATGAAGGAAGAGGGTGAGGGGTGCTGGGGACGGCCTGCTGCCTTCTACCAAAGTGTCCAAGTGGCTCTGAGCTTTGTTCCCTAGTTCTATAAGGGCTGGCACTGACACCACTGTGCAGCCATCCGGGGGCGACAGAGAATGTTTTTCTTGGCAAAGCTCCTGAAAAAAAGCCTCATTTCCAAGAAGCAGATCCCCCAGCTGATGGCTGTGCCTTCTCCATGGTCCCATTTTCAAACTGAGCTCCATGTGACATCATCATACCTCTCCTAAGAGGCGTCCCCCACTGACTCCTGAAGGAAAGCCGGTGTCTCTGTCCAGATGACTATTCTTGTGGCCTTGGGGTGGGGGTGGGGGGAACCCACCGAGTGTGTCCAGTCGGAGAAGGGACTTTCTGTGTAAATCTACCATCCCCAAGATCTGAGAAATCAGCTCGAGTAGGTCACCAGGCATCGGGTTTATTGCCACAGGCCTTGGCATCTGTACTATTTACTCTGAAAAAAATCTAGGCCATGATGGCATAGTGAACATAAATATTTGCCCTGTTAATTAGAGTCAGTTTAATTCAAAAAACTCCAACAGGATGGCCAGCCACCAAGGGCTAGATGTTAGCGATACCTGAAACATTCCGGGCTGTTTGTCACTCCAGGCCTTTCTCCTGCCTCATCTTCACAAATAAACAAACCAAAGGTTGAGCAGAGGCCAGAGTCCCCAGAGTACAGATTGCGACGGTAGTCAATTATGGGGACTAAATACAGGATTCTTTTTATCTTTGTCCTATTGTTTCCATTACCTTTTTTTTCTATTCCTGGTAGCAGTGTGTTGCAACTTGCATGTTGAGTCCATCCTATGCTGATTCCAAATTCCAGGGAGGTAAAGGGAAAATTATACGTTGCCACAGAAAGTTCTGGAGTTGACCAGAAATTTCTAGAATCAGCTGGACTTGAAATGAAATCTAAGTTTTGTCCTTAGCAGCTGTGTGGATGTGGGCAAGCTATATGCTCTCTCTACACGTTAGTTACCAAGGTGACAAGTGGGCACAATAATCCATATGTCACATGGTTGAGGTCCCGAAGGTAAAGAGTGTAAAGCTAATATTAAATTCTGGCTGCATTGTACGGAGCTTGATGGGCCCAGGCTGTCACCTTGCATCTTAAAAGGCTGACAACAAGTCCAAGGACCCCAGCGCCAGCTCACAGAACCCAAGTGATATCTGAGGTCCTTGTTATTTTAGCCTTTTTCTCTAGTGCAAACTGCTCAGCCAACAGCTGTTCCCAATGTTGAGGTAGGATAGGTTAGAAATAAAGATGGGTAGAAAGGACACAAGATTATAATGTAAAAAAATTGTATTTTTAAGAAGTCTGTAACGTAAGGACACAATCAAAGTTACCCAAGATCATCTGTTGGTCTGTTGATACTTCTTTTCTTCCTGGCCCATCACATCCAAAATCCCCTAGTGATATATTAAGTCTATAAATCAATTTAGCTGATAAAGTTCAAGAATGTGATCCTAAGCAGATTCAGAGAGCTCAAAGAATGTTTTTTAAGCAAAACATGTTAGCTTACTAATCTTAAGAAAAGAAAAGGAACTGCCCCAGCGATACAAGCCTATAATCCCAAGACAACCACAAGTTTGATCCCAGCCTGGGTAAGATCCTGTCTCCCTGGGTTCAATTCTAGTACAAAAAAAGAAAAAAAAGAAAAGAAAGAAAAGAAAAGCCATGCCCAGTGGTATAGACCTACAATCCAGCACTCCAGAAAGTCTGGGAGGCTGGGGAGGAGGATCAAATTTGACCCTAGCCTCAGCAACTTCACCTGGAGAGACCCTGTCTCGAAATCAAAACAAAGCCAAAGGGCTGGGGATGTAACGCAGAGCAAAGGTCCTGGGCTTTATCTCCAGTACTCAAAAATAAAGAAAATAAAGGGAACCACAGACTTGGGTGGGTGGGGGGAACAACAGACCAGGCTCACACCGTACTTTTACCTGTAAAATGATTATTTGCCTCCTGATATTATCACCTTCTGTCTGTGATCAGTGATTACAAATTTTGAAAATCTTGAAGAAGAAATGAAGTCCTGATACACATTACCACATGGATGGACCCCACACTAAGCAGAATCAGCCAGTCACAAAAGGATGAACACTGCAGGAGTCCACTTCTTGAGGTCCCAAGAGTCACCAGGTCCACAGAGACAGAAAGCAGGACAGGGTTGCGAGGGGCTAGGAGGGGCTGGGGACTCGGTGTTTAATGGGGCCAGAGCCTCCGTGGAGGGAGACGAGAGAGCTCCGGGTGGACAGTGGCAACAGCAGCAAGGCAGCGTGTGATGCCCTGGACACTTAAACATGCACTAAGCAAGGGTAAGGGGAAGTTGTGCGCCTTAGTTGTAAAGTGAAAATAAAGTTTGAAACAATGATTTGGGTTAAAGAAAAGTAGGAGGACCTTGTGGTCCAGGGGGCACATCACCTGGGGCACAGCGGGCTCTGCAGCCAGCCCACTGAGTTCTGGTTCCAGAGCTCTCATGGCAGTATGATCTCGGTTGTGAAGTGCCTCTCTGGGCCTCAGTGTCCTTGTCTATGATGGGGCAGCAGGATTAGTACGTCCTGCATAGTACTGCTGCGCAGACTCGCTTGGCCTACATTTCTAAGGCATGCAACCACCCTCCTCACACATTAGTGACATTGACAGACTTTCTTCAAGGGAGGCACAGGTGGGTGGCCAGCCTTGCGGCCCCTGGGCCCTCCCACAGGTTAAGCCTACAGACGGTCCCCATATTGGGAGAAAGGGTTGTCGCTCCAGCAACTGGGTCCCACTGAGGGGCTCCCTGTGTCAGCAGGGAACGGCTGGGCAGGGGAGGTCTCCACACCCAGGCCTTCTTGTCTTTTGACTGTTCCACATCCACAGAGCACTGCCTACCTTGGCCATGGCCAAGCCCAGGCTGTGCAAGTGCCTGGGTGGGAACTCTCCAGCCCTTCCTGAAGACCCATTGGGGGTAGCCCAAGCGTCCATCAGAAAAATGCACCCACAAAGCATGGCCCAGCCACAGCACAGCATGTTATCTGGCCGTGAGAAGAAATGAAACCCAGATACGGGCTGCGATGTGGCAGGGCCTCAGGAAGGCTGAGCAAGAAGCCAGGCACAGCGGACCGAATCACATATGGCTCCACTTACACGAAAGGTCCAGACCAGAGGAATCCACAGAAACAGACAGACTGGGGGTACCAATGTGGGATGAGGAACAGGGGACAGTGACTGCTCCTACTTCTAGGGGTTTCTGATATAAAGCTATGCACAGTGTGCTAATGAACTGCGTATTTTAAAATAGATAAGAGTAGGCTATATGAATCTATCCTCTCTCTCTCTCTCTCTCTCTCTCTCTCTCTCTCTCTCTCTCTCTCTGGCACTGGGGAACAAAACCCAAAGCCTTTCATACTGACTTACTCCCCCTTCTCACCTTTGGCTTTAATTTTGACACAAATTCTAAGTCACTGAGCTGCCTAGGCTGAGCCCAAACTTCTAATCCTCCTGCCTCAACCTTCTAGAGTTCTAGGATTAGAGGTCTGGACTACCAGACCTAGCAAATCTCATCTTGAAGCTTTATTTTTTTAATTAAAAAAAAGTCTTCCCTCAGCCCTGCTCAGGGTCGCCCTTCAGGCCCCTGCCACTTGTCTCCATGCTAGACACTTTCATCCCCACCCAGGTACCTCCGTGCCCCCAGCCTCCTCTGCCCGAACCCCCTCAAGCCACATCAACCTGGAGAGTCCCACCTACTCTCCAGGTACCCCAGGTCAGGGCCGCTGTGCGCTCCCGTCTCTGCTAGGGAGGGGCTCCCTCTGCATCATCATGCCCCATCCCAGCAGCCTGACAGGAATGAAAGTGCTCTCTGGTTCTGTGAAGCCCCAGGTCCTGGCCTCAAGTTGGATTCTTGTCCCAGCCCCACGGGGCCATCCCCCAGGCAGCCCAAATAAAAGGCTCCACTCACCCAGCAGGTGCCTAAAGGGCCCCGCTGAACTGAGAAGAGACTTCCCAAGACCCTGGGAAATCAGCGTGTAAATGACCCTTGACCTGAGGATGTGTAACTGTGGGAGCAGCGTTCGTGTGACAGCTTGGGTGCATCTCAGTTTACCTGAGGGTCCCGGAAAGGTCCTGGGCATGCAGGTGGTACATTGAGAGGCATGTGGAGGACCATGGCTGCTGGCGTGTCAGGCCAGCCCTGGCCCCGACCCTTCCCTGAGAGTGAACAGGGGAGGCTGGGTGTAGCCCCCGGAGTCAGATGAGACCCAAAACCGGGGGGGGGGGGGGGGGGGGGGGGGCAGGGCCTGTCCTGGCTGGGTCTCGGGCCTCAAAGTGCACAGCCTATTTTAAACCTGGGCCAGGCCCAGGGGATGAGCTCTGGCCCAGGCCTCACCAAAAGCTGCCGTCTCTCCCTCTCTCCCCGCCTTGCTGAAAAGGGAAACCGTTTTCCATAATTACAAGCATTGTGCAGCGCGATTACTGTGCTCCGTAATGACCCCTGTCTGTTACAATGGCATGCGCGCCGCCTCCCCGCGCGGGCCACTTGCCCGCTCTGCTGCTGACCTAAATGTCGTCTTGGCACTTGCTGGGTGCTGCAGGGCCCTTGAGGCAGAGGGTCTGCGCCTAGGGGCTCCTTGGGAAGTAGATTGGGTGACTTTAGATGTCCCGCTCCTTGGCCACTCTCTGGGGTCTGGTCATGGCAGCCTGGTCTTTTCCAGCCTGGCATCCTTCCCACGTGGTCACCTTTACCAAAATAGCCGCTAAGACCAATCTTTTAAAAATTGAGCTGGTTCGAGTATTTACTAAAATATCGCGTGGAACATGTGGGTCTCGGTGGGCATTCGTGTGGATGTTGGACACAGGCTGTGGGTTTTATCCCAGTACACCTTGATAGGAGCTAAGAGAGCAGAAAGGAGAGAAAGTGGCTTGGGTCTGAATGAATCAACATCAATTAACGGTTGCTCACCATCCTCCGACTGATAATAAGGCATTGAATAATGTGCACTTTAGGGCTGGCTCAGCACGCAATCGCCCACCCTGGTCCTAAAAAGGTAAACCGTGATGGTTAAAAATAGCCCCAGTATGTATTTACATTTTTTTTCCCCCTGAGCCTTTTTGGTTTATAGTTCATCATTCCAAGGGTAGGAATTCTAAAATTTTCTCTGTGTATTTACACAACTGAGCTATTGCTGTGTATCATCTTAGCTATCAGACACTTCTAAGAAAAATTAGTTTTTATCTTGACCCCTTCACCCCACCACCATCAGCGCCACAGTCAGATGGGAAAAGCCTTATGAGGGTGGCCCCTGGAGAGACCATGGGAGCCCTGAACCCTGGCAGCCTCCTGTGCCCCCCGAGCAGCCCTGCACTCTCAGCACAAGCCCTGTGGCTTCGTGCAAGCTCCAAGTGGCTTCACCAGCGGCAGCCAGGAGTCAGGAGTCCCACCAGGTGCCTGTTTCTGATTCCTTCCTCCACTCACTGGGCAAGATGGCGGATCACCTTTCCTCCCCATCCTCCCTGCCAGTGCAGTGCCCCGAGAGAGGCAGGCAGAGGCACCAGCAGGGGGCAGTCCTCTGTGGTTCTGTTGCCAGAATGTTGTGTGGCCACGGAGGAGGGTGCATTTGGGTACCCGTCCTGGCAGGGATGGGGTGGGGAAAGTGGTGGGTGGGCAACGAGGACTGCTCCTCCTCAAAGCGTGGGTCCACTCTCAGTGAAGGTTGGCATGTCCCTCACGGGGTGGCTGTCCCCATCGGGTCCCACAGAAGGACTCTGTGTGGGTGCTGACTGATCCCGGGGACCCTGACACCGACCCAGCCTCTTCCTGGGGGATGTAGCAACTCTAAGAGGACCTTCCCAAAAGTGAGCCCGGCTGCCCCGCACCGTGCCTCCTAACGTTTTGTTTAAGGCAGCCCTGCCTCAGGATTTACGGTATTTATTTGGAGATGTCACGAACGCGAGGCTGTGGACACACAGGCGGCGCCGCGCCGCGCGGCCTCAGGGGCACTCCGGTGCCTGCAGCCTCCTGTGTCCTTGGCGTTGGGTCCCGCGGCGAGGGCCGGGCGTGGGCAGGGGAGAGGCCGTAGGGCACGGGCCAGAAGCCCCTTTCTCGGCCCTGCCAACTTCCCCTGGCCTCTGTTAACTGGAAACTCCGAACAGCACGGTTCTCCTCACTTTGTAGCAGCAGTTCTCACTCGACCCAGGCGCCCACATCCTGCGTGGGCCGGGGTGGGGGGAGGGTCCAGGGCCTCAAAGCTCTCCGAGCTCAATCTCAAGCCCCCACCGACCTTCCCCCACTCAGCCCCCCACCCCACAAAGGACCAAGCAGTTCCCCGGGGTCCCCCGCAGCGGGGCGCTCCGCCGACCCTCCCTCCCCGGCCGGGCTGCCCCCTAGTCGGCGCCCCTTCCGTGGGTGCTGGCTGCGGGCGCGCCCTGAGCCAGGGCTCGGCCCCTGCCTGGCCCGAGCGATAAGGCTGGCCCGGGGAGCGGGGAGGGACGGGCCCTCGCGCAGGGGGCCGCTGGTCCCCCGTCCCGCACCGCTCGCCCGCTCGGGGGCGTCGGGCGGCCGCGGGAAGTGGCGCTGCTCCGGGTTCGGGGCGGGGCGGGAGCGGCGTCCGCAGGTAACCCCGGGGGCGGGGGGCGGGGAGGCCGGCCGGGACCCCTGCTCCAAAAAGCCCAGGGGGAGGAGCGCGCTGCCGGAGGCGCGCAAGGGCGGCCAAGTCCGGCTCCGGCGCGCGGCTCGGCGGCCCGCTAGGGAGCAGAGTGGGCTCGGACCCCGGCCCCCGAGACGCCCACGCCGCAGACTTCCAGCGGGAACTTCATCGTCCCGTTTCCTGGGACTCCTCCGCGCGGCCGGGGCGCACCGCCGCCAGGGAGCGACCCGAGCCATGCAGGAGGGCGACATCGGCCTGGAGGCGCTGTCCCCCAAGGAAGCCCCCGAAGCGGGTGAGTACCCGAGGAGGGGCAAAGGGCAGGAGACCCACGCACGACCGCCGCGCGCCCGGGAGGCCGGGGAACAGAGGCTTTCTGGGACCGAGGGCCGCACGAGGAGAGGGGACAGGAGCCCCCATCTCCAGTGGCAAGGGATCCCCGCGTTGCTCCCCGGTGAAGCCGGGATGGGAGGGAAGGAGGGACTTAGTGGCTCGTCGCTGGGGGCGCCGACAGCCCAAGACCGGGCTGGGGCCGGTGGGTGCGTGGGACGGCCGCGGGCAGCATCTGCCAGGCCCGGTGGCTCTGACTCCGGGGGTGTGTCCCCCGCCGGCCCGCGGCCCCTGCCACGGCGGATGCAAGGTTTTCGGATGTTTTTACAGGCACTATTAATACACATAATATTTCCGTGCTGTTCTGGAGATTTATTTGCAATATAAAGTAACTACTAGGACGCGAATTCATAACGGGAGCTGCGGAGTCAGAGACAGATGGGGCTTGGCCCAGGCGGGAGGGGGAGTCCCTGACTTCCTCTGCCGGCCCTGCGCATAAATCACGACCCTGGATATTTTTATACCAATAATTTTTAAAATAAATGACCCAAGCGATGTTTCCTGAATGACTCCGCCCTGCCCGGTTCAGAGGTTACTAAATAAACCACAGAGCCACGGTGAGGAGGGGCTCCAGCGTGAAGCCGGTTCGTTTGGTGACACGCCGCTGAGTGTGCCCTACTGAAAGCCCTGGTGAGGAGCTGTGCCCTGCAATCAGAGTGCCACCGCAGCCGCGCTGCTAACTTTAGCCCTGGAAGTCCTCTTGCTTCTCCTTTCTGCGCCTCCGCCAGGGTGCCTGGGCTCCCACGGAGCGGCGTGTACTTTTTCAAAGCTTAGTGTGGCTTCTTTCTAGAAGTGACACCAGAATTAAAAGCCCAAGAGAAAGAGAGAAATGTAGTTAGTCAGAAGGGGAGGCGAGACCTGGGGGCACGTTGGGTGGGGCAGGGTGGTCCAGCTTTCCTGAGCTCCAGCTGTCAAGCTCCCAAGTAGGTAGGCTTCCACTCTGATCACCCAGCAGCATGGGCTTTGAGCTCACTTGTGTGGACATCTGATTCAGTCTGGGCTTTGCAAGTTTACAACTGAGGATAACCCCGTATGGTGGGTGCATAATGAGCCCATTGCACACACAAAGGGCCTGAGGCCACGCCAAGCCGTGGAGACCCAGGTACCTGTGTCTGGCTCCTGTGGGGTGCCTGATTCTCACTCTCCCGCCCCTGCAGAACCCTCCCACCCCACCTCCAGCCCTGCAACTTCTCTAGGGAACTGGAGCAGCCTCTTGTGCCCGCGAGTGTGAGGCCGGGTGCTGCAGTGCTCAGCTTAGGCCTCCCACGTGGGGACCTGGAATTGTCCTCAGTGCAGACCTAAACCATCAGTCGTGAGCAGCCATGGTGGGCAGATGATGCCTGCCTCCCCCTCCCCACCTGGAGAGCAGGCCCTGTGGCGCTCTAAGCATCACCAGTATGAGTGGGGACCTGGGGCCAGTGCCCCAGCCTCAGTCTCCCCAGGGACACCCATCCACAGTTCGCAGTCATGCCACAGTGCACGGCAAACCCTGCCTGCGCCTCCACTAGTTGTGATTAAGGCCAGAGGCTGCCATTGACATTTTCAGGCTAACAGGAAACAAGGATTACATAGAACAGCAGGACAGACAGAGACCTGGGAGGAGCGGGTCACTTTGTCCCTTTTTGGGCACCAAAGCAAGCCAGGCTCTGTGGCCTACAATCATATGCCCATAACCCACTTGTTCACCCACTCTGCATTTTCTGTAAAGTCTAGCGGCTTGGGTGGGACACAGCTGGCTGAGCCCTCTGAGCAGACCAGTGTGTGCGACCTACAAAGGCTCCGGCCTGCATCATGCCTTGCCGTCCTCTCCGACTTATGCAAGGGGAAACTGAGGTACAGATCCCTCACTCGAAGTCGTGCAATTGCTGAGTGGCTGGAGGAGGCTTTGAATGCCAGGCGAGCTGCTGTGCACCTGTCACTGTGCTGCTGCCCACTCAGTGGTTGCAGGAGCAGCCCCTCCTGATACCCATCTATCCTCAGCAAAGGGCCATGGAACATCTTTGTGGCCAGACGTTGAGTTCTCGGAGCTAGGCACGCAGCAAGGGACAGAGCAGCCCGAGTGCCTGCCTCATGAAGCTCTCTAGACCATGCAGACAAACATCTGTCTAACATGTTGGCTGACGATATAACCCATGATGAGAGCCAGGGAGAGCAGGAAAGGGGGCTGTGGTGGCCCTCTCATTGAGTAGTGGCCTCAGGCACACACCTAAGGGGGGGGGGGGAAGAGCACCCCAGG
This sequence comes from Ctenodactylus gundi, assembly GCA_004027205.1. Taxonomy (NCBI): domain Eukaryota; kingdom Metazoa; phylum Chordata; class Mammalia; order Rodentia; family Ctenodactylidae; genus Ctenodactylus; species Ctenodactylus gundi. The sequence continues at coordinate 354,197 of PVKB01001036.1, forward strand.
CAGAGGGAGTGAAGAGTGTGACCCTGTGGCATCCGGAGCTCTGGGATCAAGCGGTGGGCTCAAGGATGGCAGGACAGCAGAGGTGGGCAGCAGCAGGAAGGAGGCGAGAAGCAGGGGGACCCAAGATGCAGGGAGCCACCAGGCCCCTGGGCACGGGCCTGCAATCCCAGGACTCAGGGAGGCCGAGGCAGGGGCACTGTAAATTCAAGCTCAGCTGGACAAGTTAGCAAGATCCCGTCTCAAAAAAGAAGAAAAGAAAAAAGAAAAAGAGAGAAAGGAAGGAAGGAAAGAAAGAAAAGGCACAGAGGAGGCCACATGTGCAATAAATCTCTGGCCACTTGTGCCCATCGGGCTGGGAGATAGAGTCCCGAGGGTCCAGAGCAGGGGAGCGCCCTGCTGGCCGGGTTTGCGTGAGGTGCCTGCTCTCTCACTACTCCAAATGGGACATGGAGGTCGAGGGAGAGGAGGGTGCAGGTCAGATGCTGGAATTGCTGACATCGGAGAGGAAGAGAGGGCTCAGGATGGCCGGAGGACTGCGCACGAAAAGCAGGAAGCGTCCCCAGGGACTGGTGTGGTGTGAGGGCGGGGAGGGAGGGGCTTTTGCTCATTTGTTTGTAATCATGGTCGAAACCTGACATAACATTTTAACAATGTTTAACCTCGTTAAGGACACAATGTTGTGTAGCCACCTCCCCTGTCCAGCTCCGGACCTCTGTCACCATCAGCTCTTCCACGTGGTACCAAGTATCAGTGCTGCCTTGGTGTGAAGGCTGAATAATATTCCCTCATGTGTAAACTCCATGTCTTATCCACCTATCTGTCCATCCATCCATCCTCCATCCACCAATGAGCAATTAGGGTATTTTCACCTTTGGCCTATTTTGAATAATGCCATGAAAAAGATTTGTACAGAAGTGATGTTTTGAGACCCTGTTTTCAGTTCTTTTGGGTGTCTACACCAAAAGGTGAGGTTGCTGGGTTACATAGCCAGCCATTCCTTCTTTAACTTGCTAAGGAACCATGCAATTGTTTTTCACAGTGGCGGCCTCGGTTACCTTCCCATGAACAAGGGACATGGGTATAAGGGGTCCAGTTTCTCCACAGCTCCATCAATATTTGTTATCTTTTTAAAAAAATCTAATTAGAAGCCATCCTAGTTGGTGTGAGGTAGTATCTTAGGGTCTTTGTTTTGCTTTGACCTAATGACTTAATTCATGTTGAGTGCTTTGACGTAGGCCCATTGTCCATTTTTCGAGAGATACTTAGGTAATGCCCTTTCTTTTATTGAGTTTCGGTTTTATTTTTGTCGAGTGGTAGGAGTTCTGTATATAGCCTACATATCACACCCTTTGTATTGAAACAATTTGCAAATAGTTTCTTCCGTTCTGTAGATTGTCTTTTTACTTTTTTCATAAAATCTTTTGATGCACACAAGAAAATAATATTTTACGATGTGCAGTTTACTCCCTCCTTTTCTGCTTGTACCCTTGGTGTCAGCCCTAAGAATCCATTGCCAGATTCAAGGTCATGAAGATTTATACCCGTTTTCTTCTGCATGTTTTGTGGTTTCAGTGCTCCTGCTTAGGCCATGGATCCGTGAGGTAGGGAGCAGCTTCATTCTTTCCTGAGTTTGTGGAGGATGGCTGGAGCACACTTGGTCATGTTGCGTGCGAGAGTCCAATTGTCTTGGCATGGTTTGGTGAAGAGGCTGTTCTGTAGGGATCTGCCTTTGAGCGTGTCAGTAACAACAGCAAGCCTGCAGGCTAGTGCTTGGGACAGATCCTGGGCACCAGCTGCCCCCAGAGCGAGTGGTGTGGAGCATGCTGACCTGGAGGAAGGGTGGGATGCTCTGTGGACGTTCTCGTGCTGACTGAAAAGGTGGGGACAGGGTCCTCCAATGACAGCAGGCATAGCGGTAACCTGCCTGGTGAGCAGCCTGGCCCTGCTCCCACAGTGTGTCGGAGGCCCAACACGCCACCTGCAGTGACAGGCAAGTTCAGTTGTGCGTGGAATCCAATGCTCTTAGAAAATGTCTACTCTTGAATTTCTGTCTGTACTGCCTTCTACCTCTGCAGCTGGACTCTTACAATGTGCTAATTCATCTGACGAAGGAACAGCTTCCCAGAGGACTGGGGACACAGATTATTACAGAGCCAGGAGCTGGGACTTGGTGTAGCTATGGTCCTTTCTCTCAGTGAGCTTATAGTCCCTTTAAATTGATACATACGTGGTGGAAAGGTTCAAATTCTGGAAAATGAGCTGTTAGAGCTGAGGGTGGGTCTACCCCCCAGCCCAGTGCCCCTCACTACCTTCAGGGGTTTGGGACCCCAGAGCAGCAAGTTGGGTCTTGGCCTGCCATATCTGCCATATCTGCCTTGCTGGGTGGACCTGGGCCACCTGGTGGCAAGAACCGTGTCTCACTAATGTCTCCTGGTGCTGTGGTTTGAATCTTGGTTGTCCCCTAAAAGCCTCAGTATTTGGAACTGTGTGGTTTCAGGAGATAGGGCCTGGTGGGAAAGGGCAGATACTTGGGGTTTGACCTGGAAAGACTGTGTCAATTTGTTGGGACTGGGGGTTGCCCAGCAGAGCTTTAGGTATAAGTTGTTGACTTTTGGGCCAGGAAGTGAGGGAAGGGCACCCACCATTGTGGTGGGGAAGAGGTGGGCAGCAACTAGCAGCTTGAAGAAGAAACATTGTTACAGCTTCCTCCTGCCAACTAGCCAGTCTGCAAACTTCACTTTGCCCCTGCCTGACTTGGCTTGGCTTCCATCTGCAATAAGGCAAGAAGCCCCTCTGTCCCTGCCACATACCCCGACCAGTGCTGGCTGCCCCATTAGAGGACTATGTGTGCGACAGACTTTCTGAAACTGTGAGCTAAATAAATCTTTCCTCTCTTAAATTGTGGGCTGGGTATTTTTTTTTTCATAGAAACAAGATAAATAACTAAGACACTAGGCCTAACCCAAGACCTGGCCACCCCAGGGCTCAGTGTAAGTCAGACGGACAGACAGGCAGACAGGCGGTAGCTGACACTCATGGCCACTTCACGCTGTTCCAGGGACTGTTGAGTTGTATGCTGCAGTTTAATGCGCTTCTTTTAACACTTGTTATTAGCAACTCTCTTTTGACCAAGATGGAAACTGAGGCACCGTCCATGCCCACACAGCTTTGTGACTCAGTCAGTCAGGGAGGACCTGCATAGCTGGGCCGCAGAGGACCAGGTGCTTAGACTCTGAGGCGTGGACACTGACAATGGCATCTTGGATGGCAGAGGACCCACACTTGGCCCCCAGCTGGGCGGCTGCCCCCAAGCCCTCTGAGGAGAAGAGGTTCTGCGTGACTGCCGGGCTGTCGCAGGGAGCCAGTGCCCAGAGGCCCGCGTGGGCTGCATCTGTCCCACACTCACCTGTCTACCGACTCCATGCACTTCTCAGCCTCCAGCCCTTCCCACCCCCTTCGGCACGGGGCACACAAGCCAGGGTTTTCACGCTGTGTAATGGAGCATTAAGAGCCTCCCCAGCCCTCCGAGTTCCCTCTGGCAATGGTCACATGGCCCTTAGATAGACAAATTACTAGTTTCATGCATTTGACCCGTGGAGGGTACCAGCAGGTACAGTGGCTGCCTCACCTGTCATTTTCAGAGCCCTTCTTTGTTGCAGCTCCTGGGGACAGTTGCCGCCTCTGAGCCTTTTACAGGGTTGCAGCTGTGCTCCGGGTTCCCACGCACAGGGCCAGCGCCACCTCAGCGGAGAGCTTCCTACCTCTGGCTGCACCTTAACCCTTCTGCCTCCCACCGGCTGGGGTCACTTCTGCCCACATATGGCCTCTGATTTATAATGATTTTTAAAATGCATTTGTGACACTCCAGCTTCAAAGAAATGGAGCTATTGATGTGAGCTGTAAAAGGGAGGTGTGGCCGGGCTCAGTTTGATTCCTTGTGTTTCCGGGGCAGCGGAGCAGTCAAGGATGCAGCGGCTGGGGCTGGTGGGGCGGGGCTGGGGAGCAGGGAGAGAGCTGCGGATGTGTGCAGATCCTGTTGCAAACTTTGACAAGGTGGTTCTGTGTTGGAGTTTGGGCCCAAAGTAGCATTTATTGCTGCAGCCTGCAACTGTACCCAAGTCACAGAACTGCGGGCGGCGGTTTGTTCTCCTCCTTGGCCTATGCCCCCCACATCCTGCTAACTATCTGGGGCATCTGGGGACCCTCGCTGCCTTGTCACTCTGTCAGGGCTGAGGACACACCCCTCACCCAGCCCAGCCATGCAGGTGGAGTGTACTGTCCGTCCTGTCCCCCTACTCCTGTCCTCTCTGTTCAGCCCCTAAGGCTTGTTGTGCACAACCCTTTGTCTTCTCTTTCATGCTTCTCGGGGTCCTGGCACTTGCAGATACTCAGCTTGGAACTCTGTCCTCTTTCGGTGGCCTGTCTCTTCTGCATCCCTCACTGGAGCCCGTGCTGGTGTCCTTGGCCTTGAGCATCTCCACAGCTGCTCCTTGATCATCTGTGAGCGTGGGATCAAGGATGCAGAGTTTCGAGAGGCAGGGCTGTGCTTAATTTTGGCAGGTTGATTGAGCAGCCCCAATTGTCCTGAAACTGCTCACGGGCAGAGCTGAGGGAGACACGGGTGGGGCAGGGCTAGCGCAGCAGCCCTCTGGGTCTCAGGAGACCTCTGGGGAATTAAGCATGCCATTTTTGTTCATTTTGTGCTACTTGGTAAAGAAGTGTTTTTAAGAATGTTTCATTTGGTTATTGTTCTGATATTTACAGGTGTGCTCACTGACCCCTCCGAGGATGGAGGGAGGGTGGAGAGGAGGGCTGGCAGGAGAGTAGGGGGATTTTGTGTATTATATATACATATATATATATATATATAACCTTTATAGATACAAATATATAGGTTTTTTAAAGTTTTTACGAATTTGACAAGCAAAGTCTAAGTCCCTTAAAAACTTGGTAAAAAGAAAGCTTAATTTGCAAATGCAAATAAGAAAATTCAACTGATAGCTGGCTTGGAGTGATGTCACATTGGAAATCGCCCCATATTGCCCCTGTCACCTCACAGGCTGTAGGGGAGGGGTGTTCCGGGCTGCTGGCCTCCGGGGCTTTGCCCACGCCAGGGCACTGCGGCTTCCTCCCCTGCAGGTGTGAGCAGGGCTCATTTCTCCAGGGGTGTGAGCAGGGCTCACTCACCACAGGTGTGAACAGGACTCATCCTCCCCACTTCCAGGGTGTGAGCAGTGCTTCTCCCAGCCTGCTCCACTCCCACCGCACTTTAATAATCACTTTGCTTCTCTGCCTCAGTTTAAATTAACTTTTTCCTTTATAACAGTTTTAGGCTTATAGAACTATCGTGAAGAGAGCACAGGAAATTCCCATATTTGGGCTGGAGGCATCACTCAGAGGTTAGAGCACTTGCCTAGCCAATGAATGGCCATGATCTTGATTCCCCAGCACCACATAAACTGGGTGTGGCAGTGCACACCTGTAATCCCAGCACTCAGGAGGCTGAAGCAGGAGGATTGCTGTGAGTTCGAGGCCGTCCTGGGCTACACAAACTAAGCTCAGGAACAGCCTAGACTCCAGAGCAAGGCCCTATCTCAAAAGGAAAGAAAAGAAAAGAATAGGAAAGGAAAGAGAAGAAAAGGAAAGAAAACTCCCCACACACAGTTTCCCCTGTTGTTAACCTCTTACATCGTCAACCTGGTCCATTTGTCACAGCAAATGACCCTGAGTTGACACCTTATTGTTTCCTCTGTCCAGAGGAGCAATCCTGGTGTATCCTGGGTCTCTTCTCAACATTCTTTTTTATTTTTGTGGACAGGGTCTCACTAGGTTGTGTTGTCTGGACCGGGCTTGAACGTGCACTCCTCCTGCCCCATCCTTGTGGAGTGCTGGGATTGCAGCCCGAGCCACCACACCCAACTCCTAACATTCTTTTCTGTCCCAGGGTCCCATCCAGAATACCAGAGTGCATCGAGTGGCCAGGGATCTGTGAGCTACTTAGGGCTATCCCAGAGTTCCCACCGTTTGGGTGTGTTGACCCTGACTATGTGGAGGAGCACTGGACAACTATTTCAGACTATCACTCAGTTGAAACCTCTGTCTCCTGATAGGACTGGCACCCTGGGTTTGAGGGACAAGGGTCACGTGTGTGATGTGCCACCTTATCACGTCACATCAGGGGTACACACTGTCACACACAGGACTCGTCCTTGGGGGTGGTGTCCTTGAGCACCTGGCTGGGGTCCTGCTTCCCTGACTTCACTCTAAGGTCACTTGTTTGTCTGCTTAATGTTTAAAGCACTAGAGTTTCTTAATGGGTTAGAGAAGGGTCAATTAATTAAGTTTTGTGGTTCTGGGAAGGAACCCAGGACCTGTGCATGCTAGACATGTGCTCTCCGCGGAGCTACATCCCTGGCCCTCTGTTTTTGCATCAGAATCATCAGCTTGCCTGGCTTATAAAGCCATCTCGAACTATTTTGCTGAATTTTCATCGTCCTGGACCCTGCTTCGCTAGTGTTGTCGGGTTTCATTTGGTTCTGTTTTGCCATGGTGAGGAATGGAACCCATCGTGCTGGGCCAGCCTCCGGCATGGAGCTACAGCCCTGCCCACATTGCCTCTGGCTGCAGCCTCCAAAAATTGTCTTTGGGGCTGCTTCTGCTCCCAGCCTGTGGCCTTCCTCAGCAGGTGATCCACATTCCTGAGGAATCCTCTCCACAAACCCCAAGTCATACAGCCGGGTCCAACCTCCTCACTCTGTGGCAAGAGAAGGGAACTGGGACTCAGAGAAGTCGAGTGACATGACTAAAGTCACATAGCAGTTAGATGATAGAGATAAAACTAAAGCACCGATCTCCCCCTTGCTTTAAAACCTGAGTCCTAGGGGGAGATGCTGGGAGCCCCCTTAGGAGGCAGCACTGGGCGTGATCTGGCATACAGGTGGCCCCTACCTTCTTAGAGGGAACTCCGGTCTGCAGCTGTGCCCATGCCTGAGCTCAGGCAGCTTGAATGGCGAGCACATGCCACACCTTGAACGGGAAAGGGCTGAGGCCAGACCTTGAGGAGGGCGGCCCCGCCCTGGACTCGGGCCTTGGGGGGGGCTCTGCTGGGGCCCATCTTTGCTCTCTGGGGAGGGAACCACTTTAGCTGCATTTGTGAGTCCAGTGTTCCCAGAAGGACCAATGCCAATGGCTCCAAAACAGAGCCTGGGCTTGTTCCCCTTTGTAGACTCAATTCCGATTTTAAAAACCATCTTATCTTGTCCTCTGATGCCCAAAATATATGACGGTAGTCACTTAAGAAATGTGAGTTAAATATAAGAAAACGGGATAGATTGATAGCAGGGTGAAAGAAAACTAAGGAAACCACAGATGGGGCCCAGGGGCCCAAAAGTGAGGCTCAAGCCATGGCTGGCGGGGCTTTCCTTGGCCTGAAAGAGGCCAGATCTGTAGGTACTGTAGGCCACAGGGCATGAAATGGTGGCTACAGAAAAACTCTCCGTTGGCCTCTTGCCCACACAGTGGCCCCAGGCCTTTTGCCTAAGCACTGTCCTTCCTGGAGCACTCCTCCTTGTATATCTTGGCTTACGGTCACCCCAACAGAGCCCCTCCAAGAGCACTCCTCCAGCTGGGAGTGCCACTAGCCACAGTCCTGACCTCTGTCCCCCTCCTGTGGCACTACCACACTTTGTAACGGAGACATTTTAATTGGGGTGTAATTTACATACAGTGCCTGCAAACCCTGTGCTCCCGTGTGGCCCACACCCCATTAGTGTATAGGATGCTTCTGTCGCCCCAGAAAGTGGCCAAGTGCCCTTCCCTCGGCAGCCAGCTGTGGCGTGGCGCTGCTGTCCGGGAACTGCACACACATGAGAGCCTGCGGCGTGGCCGCCCCTGTGTACCGCGCGTTCTGGGGCCTGCCGCAGGGTATGCATTCACCGCTGCACTCGCTGCCGTGTGGACACACCCATGGGGATGCCTATGGTCCTGGACAGATGCTGGGGCTCTTCCAGTTTGGAGGGAGGCTGGGAGGACCGAAGCTCTTCCGGCCGAGCATTTTCATTTCTCCAATAGTCACTTGCCGCAGGAACCTGGGGTTGGTGCACCACAAGGTGGAACCGCGTGTGACTGTCCTCCCTACCCATGGAGGCTGCGAATTGTGATGGCATTTTAAGTTACTGGCCTTACTTACTCTCTGCCCCTCCTCTCTCACTCAGGTAAGTGCCCCATGGGCAAGAACTGTCCCTTTCGTTCACTGCCAGCCTTCAGCACTTCACACAGCGAGCAACGTGAGCTATGTGCCCAGTATCCACGTGTCCAGTGAGTGGAGTATCAGGGCTGCAGGCTCTTTGCTGCTTGTGGTCCAGGGCCCCAGGTGACCTGCTGGGGTCAGGCAGGTGCCCTGTCCTTTTGTGAGAGTGGAAGAGGCTACAGTCCCTAGCCACTTGCAGACAGAGAGACTGATAACAGCAGCAGGGCTTCCCTAGCCCTTCCCTGGGGACAGGCAGCTAGGGAGACCGGTGTGTCCTCTGTGGGACTGGCCCACATTATTTCCTTCTGAAAAGGTTCTGAGATGCTTGGGTAACCAGACGCTGTCTTCCTCCAAGACCAAATATCAAATGGGAACTTACAGAGAGCTTCCAAAGGACTTCCCATGGGAAAGCTTTTGTGACTGTAACAGATCTATTTTTTGGACGGGAATACTAAAGTGGGGACATTGCTACCCAAAAAGAGCCCTTGGGGGAAAATTGATTCTTAGGTCTTCCATCTGTTGATAAGGCTTTATTTATTTGTGCATTTGGGCTAATGGGATACCTCCTCACGGCTTCGTGGGATAAGGGAGGCTGCTTCCTCTTAGCCCTAGCCCAGCCGGCAGTCACTTGAGGTCATTAAGCATTTGAAAAGAAATGGCCTAATTAACATGTGAAAAGGCGGTCAAGTTCATTAGACTAGAGACAGCAGTAAAGTGAAACCACCTTGTGATACAGTTATGCACCCACTAAATGTAAAACTCAAAAAACACTGATTTCTGGCAAGAACTTAGAGTGTAAATGGAGCCTCTGGAAAATTGATGGACATTTACTATTGAACACAAGTGCTTGTTTTCCAGCTGAACTGCAAGATTTCTAAATCTTCCGGGCCTGCTTTATTGATCCTGAAACTCACTGTAAATCTAGGTAAAAGCAGCCAGCAGTACCCGCGCCACAACTGGAACACTGTGCTGCCTTAAAATTTCCTCTGGGTGACCTGTGAGTCTGACATCTTTAAATTCAGTCACACCTGTAATCCTAAGATACAGACAAAGGTAGACAAGTTCTTTACCAGAATGTATCTTGAATGGCTTCTAGTCCAGTTCCCATTACAGTTCTTGCTGTCATCTTTAGTGTTCTTGCACCTGCCAGCACTGAGGTTTTCTGAAACCAAACCAGAACCATCCATTAAGCTCTGCTTACAGCATTCTAGGCTTTCTCTAGCCCAGTTCTCCAAACTTTTCCACGTTCTTCTTCCATATCAGTTCTAAAGATTTGTGTGGTCAGATCTAGTCATGGCAGTGAATCCACTTCTTGTTACTAATTGTCTGTGGGAGTCAATATTTCATTGTTGTGACCGTATACCTGAGGGAAAAACTTAAAGTAGAAAAGCGTTATTTTGGCTCATAGGTTCTAGATTTCAATCTGTGATCAGCTGACCACCCTGCATGAACATCATGGTGGAAATACATGGCAGAGGGTAGCTGCTCAATTCATGACAGCAGAGGAGAGAGGAAAGTAGGAAGGAGAGGAGAGAAGAGAAGAAAAGGGAAGGGAAGAGAAAGCAGGGCAAGAGAAGAGAGAGGGAGAGAGAGAGGTCCATGAGATGCTCTCAGCAAGAAACAGGAAGGCAGTCTCTGCCTTAGTTACTTTCCCATCACTGTGGCAAAACACCCCGCCCCGCCGGCCTAAGGGAGGAAAGGTGTATTTTAGCCCCAGAGTTCTCAGTCCATTCACCGGCAGCCTGTACTGGTGGAAGGGCATGATGGAGCGCTAGGTGGAGAAAAGTTAATCACAGCATAACAACCCAGGAAGCAGAGCACGCAAAGGGCAAAGCTGGTGGGGGAGGTGTGCCCTTCTGGGTCGTGCCCCGGTGATCTGCCCCTTCCAACCAGGCCCCCCCTCTTCTGAGCACAGGAAATCAAGGGACTAACCCCATGATTAGACCATCTTCCAAGTACATGAGGCTTTTGGGGAACACTCCACATCCAAATCGGAACAATCCCAGAACCCAACCCTTTGTTAAGCCCCAACTTAAAGTATCTCCACGAGGAAATAAGTCCTACTGGCCTGGTTTTCACTATGGAATTTCAGTGCCACTCCGATCTGCATTTTGAGCCCCACAAATATTGGGTGCTTCTGCGGGTGTGGGCTGCTGCTTCAGTGGCCCATGGAAGAGCTGTGGCTCTGCCACAGTCCAAGAAGCTCAGGCTCCTTCTTATGAAGCAGCTAGTGAGTAGACAACCCCAGAATAGTGTCCAGTGAATGGAGATGTCTGTCTTCAAGGACAGTGGGATAAGGAAACAGCCAGACCCTCAAGGTCATGGAAGAGACGCTATGGCCAGGAAGAGCTGCCCCAACTCAGATTCCTTCTTTCTTTCTTTCTTTCTTTCTTTCTTTCTTTCTTTCTTTCTTTCTTTCTCTTTTTCTCTCTCTCTTTCTTTTTTTCTACCTCCCGCCCCTTTCTGGTACTCAGGATTTAATCAAGGCCTTCACACTGAGCTACATCCTCAGCCCATTTTTATTTTTGATTTTGAGAGAGGGACTCACTAAGTTACTGAGCTGCCCAAGCTGGACTCAAACCTGTGATCCTCTTGCCTGGGCCTCACAGAGTGCAGGGGTGGGATTACAAATTAGTTATCTTTCTTTTTGTAACAAATGACCCTAGTGGTTTAAAACAATACATTTTTATTATCTCAGCCTCCTGCTGAGGCTTGGAAGTTTGGAATGCCTGAGCTAGATGGATCTGGCCCTGAGTTTAATGTGAGGTCTGAGGTTAAAATTCCAGCCAGGGCTGCAGCCTCATCTGAAGACTTGACTGGAAGTGGAGGATCTGATTTCAAGATGGCGCACACAACAGGGCTGCTGATGGAAACCTTGGGTCCTCATTCACAGAGCCCTTCCATAGAGCTACCGGTGTGCTCACGCCATGGTGACCGGCTCCCCCAGGGTCCAAGAAAGAACAAGGAAGAGACAGAAATGCCCTTTATGACTCAGTTCAACAGTCATGTGCTATCATATCTAGCTGATTTTTTGCTTATTTCAAGTGAGTCCCTGCATTCAGTGCCCACTCGAGGGGAGGGGAGCAAGGCTGCTCTCTGGGAGCATATCCCAGGCCTTGGCGCCTGCCCCATTCCCCCAGTCTCCATTGTCTCAATCAGGTAGGCTGTCTTCCTTCCTGGAAGGGACCAGGACCACTTTCTTGTCCAGACAACTCTGCAAGCTTCTCCTTTTGCCAGAGACACTGTTGCACCTCCTGGCCCCCTTTTCCTCCTCCCCTCCTCCCCTTACATCTTCCCATCCCTAGGAGCTCAGCAGAGGCCTCAGCTGTAGGCCCAGGACCCCAGTGGGTTACCCATCACACATGGTCTTACCACATCCACCGCCTAGGCCTCATCCTGCCTTGGTGGCCACGTGTTTGTGGAGCGCCTGTTTTTTTCTGGATGTGGGCTTCATGGTAGCTAATAAAACCAACGTGGTCCCAAACGTACACTATTGTAGTTTGACTGTAAAGTGTCCCCTCAGAGGTCCACATGCTAAAAGGCTCGCCTGCCAGACCATAGCACTAGGGGGAGGGACAGTATCTACAAGAGCCCCTGCTGGGAGCACGTCTTTGAGGGAACATTGTGACACCACGCCCTCCCTCTCAGGTTGCAGCGAGCAACTCTGCTCCCACAAGCCTCCTCTCCGTGTTGTGCTGATTCACCACAGAGCAGCAAAACCAGCCAGAAGCTCTGAGCCAAATAAATCTTCCCTCTTTTTAAGTTGGTCTTCTCAGGTATTTTGTGAGAGTGATGGGAAACGCACACATACACAGCGCATTCACGGGTCACGAATGCTACTATTGCGGACAATTCCAGTGGCTACAGCTTATTGCATATGACTTCCCACCAAGGGCTCATCTCATCACCGGTCACTGTCCCCCTACAAGGGAGTTGATGCTACTTTCCGTGTGTGCTGATGAGAAGCATCCAAGGTCAAACGTCTGGGCAATAGGCAGTCAGGGTTCAAGTCCAAATGACCCAATAAGAATAAAGTGTGGACAGGTGTCACCAGCCCCTCTGCTTCTCAGGGGCTATAACCAGGGATTTCTCCATTATGCTGACCATTAAAACTATCGGGGAGCATCAGCAATTCCATTTGCGTGGCTGTCCCTGTGTCCTTCAGATTTAGCAGATGCCCCCCCCCCCCAGTGCTGCAGGGAGAGTCAGCGCTGCAGACCCCTGAAGCTGACTCTCAACAGCGTGTCTGAGAGCAGCCCTCTACGAGCAAAAGTAGCATAGACACTGTGAAACTCTCACACAGGATGTGCTGTGTGACTGTCACTGGGGGCTACCAAGCATCTCTTCAGTGTTCAACACTTTCCTATGAGTTTATTAGTTCTGTTTATGCCTCACAGCATCACAGGAAGGCAGATACCATCTCCCTCTTCTCCAGGGAAAGCAACTGCAGTTCAGAGGTGTTGAGTCATGGGACCAAGACCACACAGCGTGTGATAACATCCCACAACATACGCTCTTCCCTGCCGGCTTCACAATCAGGAGGGAGTGATATGTTTCTTAAAATGCCCATTTTAAAAAAGGTGCATGTTGGCACACTGTCGTGGATTATTTTAGGGCACGTCTGTGAGAAATTCCTCCAGTTTGAAATCTCTTGGACTCTGCCAAACATGGACTCATTGTTAATCTTTGGATGCATATTTTTAGTGTGAGGTGGGTTGTGTTTATTTTATATTTTGATGGATAGCAAAATGAGGTTTCTATAAATAAAGCCATGGCTTTTTACCCCCACCCCCACCACCACAATTTTATTTCCTGTGCACAATTCACAAGTAACTAACCAATCAAGTTACTTTGCCAGCTTGAAAGAATTCAAAATGGAAGGTTCCAGCAGGGACGGAGAGTGGAGGATCTAGCAGGGGAAGTGTAGTTTCTAGAGTGGGTGTCCACCCTGAACCCAGAGTTGGGCTTAGCTCCTATGCCAGGAGTCTCAGCTAGCCTGTCCCGGGGGTGGATTCGGTCCATCTCGGGGATGATGGGGTAAGGGGTTGCCCATTAAGGACTCCCCCTCTTTTCACTGAAAGCAATCAATCTGCTTGTTGAGCTGAAACCACATGTGAGCTAGGTGATAAATCCACTTCCACAGTGCTGTCCTCAAGGTAGTTTGCCCCAAGATGGGGTCACAGAGCATTGGTGAGCACCCCAAGATATGCAGACTCTGGGCTGGCTGATTAGGCACCCAGTAATCATATTCAAGGGAAAAGCACTCCCCAAGGACGCCCCACCTGATATCGCACTTAGTCCTGCTGCGGCACGGAACTGGCCATCCATCCCAGAGGTGCTGACGCCTGCCAGCGCCTGCAGGCTGACTCCACGTGCCCTGGGCCAGAAGGCGGGAGCTCCCCAAGGGACTGGAGACGGGGCTCGCTGAATCAGCAGTTGTCCTGTGGCAGCACCCTCAGTCTCCCTCTCCGCTGCCACACCGTCTCCCTCCAGGCCGCTTCCTGCCCACCCACGTCTCCCCAGCTGCAACTCCTCCAGCTCCATGCAGCAAGCTCCCGGGTCCAGGGGCCACTCCTGTCCCTACCCCACCTGGCCAGCTGCCTGGCCACACCCTCACCCCAAAAGCCCTGACTCTCCCCTATAAAATTCGGTCCTCTGAAGAGCTTGTATTTAACACTGTTTTAAAAATCCATATGACACACAAAGCAAAACAAAATTTAGCATGGTATAAATGTCTAAGCCCCATTTTTTGAACTGATGAATGACAACTTGGCTTTTTACATGTAAAAGTCGATGGAAGCCCGTGAGTGTCCGAGGGAGGAATACCCAGCATTTCAGTGAGGAAGTGTAGAAAGCCTGTTTACACATTAGATGCCATGTATGTTTCCTAAAACACAACTTGAAAACATCCAGCACGCTCAATTTCAGTCGCGTCAGGCGACCAAGTGTCAGGGCCAGTGTCGTTGTCTGCTTCATGGCATTTGATGGTTCCCTGGCGGTGTTTCGGAATGATACCACGTTTGTAGCAACAAGGATGTTTTGGGGCCCAATTAATGTTGGATTAATCAGAACATCCTGAACTGCTGACACTGCAGGAATAGACTTCAGCTCTGTTTTTAATTCCACTATATTTAAGCCTACGATTCAGAGGTATTAAGCGCATTCGCCCAGCTCTAGGACACATCCATCTTCCCAAACTGAAGCTCTGTCCCCACTAAATGGCTGACTCTCCAGGCCCCGCCACCCCCATCTTACGTTCCATCTCTGAGTTTGACAACTCAAAATACCTCTCATCAGTGGGGGCCTGCAGTATTTGTCGCTTCCTGTTGGCAGCCACATACCACAGAATTGCGTTCCTCCTTACGGCTGCGTAATACTCCGCTGACCGTGCAGACCGCGTTTTGCTTGGCTCTTCATCCATCAGTGGACACCTGGGTGGCCTCCAGCCTTTGGCTGCTGAAGGGTGCTGCTGTGAACTCGGTGTACGAGCCCCTCCTCAGGATCCTGCTCTTGATTGTTCTGGACACAGATGCAAAGGTGGATTGCTGGGTTCTGCTGTTCAGCTGTCTGGGGCCCACCCGTGCTATTCTTCCCACGGTTTGGATTGCTTTCCACCCACCAACAGCTTGCCGGGGCTCCATCTCCCCACGCCCTTGCCATGCCCACTGGGTGGGAGGGGCCGTCCCACTGTGGTGTTGGGGGATTAGGGACCCCAAGCGTCCTTTTTTGTGCTTGTCAGCCATTTGCATATTTTATCTTTGGATAAAAGTCTGTTTGAATCCTTCGTCATTTTTTAAAGTGAGACTGTTTGGATTTCCTGTCGCCACCGTTGCGTTGTGCCTGTTTGCAAGCCGCCCTTTTGCTCTGTTGCGTCTTTCCGTGGCTGTGCAGAAGTCAGGACGCTTGGCAGAGTTCTCACTTGGGTGCATTTCCTTTCATACCCTGGCTGTTTGAGACCACTGCCAAGTCCTGTTGCAGAACCTCCCCTAGTAAGTTTTGGGTTTTGTGCTTAGGTCTTGGGCCCATCCAGCTTCAGACGAAGCAAGCACCCTTTAGATTTGGTGGTGCTGAAGGCCACGGAGCCATGACGGTGCCATTCTGAGTGCCATCCATGGCGGTAAGAAGTCTTCCTCCCTCTTGCATAGACAGGCTCCCCAGGGAGTGAGGCCATGTCCCAGGGGCACATGTGGGTCTACCACTGTCACGTTTTATTCTGGGCGTTCTAGTGGTAGAAACAAGAGTGCCAGCATGGCCCATCAGCGTGGTCTTCTGCAACACGGAGCTGTGTCCCCCATAAGGTTAGCTTGGACCACAACAAGCCTTTGGGTACAGATCCCGTATGCGTGTGCTCCCCACACACTCCATGCCTGGGAATGAGGATGTGATCTGGCAGGTTTGGTTTTATTTTCTTCTTTTAACACCGAGCTGGATTTCTGCCAATTGGGAAACCAAAGGACACGGGGGAGCAATGGAGTGACCTCCTGGTCACGAAGCCCAAGTCGTGACACCCTGGGAGCTCAATAAACAGGGAGGGTCTGTGTTTGCTAGGCTCCTTCTAGGCCAGGACATTGCGGGAACAGTTTGGGAGAGTACCTGAATGCAGCAGTATGAACTTGAGCTTGCCTTTTGCAGGACAAGCAAGGGCTCTAAAGGACAGTGAAAGAAACAATCAGAGGATGCGTGTGCATGAGAGAACTGTACCATACCAGGTGTCTGTGATGTTACCCAGGTCTTCTCCACTGATGCTGGTAGTTGTTTGACTGTAACGAGTGGCTTTGTGCTCTGAGCCTGGTGTCCTGCCTCCTTACCTGTGGCCCAGGGTAGAGAGTGGACACAGGAGGTGTCGGTGCTCTTAGGAAGACTGGAGAGCTTGTCTGCAGGTAGCAGGTCACTGAGTGTCACACGTGTTCTGGGAGCTGAGGGCAGGACTATGCAGAGGGCCCAGGCAATCACAGCCTCCACAAAAGGGCACCACTGGGAGGCAGTCACCCAGGCAGCATTGGAACCAGGCAGGCAGGAAGGCCCATGGGTCTGTCCCTGTCCCTCCACCACTCCATGCCCTCTCCTCCCGGGAGCCCTTGTCCTTGCTGCCCCTCCTGCTGGGACATGGTCCTCTGGAGAGCTGGGCAGCCCACTCCTCCTGCCCACCCAGAGAAGACTCCTCTGCTGCCACCCAGTATCCTCACTTCTCCTCTCTCTGGCTTCCCACCCTGTTCCCTTAGTGTCCGCAGGACCTGACCAAGCCTTGCACTGTGTGGGATATGAGCTCCCTCAGTCAAGGACCATCTGCTGGGCTTACTCACCACTGCACCCCCTGAGCCTGGGCAGGCATCTGCACAGAGTAGGCGCTGTCTGAATGCAGAGCGATGTGGGTGCCAGGAGAGCCTGACTACAGGTGAGAGTGGCTGGGTGTGCTCCTAGAAGGAAGTGCCCATGACCCTGAGAATCTCTGGATAAGTGGGAGTTGGGTGGAAGCTACAGGAAGGGTGTTAAAGGCAGAGGGAACAGCATGGTCGGAGCTGTGGAGAGGGCAGACAGCAGGAGGGAGGAGGGGACACGAGCTTGGGTGGAGTATGGCAGGGCAGGGAGAGCGTATGGACGGAAAGTGGCCGTCAGGAGAAGTGCCGATATGGGTCACAGTGTGCCGTGGCTGACTGGGAGTAAGGACCTGCCTGCCCATCTGTCTGACCACGCAGTTTACGGAGGAGCACCCCTAGGCTTCCGGTGCCAGTGACAGCCACCACCATGTCCCGGGACATGCGAACCAGTCTGTTGTGTCCCCGACTCTGAAACCAGGGATGTGTCCTTATTCATTTCCGTGAGCTATTTTTCCCCTCTCTAGAGGCTGAAAGCCTCAGGTAGACATTCTAAGGCAATGCCTCACAGTCAGGAGGATTTTGAGGTATTTCCAAATATTAGCACTTTAAAAACATAAATATTTAAAGATCTCCACCATTTGCCTCATCGATAAAAGCCTCAAAAGTGTATTCTTAGATCCTTTCCTAAACTCCAACAGCGTGCTCAGTGCTGACTCACTGCAGCGTTCGCAAAGGCCCGGCGGGTGGTTACGATGACACAGCCGTAAGCAGGACTGTCACTCGTTGAAGGTATAATTACTGGGAATTGAGATCCGCCTTTCCATCGTCCCTGAATCCATCCATCTGTTGTCCCATCTATCCATTTATTTTCCCATCCCCCATCCGCCTGTCTCCCACCCATTTTTTCATTCATGCCTTCTACACACCATTTATCTTTCCATCCATCGTCCATTTCTCTGTCCATCTCCCACCCACACACTCATTTGCTTGTCCACCTGTCCATCTAGCCACCCGTTATCTGTCATCTGCCCATCAACTTGTCTCCCATTCATGCACTCAGTGGTCCATTTTATTTGTACCACCCCGTCATCCACTTACTCATCTCTTCACCCACATAGGTATCCACGCATCTATCCGTCCTTTCATCCTTTTGTCGATGAGTGCCATGGTCCAGCTGAAAAACAAGACCAGCCCTGCCCTGAGGGGGTTCGTAGTCCAGTGGCAGAGGCAGATGGGGGCCGCCATATTCATGCATTTCCAACAGGAATGGAAGCAAAGAAGGAAAAGGACAGGTGTTCAGAGAATTTATACCAGTGGTATAATTCAGCTCCATGAGGAAGACATCCAGAAACAGAGGGACATATTTTGACTGGGACCTAAAGGACAAATAGAACCTTGCCAGACAACAACATGGAGAACACATTTTAGATGCAAGGACCAATGAGTGCAAAGGTCCTTAGTCAAAAATGTTAAGGCAACTGAAAAGTCAAAATAGGAGCAGCAGAGTGGCCCAAGGGTAGAGACTAGACCGCGGGAGCTGGATTGTGCCAGCTTATCATGACCGCATTACGGATCTGATCTCAATCTTAAGACACGAGGACGGGGAAACTAACGACACACAGGAAGGCCACAGCCAAACTTTCCCTGTGATGAAGCTTTAATCAAATAGAAAATACACAGAGAAAGGTGCATGCATCCCAGGCGCACCTGGATTGTTCAGCTCGGGCCACCACAACAACGCACCCAGGCCAGGTAGCTGAAGCAACAGTTTGCTGTTGTCCTGTAGCTCTGGAGGCCGCAGTTCCAAGACAGGTGCCTCTAGGGCTGTGCTGGTGTGGCTCTCTCCTTGGCTTCTAAATGGTGGCCTTCTCTATATATGTATGTGGCCTCTCCTCTGTGCAGGAGAGACGGGGAGAGGGAGGGGTGAGAAAGAGAGAAAGAGAGAGTCAGCTTCTTCCTCCGCTTACAAGGACACAGATCCTATTGGATCAGAGTCCTCCCTCACCTCATGACCTCTTTAATCTTATTTACCCTTCTAAAGGTCTTTTGTCCAAATAAGGTCATATTTAGGGCTAAGCCCTCAACATTACCTGTGGGGTCTCCTTCCCGACCTCTTCCAGCCACCCTGTCCCACCTCCCAGATGACCAGATTGCCTGCTAAACCGTAGTATTGCCATCTAAACTCCCTATTAAGGGAACCAGGCAGCATATCTGTGTGTGTGTGTGTGTGTGTGTGTGTGTGTACATGCACACATGCACTTCCTTCAGGACACATTATGTCGTGAGATTCATCTGTGTTGGTGCCACTGTGGTCCATCATGACCACTGAGGCATAGTGTTGTGTCTGTGGGCCTCTGATATGTTGCTCACCCAGTGCACGGTTCACAGATGGGCAGGGATTGGGGACATCCAGCCTTGTTCGTATGGGGGTCTTTAGATGGACCTGTGGGAAGACTTCGCTCACAGTTGGTGTCTAGAGTGTCCCGGTTTGGGCTTGTTGTGTAGAACACTTGGTTGTTGAAGGAGTTTTGGGAAATGATTGGATCGTGAGGATTCTGGTTTCAGTAAGTGGATTAATCCACTGGCGAGATCCTAATTTGAAAGCATTTTGGGGGGTGATGGAAAGAGGAGGCTTGCCTAGTTGGATGGAGTAGGTCATGAGTGTGACCCTGGGGAATATGTACAGCTTCCAGCCCTCTCCTCTCTGTCTCTTTCCCCTTCTCTCTGCTTCCTGGCTTCCAAGAGGTGAATGATTCCCTTCCCTCCTATGTGCTTCCACTTGACATTTCTGACTTACCTCTGGCCCATAGCAACAGAAGCAGCTACTGACTCCTCTGGATCATGAATCAGAATAACCTTTCCTCCCCTAAGTCAACTTCCCTGGGTATTTTTTCACAGTGATGTAGAACTGGCTGACACAGCACCCACTGGGGCCCTGTGGGCAGTGGACTTCCTGCGTCATGGGGTGTACATTGGAAGCATCACTTCCAACTTTGCAAAGTAGCTCTTGCACCTGACACCCCCACAGCCCTGCCCAGGAAAGAGAGGTGTCCAGGGAGGACAGCAGCTGGCAGTTCCCTGAGCTCTGCATCAACCCAGAACTCTGAGCATCAAGACCCAGGAGGACACAGAAATTATGGAATGTGGCCATGGCCACAGAGCTGTGAGGACCCTTCCACCACACTCCTCCCCTCTCCCGTCCAGTGGGGTAGCAGAAGGTGGCGACTGTCCCCGCTGAGTGGTCCCCTCCGGCAGCCTCAGCGATAACAGGGTACACATGAACTGCTTCTGCTTCTTTTTCATTCAATGTGCATTTGAGCAAATGTGAAATCAGATTTGCCAGAGTCTTGCCAGAAGTGGAAAGACCAATAGGGGGCCAAGAGGACTCATCTGGGCCGTGACCCTGGACATGGAGGTGCAGGAGGATGAGGCGATCCAAGGCCTGCTCCCCTTGGTTACGCTCAGCCATTCAAAGCAGGCCTGGGATGCCGAGGGAGGGAAATTCTACTAAGAGCAAAGAGCAGGGCTTGGTGAGGTGCCGTGCCGCTGCTCACGCTGGGGACTCCAGGAGGGCTGGGGTACTGTCACCACAGCGTCATTTATCTTGCTACATGAGTTTTCTGCCTGGAATGTCTGGCCTATGAAAGAGTTGAAGGGGGTGAGGCCCAGGCCAGGACTTGCTGACAGGGCTGTAAGGCTCCTGGAGACCACACCTGTCTGTGTCCTTGACGCTGTGGCAAAGGTGAAGGAAGCCCATAGGGAGGTACTGTGTTTCTGTGAACAAACCCAACCATGACTGTCTTCTACCAACGAATCAGGGCACGTCTTGGTCACCCATCCCAGCTGTAGCAGGTCCCCTCAGGTCCCCTCCGTCATCCCGCTCCTGCTGGTTTCTCTACCTGCCTGTGTCTTACAGAGGCTTTACTAATTTCTCTTTTCTAGTTTTCCCCATCTTTCTTCCCCACTAGGGTGCAAGCAGCTGTGGGGAGCAAGGCTCGGGCCTGTGTTGTTCACTGCCCGGTTTCCTGCTGTTATGGTTTAGATGCAGAAGGTTCCCAAGAGCCTATGTGTCTGGGTGTTGTGATCATCTAAGGATTTCGTGTGCTGTCAGGGGTGGGGCCTGGCCAGAGCGGGTGGTTCACTGAGGGTGTAGCCGCGTCACTGGGGGTGCAGCTTAGAGGCGTATACTCTTGCCCCAGCTTCTCCCCGAGTTTTGATCCTTCCTCATTTGATTTTGTGTGCAGCTGTTCTCTCCCAGCCCTTCCACCATGCCCCGCGAGAAGCCCACAATGATTCTGGAATGTGAGCTAAAACACTCCCCTCCTCTCTGAGGTTGTGGGTGTTGCACACTGTGTCTCCACAACAGGAAAGTGACAGAGACACCTGCAGAGGTGCACTGTAAGGCTCACTGATTACAGTGAATGAGCGGATGGATTCACACTGGGCCCAGGAGAGCACCTGAAGCCCCGAGTCAGGGAGACAGACATGGCCAGCTGTGTGTGGAGGCCAGCTGGTCCCGTGCTTTTCCTCACAAACGCCCGCAGGACCATTTCTGGTTTCTTTATCTCCCACCCCAACGAAACAGCACAATACAGGGCCACCCTGTGACTCACAAAAGCAAATTCTTTGCCAGTCAAATGAGATTTTTCTAAGCCCTGAGCACGTTTTCCATTTTCAGTACATCCGTTTCCAGGTAAAGCCAAGTTCCTGTGCTCCGTGGCCAGTGGTCAGGGCAGCGGCTTCTGCTGTCAGGGGCTCCTACCCACCAGCAGCTCCAGCCCTTCCAGGACTCACACATCACTTGTCTTCGTCCCCGTCACAGAGATCATCTCTTGCAGTCCCTCCGCCTCACCAGGGCCAGCTGCAGAATGTGAGGCGCCAAGAACAAAGCGTAAATGTGGCTCAGCTCAAAGTTAGGAAGGGTTTCAAGATCCTTCCAAGATTGGAGGCAGATGGTGCTCCCTGCCCCTGTGGGTGGGTGTGGACTGGTCCTGGCTCCCAGGCCGTGCGTAGAGGTGCTGTGGGTCCCTCCTCCAGGCTGCATACGTCTTTGTTGTTTGTAGAACCTGCACTGCATTCCTTTTCCTTCCACGCTGAGCCTGGCAGTGTTTGGGACAATGGTGCTCCTTCTTCCCAGATCCTGCCAGGTGACATTGGGCAGAGCCCTGCCAGCCTGGCCTGGACATTGGTAGCACAGCATGAAATACAGCGTGTGAGGTTCTCAGAGAGCCACCCTGGTTGTTACTGCAGCAGAACCTGACCTGTCCAGTTGGTCCCTGGGGGTGACCAGAAGATTGAAGAGAGCACACAGGGCCCAGACTGAAGCCCGCCCCCTGAGTTTGTGCCAACAGGACATGGTGCACTAATCATGCACCTGTTCAGGAGTATTTATTGAGATCCTTGAAGGTGCTGGGCCTGGAGCTCAGCCCTGGGGATGAGCCTGCAGAGACCACTGCTGTCTCTGCCCTTAGGGTGCTTCTGCCAGCAGGGTACACTGAGGGCATTGGGGTTTAAGATGCTCTTGCAATAGGCCACAAAGCCCATAATACCCTACGGACGTGTGGCAGGGGGCTCTGTCCTCATCTTGTTGCTAGAGAGGGCTTCTTGGAGGAGGTGTTCTTTGTTCACTTATCCATTCATTCACCAAACACAAGTCCCTGTGGGAGGGACTTACCAGTGACCTAAGCTCCTAAGGATGCAATGGAAAGAAAGGAGACCCTGCACTTTCACTTTTCCATCTATGGATGCACAATTCCATTGCACATGTGCGTGCACACACACACACACACACACACTGCACACATGTGAATGTGGTGAGGGCTAGCTCACACTGGCCTACAAGAGCCAAGTGTGTATCTTCCAGATGCTTCCAGTCACTCCATCCAGGGGCATCACAGAGGAGGCTGCGTACAGTGGGCCCTGGTGGGAGGATTTACACCTGAGGCCAGCATCGTGGGTCTGGCTTGATCCGCTGTCTCCTGCAGCTACTCTCCCGTCCTCCGCTGTCAGGCTGGGTGACTTCCTGTCAGCTCCCAACAAAAGCTTTCCCAGCCACTTCCGATCACAGGATCATGTCTCCCATGGGTAATAAACTGCCTGGTCCCTTGGGAGAATCTGTGGAAAAGCATCATTTTTCTTCCCTGCTCCAACCTGCCAGCTACAGGCAGAGGCAAGGCCAGAGGAGTATGGTTGTGCCTGCCCAGGGTTCCTGGCGCCCTCCAGGTGGAGCCGGGGTGGAGGCTTCAGGGACAGGGCCTGTGGGAATAGCTAAGCTGGTACCTCTCTGGAGCAGATTTGGAAAACTGACTCTTTTGAGGAACCTTTTTTTTTTTTATCCTAGAGTAATAAAAAAATATCCAACCTGTACCCTCCTGGGGGAACCTCAGCTGCTAATGAGACTCTGGCCATCTTCCCTCCCAGAGCCCTCTTTGGCCACAGGAAGCCCTCGAGCCACCCCCACAAACCTGGAGGCCCAGTAGTTTCCACTCTCCCAGCCCTTGCTGCACAGCCCAGGGTGCTCCCAGGCAGCCACTTATGGCCCGGGGGCACAGGACAGACCGTGCAAAGCTGTGACACCACCCAAGCCCCTCCCAGCCTCAGGCCAGGAGGATGCGCTGGGGAAGGAACGCGGCAGCCCTCCCTCGCTCCTTCCCCAGAAGTTCCGTTGTGTGTCTGGCAGCCACGCCGGCACCACGAAAGAAAAAACTGATCTGCGAGAAGATCGAGAGTAACAGT
Organism: Ctenodactylus gundi; assembly: GCA_004027205.1. Taxonomy (NCBI): domain Eukaryota; kingdom Metazoa; phylum Chordata; class Mammalia; order Rodentia; family Ctenodactylidae; genus Ctenodactylus; species Ctenodactylus gundi. The sequence continues at coordinate 377,498 of PVKB01001036.1, forward strand.
GGACTTGTGGACACGCGGGACGCTGTGGCCCCGCTGAGGGCCGAGCGCCGCGCGCTTCCCTGTGGATTTCCTCCGCCGGCTCCTCGCTGAGCCGTTGTCTGTGAGGCCCACCTTGCGCCAGGGACCCTGGTGGTCGCAGAGTGCTATTTTGACCTATATTTCTGCCCTTCCCTCTACTTCTTCTTTGGTAAGCTATATATAAACTTCAATTTTTAGAAGTGGAAGGAGTTATTTTTAGCTCCATTAGAAGAGATAAACAGACAGAATGGAAAATAAAGTGTATTTTTAAATAAACCAAGCCCTTGGTGCGTGTTCTCCTCCGGAACCTGGGTCCATTTAAAGCATCTTCATTATTTTTAATGCGTCCACTTCCTCGGCCCACTCTTCTCTGTTTTTTTTTTTTTTTCCCATGTTAATCGCCTGAGAAATCCCAGCGGTGAGATTTACTAAACATGGGGCTGTTGGCTGGGCCAGGCCTCAGGAGCCATCACTTACCCAGGAGGGCTCCGGAGCCGGAAGCCAGAGCCAGCAAAGTGGAGCCCTAGAGCGTGCCCACTGCCCCTCAGAACCCACGGCCACCCTGAGCCCCTCCACTTCTCCCCACGCTCAACCCTGAGAGGACGCAAGAGCTGACTCTGGGACACGCACTGAGTATCGTGAAGTAAATGGAGCTGTGTGAGAACCCCAAAGATCCAAATGCCCAAAACCCAGAGTTGACAAAACTAACCACGAGGCGCACTGCTGAACTGGCTCATCAAACCCAGACTGGGAAAGCCCTCTGCTTGCAGGACAGTGGCCCCTTCCTGCCTTCCCACAGTTCATGCCCTGTGACATTCTCTTTGTGGTGAAACTTTCAGGACAAAGCGAAGCCCCAGAGACCAATCCCTAGATGGCCTCAGGGTGAACAGGATGCCAACAGGAACTTACTCAGGTTGGGCACGCTCGTTTCCTTAGCCTGTTGATTTTAGCTAAAAGAACCCAAAGGGGCAAGACTTGGTCTGGCCTCCTCGCCTCTGTGTCCCCAGTATCTGTCACCGGGCCGTACAAAGGAGATGACCCTTAAGTAGCAAGTGAATGAATGGGAGCCTGTGGGTGCGCAGGTGCCCCGAGATCCTCAGCCCAGCTCCTAGTCCCAGGTTCCGATGGGTCTGCACATGGTGGCTGTGGCAGGCAGGACAACAGCCAGGTCCCTGGTATACATGACCCTCCGCATGCACTTTGCACGGGGCCAAGATTGTCTGTGGAGTTATGGCCGCTTATTGCTGACTTTGAAGTAGGTGACAGTCTTGGGCTGCCAGGTCAGCCTGGTGTAACTGTGGGCCTGAGAAAAAGAAGGGACATGGGAGGAGAGGTTCTAGGGCCTGGGAGGTAGGCAGCTGAAGTGGAAAGATGCCCCTGAATTTGTGATGGAGAAAGGGGCCACGTGGCAAGGGACACAGACGCCTCTAGAAGCTGGACAAACCAAAGAAGTGATGTCCCTGGAGCCTCCACATGGAACCAGCCCTGCCACACCTTGACTCTTGCCCCGAGACACCTGTGCCAGGTATCTGGGCTCAGCTGCGTGTCAATTCTGCACCACTTTAAGCCACTGAACATCTGGTGATTTTCTGTCACACAGCGTTGGGAACAGAGGGCAAGGCCTGCCGAGGCTGCCCGCTCCTCCAGGGATGGGCGGCGCTCAGACAGCACCTGTGTCCCTGCCCGTGGACTCCACTTCCCAGGACGTGGCCCTCTGTAGGCCGGATCCAGCCCTATTCTTTCGGACCCCTCGGTCAGGGGACCCAGGGCAAACCTCGCTGCGGAGAGTTTCTCACAGCACAGTTTCTCTTCGTTGGCGACTTCTCAGATGCCGGTGGACACAGAAATCACGTGTCCAGCAGTGAGGTCAGAACGCAGCCTCCCCAGGCCCAGTTGGCCACAGGCCTGTCGGTGGGGCCGTGGTCACTGTCTTTTGCTGCAGGGCTAGCCCAGTACTGAGATGGCCACGTCGCTGCTGATGTCAGGGCTGTGGGAGAAGTTGGCTTGTGTCTTGTTCTGGTTTTGGAGTCCCAGCCTTGTGCTCTACCCGTCTGGGAAGATCTCAGTTTATTTTAAGAAATGTCAAATATTTAAACTATCGCTAGATGACTTAAAATAATAAAAGCCCTGTTAATGAATTCATGTAGAACTCTCCCTCCCAGAGTCTGTAGAGGCGTGTGTATCTCTGCCCTAGGCATTTACGGGCTGAGAGTCAAAGGAGAAACAGGGCTTTTCAGAAGATGGGGAAGACTGGCCAACAGTGGGAATTTGGTCTCAAATGTGTGTGTTGGGGGTGGTTTCCGTGCAACTCAGCCGTCCTGTTGCAAGTGCTTGGATTGTAAATGATAGAAAACCCAAGACCAGCTTCAGGCACAGCTGTGTCCAGGTACACAGTGTCTGCAAAGCATCACCACCTTTCTCCATCTCTTGCATCCTCTGTGTTTTGGTTCGGGACTACCCTCAGGGGGACTCTGTCCCTGTGGCCAGATTACAGCCCAACTGCCAGCCTCCTCTGCGTGGGCAGAGGGCATTTGTCTCGTGGCTTTCCCACGGCATGCCTAGGTTGCCGCTGGTTATCTCAACGTGTGTGTGACCATCCCTGGATGAGCCCCTGTGACCAGGAGGTGCTGAGCTGTAACTGCCAGATGAAGACCATGTGGCCTGTCCTGATGCTGGGGTACCCAGTGCCTCTGAGCCACATGGTAGAAATGGGGGCAACTCAAGGAAAACTCGGTGTGGCTGCTGGAAGAGGGCCTCACTGGCTGGCTCTCCCCACAGAGGATGGCCCTTGCCCAGGGGCTCTTGGTGGCCCCATGAGGTCTCTTGTCCCTGCTGAGACCTCATGCTGTGCCACATCCGCCTTAACCTTTGCAGCTATCCTGAGGCAGAGTTCATGGTTCCCTTCCTAGTTCACAAACGGGGAAACTGAGGATCTGAAACAGCCATGCTGACTCAGCCTCATCCCAAGCTGGACAGAGCTGCCTATCCCAGAGCTTCCTGAGCTGCACCTGCTCTGACACACTGCCCAGAAGCCCTAGCCCCGGCGGCAGCCGGGCCAGGGCAGGGATCCTATGGCACAAGCTGCCTCCCTCTGAGAGGAGAGCAGAGCCCTGGCCAGGTCCTCTGGTTCGCTTGGGGGCTGTGAGCTGGCAGGTGAGGACCTCAGGGCCCCAGTGACCCACAGCAGTACCTGTGGGGACACACAGGGATCCCGGGCAGCTGTGAGGGCGCCGCACTGAAACACTGGGCTCCCGTGGCTTCTCGGCACCTGAGTATCTCAGCTGGAGGCGAAACGATGGACAGAAAATAAAATAAAGGCCCAGCAGGGACTGTCCAGGGACCTGCCAGGTGCTGTGGCCTCCAGCACGTTGCTGTGCCCCTCGGGCCGTGACTCCTCCTCCGCAGCAGCAGGCAGGGGAGGGGACGTCCAGCCCATGAGATTGTTTGGGGGTGGGGGTGGAAAGCAGCACCCGGGATCTCGGCTCGGGTCTGTGGTGTGAGTGTGGTGTGGGGGCAGCAGCGGCAGAGACAGGAAGGACAGCGGTAATGAGGAGGTGGCAGTGGCGAGGGTTACCGTGATGGTGTTAGCGATGATGGCAAAGATAATAATCAGGAGCGTCATAGCAGGGTCTCGGAGGCTGAGGCAGGTAAGTCACAGTTTCAAGCCTGGCCTGGGTGACCTAGTAACTTAGCAAGAGCCTGTCTCAAAACAGAACCAAACAAACATACAAAAAATGGACAGTGAAGTGGCCCCGGGTTCAATTCCCAGTACCTCAAAAAAAATAGTGTCACTGTGGATGACAGGAGCGATGATGATGATGGTGGGGTGGGGGCTGGGGACAATGTTCCTGTTACTACCGGTGCTGAAGAGGTCACCTCTCAGAGTGATAGTCTGCACCTGTAACAGTGGATCACCACGTTGCCCAGCTCCACCGAGCCGCTGGCCCTGCTTCTCCTGGGCTCCCAGCCTCCAGAGGCTTGCCTGGTGTGGCCCTGACTACCGCACTCAGCTTACACACCCTGTCCAGCCACCCTCAAACACAGCAGGAGGTTTCTACCCCAGAGCCTTTGTACTCACGGTTCCCTCTGCCTAGTACACACTTATCCAAGGATCCATGTGGCTCCTGCCCTTCCTGCATTCCGGTGACCTGCTCAGCTAAGCGGTCTTTGATTCTGTGTGACAGCAGCACCCTGAGTCACACTGTCCCTGGGCCCTTTCTGAGCATTTCCCCTGGTATTCCTCGTGGTGTTCACCACGTCCAGACAAGCGCACAGTGAGTGATTTATTGCCCATGTCTTTGTTAACCGAGTGGAGACTGTTTTTCCCGGTGCATGAGGACAAGGTCCGGCATGCGGTGGGATGGCAGGTGCCCACCAGGCTGGAAGTTGAGCTCCCACTCCTGCAGGATGTTGTCTGAGCAACGTCATCTGGGAGCCTGTGCCTGGGTAATGTCACTTGGGTAGTGCGTAATCCTAAACCACTTGAATTTTGAACCTCTGTGTATTTCATTTATATTTAAAATAATTAAGCTAAATAAACTTGTGGGGTTTTTAGGAAGTATTTTCTTTTTGTTATCTAGAAAGTAGACATCTCAATAGGGCTGTATTGGATCCCTGAAGAAATACATTGGAATAGATAAAACTTGCAGATGAGGAAACCAAGGCTCAGAGAAGCTGCATGATTTGCCCCTGGTCACACAGTTCCTAGGAAGTAGGTCTACTCATCAAGCTCAGGCTTCTGTCTCCCAAGCCCACACTCTGTCTTTCCAGGGACAAAGTACGGAATTTGGTCCCTATGGTGGCCTCTGGGGCCTGGTGCCCAACCCTAGCAAGCTAGGGTCAGGACCCCAGATGCCTGGCCCCATCGTCCCCACCAGGGAGACACCCTCAGCCCAGTGTAGGCTCCTTCCTCCTTGCCATAGCACACCCCAAAGCTGGAACAGGGACCCCTCTGAGTCTTGAAGCATGAGCATGGTGTGTGGGCAGACATGGGCGCTCACCCCCCTGCCCCCCCCCCCCCCCCACCACAGTGCAGACCTGTCCCGGGGTGGGGCCGCCCTCCTGACTAGCCCGGCACTAAGTTACTCAAAAGCAGGACCAGGCTGAAGGCTCCCAAAGCCTCATGGCCACATAGGGCAGGCCAAGGATCCTCTCATTCACATCCAAAGCTGCCCTTCCCCCTGCCATACCCAGGGCACAGGGACGAAGCTCCCAAAGTGAGCTGAGCCCCTGCTGGGCTATCTGCTTGAGTGTGGGATGAAGGACCCAAGTTACTGATTTGGGGGCAGTGCTGGCCAGTCACAGCCCTCAATCTTGCATCAGCCTTTGCGGGCCAGGAGCTTCCAGTGGCATGAGCACTGGGGCTGTCATGGGGCGAGTTTCCACTGCACACAGCCTCAGCCTTTTTCCCTGCAAGTCACCCTGACCACAGCAGCCGCTTGTCATGGCTCTGCCCATGAAGGTCAAAGTCGTGAAGGTCAAGGGTGTGCCCAGGCCTCTGTGAGTGCCCAAGTGTGCCTACTAAACTAGGGTTGTTCTAGCAGCTCCAGAATAAATTTTCACAAATAGGTGGCTTCCAACCACAGAAGCTCTCAGCCCTGCAGTGCATCAGTCTGTAACCTGGGGTCTGCATAGCTGGTCCCTCTGAGGGCTCTGGGGAGCTCCTTCCTGTCCCTGCCAGCTCCAGGGTTCTAGGTGTCCTTAGGCTTTGGCCAAATCCCTCGGTCCATGCCTGTATCTCTTCTGTGGTTAGATCCTGCCTCTGCCCCCCCCCCCAACCCTGGCACCTCTGTCTGATGAGGAGTCACTGATTTCCAGTCATCTACACCCCCAAAGCCCTTAACCTCATCACCTCTGCAAAGTCCCTTTGCCACCTAAGACTGCATAACCCCAGGTTATGGGATTAGGCTGTGGACGGACACCTTGGGGAGGCCCTTATTCAGCTGCCTGAAGCCACTGGCCCAGCTGGAGGCACCTCTAGGAGCAGAGGAGGAGGGTCAGGAAGTCCTTCCCGAGGTAACCGCTGAGAGCCAGATGGGGACTTTGAGGACTGGTGGGCAGGAGGCAAGAGTTCAAAGAGCATCCAGGTGATGAGCCAAGCAGGACACTCTGGAGACGCCACAGCTGTCCTGGGTCACCATGGCCACCACGCGCACCACAGGTATCAATCAAGTTCCCAGGATACACTGAGTGCGGGTCAGACTGCCCCACTGACTTCTGGGAACCACGGCTCACTGGGCGTCACTACGGGATCCTTCTGACTAGAGCGCACAGTGCTTGGAATTATCAGCCCGCTCCCAAGCTGCTCCCTCCTTCACCCACTGCTTATACACCACTGGGTGTTCCCTGTGTGATCAGTACTTCTCAGGCACAGGCGCTGCAGGACCAGCGCCCAGAGCCAGGGCACAGGTGAGCTGAAGGGAAGGGCCCCGGCAGTGCGAACGACTCCTGGTGGCCTCTGCTGTGAAGGATTTCGGGGAGAGGAAGCAGCTGTGCAGGGCCGGGGGACCAGCCAAGCAGCAAGGCTACAGTCCAGGGCTGGGAAGTGGTTGGCAAGTTTGGGGACCAGAAAGAAGACCCTGTGACAGGAGAGAGCATCGGGGTGGGGGAAGGCCAGAAGGGAATGCAGCGTGGGTTACTGCCCGGAGCCAGGCATCCACTCGGGCCACTGGAGACCAAGCGGAGGGCCCGGTCTGATTCTGCTTTGGAAGGTCGCCGAGGAGAAGGCAAGAAAGGGGCGCTGGGCGGAGGAGGAGAGACAGGGCCGAGGCAGGTGCTGAGACAGACGGGCAGAGGAAGGAAGGATCGGGAGCCTCTGAGGTGGGGCGAGAGGCAGGTGTCTGTCTATCCACAGGAGTTTTCAAGTCTACAGCCGGTAGTACCATTTGCAGAAGTGAGGCCTCTTGGGAAATCTAGGAGCAGCCGTATCCAGGTCCAGTCAGTTGATCTGGCCAGGGGAAGGGGAGGGGTGAAGAGAGAGGGGGGAATAAAAATGAACAGAAGAGGAGGAATGAAAGAAAAATTGGAAGGAAAGAAAGAGAAGCAATTACATAGTACAGAACAGGTGAAAGTCTTCCCCAGGTGGGACCAAGTGCACAGTGTGTGACCTTCTGGGCGCTTCCCTGTGTGTGTAGATAGAAGCAGGACCCTTTAGTGGTAGCTCCTTAGAGCTCCGACCTTCCAGCCCATTGGTTTCCTCGGGGCCTGCTGGGAGCCGGGCAGGGGAGGCAGGGACCCATGTGATGCACATCCCACGCAGTCTTCCCATCACCCCTGCCAGAGACCTGCTCGCCCCATTTTCCTGACAAACAGAGTCTTGGAGCAAGGTAATCATCTTCCCCCAGCCATCGGAGGTACACATGGGACCGGACCCAGCTCGTGCTGCAGTTCTGCCAAGGCCGAGCGTCAGTGTCAGACTAACATGCTTTGTTCATCCTTAGCTTGGTCACCAATGCGTGTGTCCCAGTCCTGCCTGTGCAGACCTGGGCAGGTGTGAATATGGCTTCTTCCTTGAGGCCCGCCACTCTCGCCCAGGTTGTGACACTCGGTGGCCCTGAGATGCCTCGGTGGCACCTTGAGCTTGAAATGTCTATGGGGTGAAAAAGGTTTTTCCCTCCCGCCTGTGGCCTCATGCTTAGCCCAGGGCCTGGTGCGGAGAGGGTGGTCAGCAGCGTTTGCACGGACAGGTGGTTGGATAGATGGACAGAGAGAAGGATGGGTGGGCGGAGGACACCCGCCTTCCAGGAACCGTAGTTACACACAGCAGAAGCTGACAAACTCCCAACCGTAGCTCTATTTTCACATAGCGTTGTATTAAATCACAGCTTCGTGCATTGATTCACATACTGTTTAAGGCTGCATTTGCAGCCGAGATGCATCCTTGCGGCTTAGTCGGTGCCCTGGGCGGGTGTGGCCTTGTGTGGACTCCCATTCCTAGAAGGTCTCCTTCTTGCCATGTGGCCATCTGCCCTCACCACCTTGGAATTCTTACCCCTTTTTTAACAAAGGCCCCGTGTTCTTATTTTGCACCAGGGCCCATCAGTCATATAGCCAGTCCTATGCGTAGGGCCTCCGAGGCCTGCAACACGCACTGTCTGGCCCTTCTCGGAGAAAGCCAGATGGAAGTGGGACAGGCTCCTCACTCAGAAAAACCCAAGGTAGACAGCAAGGGGTACGCATGGCATCTCGGGAGTTTGGAGGGCAGAGAAGTCCTCACAGAGCTGGGGATGTGAGGCCAGCAGCAGCTTGGCACGGGAGGCACGTAGAGGCTGGGAGCAGGGATGTCAATGGGTGCAGACCAGGAGGTCAGCGTGGACAGCAGTGTGCCACAGGGAGCCAACCTCCTTCCGCCCTGGCCACTGCAAAGGATGGCCAAACCCGGCATGCATTATTCAGTGCAGAAGAGAAAGGAGCAATTATACATCGATTTCTATCCACCTTCTGGCATTTTGTTTGCCTTCAAAGCCTCAAGCTGCCGTGGTCTCCACCGCAGGATTCGGGCTGGCTTAAAGCTTATGGCACTGCTGATGTGGACACAGAGGGCCAAGGACACTCCTCAGAGGGGAGGAACAGGGGCCGAGATGTTCTTCCCAAACTGTTAGCAGGAGGAAGTTCAAGATTCTGCATGAGAAACTGTTTAAAACAGTGGAGCTTTTGCATCTGAGGCAGGGAGGTGAAAGTGAAGCCACAGGTGCAACCAGAACCGGAAAAGCCCAGCAGTGGGCAGGGGCTGGGCCTGGCAAGGGAGCTGCCTGCTCTGCGAATATTTGCTGAATGGCTCTTGCCACATTGCAGATCAAGGAGGGGCAGAATAACGGGGCCTGGTGGCCACACCTTCCTCTTTGCAGCCCAGCGGCCTCTTGCCGGGGGACTGGGGCTGTTAGACATGTTGAAAGCCGGGGAGTCCGGTAGGCCAGAACCCCTCTTGGCCGGGCCCCACCTCCTCTCCCTGGGCCCTTCCCAAGCATAGAGGGATAGCGGCCAAGAGGAAGCAGGTGCCACATCCAGGCAGCCGAGGTGGGACGCTGTAGAGCTGCCTAGGGACCGGACTGGAAGAGCAAGTGTCCCAAGTGCAGGTCTTTGAGAGGCATGTGTCCTCCTGGGCACATTTCTGCAGCAACTAAGTTATTAGGAAAGTACCCAGCTGCCCAGTGAGTCAGAGGAGCTGGGGCAGATTCCGCTGGCCCCTAGCCCCTTCCTACTTCGCCTTTCCGGGCTGTGTGAGTTTCCAGGGCTCGAGAAACAAGCCACCAATTCCGCTGCTGAGACAGCAGCAACTTGTTCTCTCCCGGTGAGAAGGCATGCACCTGCCAGCATGTTCCCTGCGAAGGCCCCGGGGAGGGCTGGCTCTTCCCGCCTTCTCCAGCCCCTGGCAGCTGCGGGCCTTCTGGTGAGCCCAACCCCTGCCTCCTTCCTCCTTCACAGGGCCTGGTCTTCTCCTCCCCCTGTGGCTTCTCTGTGTGTCTCCTACAGGCACAGCTGTCGGTTGGTATAAGGGCCACTCCGATAATCCAAGATTGAACATTACATCTTCAGGGACCCTTTTCTAGATAAGGTCACATCCACAGGATCCTAGGTTAGGACGTGGGCATGACTTCTAGAAGCCACCATTCAGCCGCCGATAAATGAACCCCAGTGGGGGATTCGTCTTCTTAGGAGATAAAGGCAGAAAGGGCTTGGGGCCCTCTGGCCTGTGTGCTAGCACTGAGACTCGCCTACATGTGTCTTTGGCAGGCTGTCCCTCTCCAGAGGCTGGGACTGCGTGCTCAGCATCTGAGACGGTGGCAGGGCTGGGCTGACATGTATAAGTATGTGCTCAGTGAGATAATAGATGGCTAGCAGGGTCCCTGCCCTCCCTCCCCCATGACTGAGCCTTGGTACCACAGGTCCCACTGGAGTATAGAGATGAGGGGAGGTGGCCCTCCGGAACCCATCTCAGATTCCCTGCATGGGTACCAGGTTCAGGATGGGGTGGGGTAACATTGGGGCCCATAGACATGAGTCTGCCATGGAGCACTTAGGCAGTGCTGTGGGGATGTCTTCGGAAACAGATGTGGGAGCCCTGTAGAAAGAGAAGAATTTGGATTGGAAATAGTTGAAATACATGGGTTGTTGAGACAAACAGGGAGGATAAACATAGAAACAAGGGTGGCGGGCAGAGCTCACCAGGTGGGGATACCCACATTCAGAAGCACACAGGAGACAGGGGCCAGGGGAGGTCCCCAGGTAGGAGCGAGAGGTGCCACAGAGGAGACTTTGTGGGAACAGCATGTCCTCGAAGGCCCAGCATGGGTGGAAGAAACATCCTTCACTACGTGCCAGTGGAGGGCCCTAGGAAAGGGGCTCTCGGCCCTTGGTTTTGACCTTTAAAAAGGTTGTCCATTATCTAGATGCACCATGCCCAACATACCGTGGAAAGCAGCTGCTCAGAAACACGTGACCCTGGCAAGCTCACTGGGCTTCGTGTGAGTGCTTTACAATGTGTGTTCTTCTCTCTATGTGTGTGATATCTGGGCCTCTGTAATTGATTTTCCTCCAGGGCATTGACATGTGTATTACTGATGTTTGAAATTTGCACTCCAGGGAAACCCAACCTCTAGACCTGCACCCATGTGGGAACAGGGGTTAAAATTGCTGTGTTGCTTCCAGATGTTGGAACTGTGGAGAGAGGGCCACACAGGCTCTCATGCAGAGACACTGTAAACTCAGGCAGTGACCCTCAGCAGAACAGCCACACTAGGTGTGTGTGCATGTGTCACCGGGGCAGGGATTCCTGTCTGTGGCATCCCTCAGGATAATAACAGACCCAAACAGGCTTGAGGGTCTCAGGGAAAATGTGTTGAAATATAGTAGCTCCCTGTTTGGCCTTCTCCATGGGTGGAGGGAGCTGAAGGATTTTTTAAACACTCTGCAGTATTGTCATTTGAACAGAAAGGCGCGTGGAACTTCACACGTTTCTGATTGTGTCTCTGGTGGAGGTTAAATAAGAGGTCTTTATTTTTATAAAGTTGTCAACACTCCAGTGTGGGGGCTTTACCACCACACAAGGGCCGGAGGCGAGGAAAGGTGAGCGCACGGCTGGGCCCCCTCATCCCAAGAGTACCAGACCCAGCCAGGAGTCTGTCGAAGCAGGAACTCACTTTATTCAGGAAGTACAGAAGCTTATATAGGGTAGAGGGAGAACGTGGCAAGGAGGGGAGAGCAGGCGATTGGACGTGGTGTCTACATAAGTGGGTGTCAAGCCAATCAGCGGATGACCATGCAGGCAGGCGCCGGGCTTTCATAGCAGTAATATTGGGATCATGCGCAGTCCACCAGGGTGGAAATGGCTTGGCCCAATCATCTTCCTTGGTACACACCCGAGGTGGCCGCCCCCCAGGATTTCCAGTGGGCACCATCTTAGATATCACCCCACACTCCAGTAGCAATGAACACACCTAGGTGTCTGGATCTTGGCCTGTCTTAGTTACTTTCTTATTACTGTAACAGAATACCCAGCATCCACCACTTAAGAGAGGGGAGATTTATTTTAGCTCATAGTTTCAGAGAATCTCACACAGACTGTGTATGGGCAGCCAGCAAGGATGGAAATACATGGCAGAGGCTGCTCACAGCATGGCAGACAGAAAGCCAGCTGAGGCAGGAGCAAGCCCATGTCCGGAGATTCAGGCAGGGCCAGAGCCTTCCCAGGAAGAAGCTCTCACAATGTTTCTTCCTCCTGTATCATTTAGTTCAAGCTGGCATTTGGGCCCCACAAGAATCTATCCTTTCTAGCCAGGCCTCACCTCCCAAGACCACACAGTTACATAGATACCCCACTACATACAAATACATGAGGCTTTTGGGGGGACGGTCCAGATCCAAACCATAGCAGCTTCTAAATCTCATTCACAAGTAAAAGGATCCCAGAGCGCCTCAGAGACGTGGCCATCCCAGGGCAAGAATGAGGCTGAAGCATCCTATTGAACCAGAGGAAAGACAGACTTGGGAGTCGTGAGAACAGAGTTGGTGGGGGTGGGGGGGTCACAATTCTGACCACAGAGGAGCCACAAGAATGGGCTCCTCCTGCCCCCTCCACAGCTTTAGGCCATGACAAAGACAGAATACTTAGAACTGGCTTTGTGGTATTGGAAAGGTAGCTCAAGGCTGAGGTTGCAAAGAAAAGAGAAGCAAATCCATCAGTGCATGCTAAGCGTGCAGTTTTTCTTACTGGAGGCACTGTTCAGGCTGCGGTGCAGGAAGAGGACGCAGGCAGCCCGCAGTCTCCTTGAGTTGAAGATACAAAGGTCTTCCGAGTTTGGAGAGGCCAACATATTTAAAATTTGTGCAGCCGAGTACTGGAGACAGCATGTTGCACACAAAAAGTGAGAGCTCCCGAGGCCTGTGGAGAGGTACCCTGGGGTGTTTGGCCAAGTGATGGTCTGCACAGGCAGGAAAAGAAGCTACCCAATAACCGGAACAAAAAGCTGTAGGAAGCAGTAGATCCAGCGCAGCTCCAGGCACACACAGGGCTGGGACCGGCTCGCTTCCCCCCAGCTGGAGTAACGAGATGCCATGGCACACAGGGCTTCCAGCAGCTGTGTCGGGGCTGTTTCCTGGATCTGCACATCACAACCTAGATGCAGACAGCGAAAGGCTTCAGCTGGTTCTGCACCACTTAACCCCATGCAGAGAGAAACCGGGCAACAACAATAGACCCAGAAGTGAGACAAATGGTGAAGTCAGACAGAATGTTAAGACAATGAAAAGTGTGTTCCACATCCTCAGGAAAACAGAGAAGCTCTACAGTAATACATCAGAGACCTTTCTATACAACAGGTAAGAAAAAGAATGAAAGGTCCGGAAGTAGAGTGCCGCGTGGAACTCCTCCAGTTGACAAAGCATAGACTTGGGTTAACAATAAACAAGACATCACAGAACTCAAGATCAATGAAGTTGAAGGCCTGGACATAGAAACTAGTCTAAGTAAGGCACAGAAACAATAAACCCTGAGGTGACACACAGAACAGCAGTAGCTGTGACTTGTAACTTACAACACCCACGAGTGGGCTGATGCGCACATAGGAGGTATTCAAGAAAGGGGCCAGGAAAAGTGCTTGAGAGCCAGTGCCCGAGAGTTGCCCATTGTTAATGAACACTATAATCCCACAGACAAATAAATAAAATAAAATAAACTGTTGAAAACAAACAATTAGAAAAAGAATCTTGAAAGCTGTCAGAGAAAATGGACATTCCAGGGGAGGAATCCAGCTAGTGTGGCATAATTTTCGACTGAGTTTATGCTGGTCAGAAGACAATGGAAGGACATGATCTTTCAGTATTTAAGGTACAAAAGGAAACAAATTTCCAGCCTACATTCTACACTCAGCAAAACTGTGTTTAAAAGGCAAAAGACTTTGTCAGAGAAAACCACAGCCTAGATAGCTCATGGCTACCAGATCTTTACCACAAGAAATGATAAAGGAAGGTCTTCAGGCAGACAGAAAATGGTAACAGGTAAAATTTGGATCTGCATCCATGTATACAAAGGACCACAGTTAAATAATGGTAACCATAGGAGTTAAGATAATAAACATGGTCTCATTGTTAATCTCTCTAAAAGACAACTGACTAGCAAAAAAAAAAAAGAAATAGAAATAGGGCATTATAGGGGTTATGACATACACTGATATAAAATGAGTGAAAATACAAAGGATGAGAGAAATGGAAGTCTATTGCTGGAAGGAACTTAAATGACATGCGAAGTGGTATAATATTATTTGCAAGTAGACTGTTCTGACTGAATCGTGTACAATACAGGCTCAGGAGCAACCACTACATGAAAGCAAGATAAAAAGAGAGACAGTAATACAAAATGAAGACAAATGGAATAGACAAAAACTTAATTAATATAAAGAAGGCATACTCACATACATATGTGTACATGGTAGATTTATGCTTATCTTTAGTAAAAAAATTCATTAAATGTAAATATAAATATACACACTCCAACAATTTGTGTCAAAAAGCAAGACCCAACTGTTCTCTACAAAAGGGTCAAAGAAGTCAGCTTGAAGATGCTTCTGATGGCCAAATCTGGAACAACTTCGGTACAAAAAGGAATTAAAGAACACCAATAGTAACAGATTGTAATCCATTAGGTAAAATATCAATCTGTGAAAACAATGGAAATAAATTAATAATCAGGAATGCTGGGCATGATGACACAATCCTGTAATTCTCAGCACAGGCAGAGGGATTGCAAGTTTGAGGCCACCCTGGCCTACCTAGTGAGGTGGTTTGTTCGTTTATCTGTCTATTTGTCTGTCTGTTTGTATTCAGAGCCCTCACATGGAGCTACATCCCCTGTTCATTTTATTTATTTTGAGATAAGGTCTCAGGAAGTTTCTAATTTCCTCAGATGGTCTCAAACTTGCAATCCCCCTGCTGTGGCCTCAGTGTCCCAGAGTCCTAGGGTTGCAACCAAACATAGTGAGTTCAAGGCCAGTCTGAGCTGTACTGCTAGACCCTGGGGTTGCCAGGGGAGGGGAAGAAAGGAAGCTCTTCCTTACAATAAACGGTGGCTGGAGAAGGAAATTTTCAATGGATCTTAAAGCCATTCTTGATAGGAAATGTTGGATGAGAAACAGAAGATGTATGTAGTCATAAAATGTCTCCCCATAAATTTCCTACCAAGTTCAAAAATAGCAACTGACTTACATTCTTAAAAACCATTAAGGTCACAAATGACAAAAGAAAGCTGAACTAGGAAGGCACAACAGTGCAGTGTGATGCTGGGCCTGAGAGAGAATCCTGGACTCGGCAAAGCAACTCCGTTAAGGACCTCATCATTTGAATTGTCTGTGCAATTTAAACATTGATTGTGGACTGGATAATATTTATTAATATACATGTCCTGATTTTTATCATTTGACCTTGGCTTTCTAAAATGTCTTTAGGCAGGAAGAAGTATAGAGTGAAATATTTAGTCTCCGATTTATGATCGGATGGTGCAAGGGAAAAAAATAATGTCTAGATAGATACAAATAGGAAGCTCAGGGAGCTCTCAGTCCCATGCTGAACTTGAGTTGGAAGAGGCGGGTCCGGTAGTCAAGTGGAGGACCATGACCTGAATGAACCAGAGCAGCTGAAAAAGCTCTTTATTGGTGGTCTGAGTTTCAAAACTGCAGATGATAGGTTAAGAGGACATTCTAAGAAATGGAGCACACTCATCGTTGTGTGGCAATGTGAGACCCCCAGACAAAGCTCCAGGGATGTTGGCTTTGTGACTGGCTCTTGTGTTGAAGAGGGAGACGCAGCAATGTGTGCTCCACCACACAAGGTTGATGGGCGTGGAGTGAAGCCAGAGAGAGCTGCTTCTAGAGAGGTTTCTGTAAAACCTGGTGCCCATCTAGCAGTGAAGAAAATGTTTGTTGGTGGTGTTAAAGAAGATATAGAAGAATATAATTTGAGAGACTACTTTGAAAAATTCGCAGGATTGAAACTATAGAAGTTATGGAAAACAGGCAGAGTGGGAAAAAGACAGGATTTGCATTTGTAATGTTTGACGATCACGCTACAGTTGGTAAAATTGTTGCTCAGAAATACCACGCTATTAATGGGCGTAATTGTGAAGTGAGAGAGGCCCTTCCTAACGAGAGATGCAGTCTTCTGGACCACAGAGAAGTTGTGCAGGTGGATCTGGTAACTTTATGGGTCATGGAGGAACTTTGGAGGTGGGGCTGGCAATTTTGGCCATTGTGGAAACTTTGGTGGACAAGGAGACTGAGGTGGCGAAGGTGGGGGCAGCAGCGGTGGTATGGAGGAGGTGAGGGTGGACATAATGGTTCTGGAAGTGACGGTGGCAACTACGGTGGTGGTCCTAGTTATAGTCGTAGAGGAGGCCAGGGTGTAGGTGGACCGGGATGTGGAAACCAAGGTGGAGGATATGGAGGTGGAGGAGGATATGACGAGGACGATGAAGGGCGACATTTCGGTGGCAGTAACCATGATGTCAGTGGGAACGATAATGATTTTGGAAATTATAGTGGACCACAGTAATCAAATTCTGGACCCATGAAGGGGGCAGTTTGGGGCGAAGCAGCTCTGGCAGTGGTGGTTATGGATCTGGTGGTAGAAGTGGTGAATATGGTAGCAGAAGGTTTTAAAAACAAAAAAGGGTTATAGTTCTTAGCAGGGGAGTTCAGAGCGAGGAGTTGTCAGGAAGGCTGCAGGTTACTTTGAGACAGTCTTTCCAAATGCATTAGAGGAAGTGTAAAAATCTGCCACAGGCGGAACGATGCTCCATCGTCAGAAAAGTTATGCCAGCTTAAACAGGAACCCTTCTGGCTCAGGACCGTCACAGCCACAGTTGACACAAAGTGCAGTTATTGACTGACGAGGGACGGTGTCAGTTAGCTGTCCACTCCAGAGGTCTTTCATCTGTTGTAGCTCTTGTCAGGTATGCCACCCTGTAATTCATGACAGTGAT
The DNA here is from genome assembly GCA_004027205.1 of Ctenodactylus gundi. Taxonomy (NCBI): domain Eukaryota; kingdom Metazoa; phylum Chordata; class Mammalia; order Rodentia; family Ctenodactylidae; genus Ctenodactylus; species Ctenodactylus gundi. The sequence goes on from PVKB01001036.1 coordinate 393,984, forward strand.
ACCAGGAATAAAAAAATTAAGGAATTTTTAACTTTTCATATTTGTGGTTCAGTGTTGCCACGTTTTAGTGCAGAAACTTTAACAAAACGCAATTTGGAAGGTGTTCCCTTGTGAGTTAACAAGAGGACCGTTGCTAACTACTATTTTGTATGAGTTTTGCTAAGTTAATTGTAAAGAAACACCTGCTGCCTTGCTGTTTCAGGGGGTGTGTCTCTTCTCCCCGTTTCCAACCCATGTTGTGAGTGGACACCCACATGGGGAGAGAATAGCTATTTATGTATTTGCAATGTGTGCTTTAGATACATGGGGTTGGGTATTTAAATCAGCATAGTTGCAAACTTTAATAGCATTAAGATAAGATTTAAATGAAGAATCTCAAAATCTCTTAATTGTTTTTTGTGCATTTTCTTTCAAAATGTAACGGCGATTTTAGTGTGATAGATTTGCTGAGTCCTAGCTGTGTTTAAAACGCCTCCATCCTCCATCTACCTATGTCACAAACTGCTGCCACAGTTTTTGGATATAAAGAAGGTCTCCTGCCCTCGAAACCTCTGGAAGAGGGTAGTGAATGTTCTCTCTCACCCACCTTAAAAACCATTCTTAACTTGTTCAGATACAGGACCACTAGGCCTGCTATGTCGGAGCAAACTAGTGGGTACCTGGTATTGTTTGTTTGGGTTTTTTTTTTTTTCTTTTTAAAGCACATGAGAGGCCCATAAATCTTGGATTTCTTTTCTTGGTTCAATTTTTTTCTTTGCCCAGTACAAAATTCTAAAGGAATTGAATAAAATCATGCATTATAGAACCCCTCACTGGCTGGCACGCTTTCCTGTTTTACCCTGTACATTTTGCTGAGTGACGCTGGGGACAGTTTAGGTATCATTGTTCAGAATGACTTAATGCAGCAGAAATATAGCACAGTCATAGCTTAGTACAAGCTTCTCACTTCCCAAAGAACTGAATTCAAATTTGGATTAAATCCCCAAGGAACATGCTGTCGCTCCTGTGACACCCAAATCGTGCCAGTGTGAGTTAAGATCCCGGTTGAGAAAAGCTTTAGGTTTAAGGTGATCTAGGTACACATCTCAATGTCTCCCGTTTTCACCCAAGTATGCACCCTGCTGTTACGGCAGTTGAACGTTGAGTTCCAGATTTTTACTTGTTTTTACAGAACTAAGCAAAACAAGCAGTAAATGGGGGAATGGGGGTTGGTGTTTGAATGTGCTCTCTCGGTGCTCCAATCCTGTGCCTCTGGGCATTACTGATGTTTGGATACATGGATTGCCAGCATGGAAGTTGGTCTTCACAGATACTGAGCTTTCCAGAAAACATTCAGTACCTACATACGTAATAGACAACATTCCAATGTTGATGGGCACGTGTGAACAACCAGTGTGGGAAATAGGCTAATACCAGAAAATGGCTGAGTCCTTACTAACTAAAAGTGTGTCTGTGTAAATGGACACGGTCAGTGTTCATGATTTAATCCCAGGTACCTGGTCAAAATATTACTTGGGAAACATTTTATCAAAATTAAGCTAAGTTGTCTCAAGTTCTTTTATCCACATAATAAAGGTTGAAGGAACGGAGGAAGACGAACATTTCCTGGTTTTGTTTGTGAAGTTGTCTGACACAATCTTGGCAGTATCCTTTAATGATATACAGGGCCCATTGTACCGTTCACCAACTTTCTGAGTTCTGGAACTAGCTTACTGGTAAAAATGTTTGCAGTGAGCTGATCTAGTCCCGTCTGCTTGCCACACTGAAACACGGAAGCGAGTCTAGCAGAAGGGAGCGCTTTGCCTTTGGGACATCATGAGAGACAGTCGCTGGGTCCAGCGTGTAGACCTGCCAGGAAGGGCAGGCAGCATTAGGTAGGGCTTGAATTTGAGGGGTTTTTTTTACTTATTAAACAGTAATTTTTGTAATAAAAAAGGCAGATAGACATGAGGGAACAGAAATAAGATAAGGAAAGATGGAGAGAGAGAGAGAGAGAGAGAGAGGGTGAGAGAGAGAGAGAGAGAGAAAGAGAGAGAGAGAGAGAGAGAGAGAGAGAGAGTACAAAGCAGTTCCTAGCTGAGCCCAGCCCAGCACGGTTCAGCAAGCAGTCTTTGCGCCTTTTCTAGGCACTTGCAAGTCTGTTAAAAAAAACAATGACCCATCCCAGGAGCCTACCCTGCTCTTCCGGTCAGAGGCCAGCTCAGCCACGCTCTAGAGCCTACCTCAGGCACCACCTGTGTGCTAGAAAGTTCTCTTTGCGCACACGGAAATCACACGTGAAGAGGAAGGCTTGCTGAGAGCAGGTTACCAAGAGTCCGTGTCCCATGTGGTGACATGCTTGAGAATACTGGGGACGCCAGCAAGTAGCCGGGAAGAGTGCTCGACCACGCCTCCAGGGCAGCTCAGCAGTCCCCGGAGCTTCCAGCTCTCCCGGATGTGAGGTGGGGCGCAATTGGCACAGGTGATATTTTCCTCACTGGATTTTTCAAGGGAAGCTCTCTGCTTCCCAAGGCTCTGGTCCCCCACACCCAGGTGAAAAGGCCTTCCATGACAGCCCCACCCCCACCTGCTGCAGGCGGAAAGAAGGACTCCAGGGCGGTGGGACAGATGCGCTCAGGTTTCAGAGTGCGCAGACGCAGGACCAGAACAGATTCACGTTGCAGAAAGCTGCACAGGCGGTGAGGCCTTTGTTCACCTGGGGTCTGGCCGCGAGGGAACGGGAATGTGCCTCTCCTCTCTGCTGGGTCTTCCCTGGCTCTGGACCCCTCAAGGCATGCCCACTCTGGCCAGAAACCAAGCAACGGGAGAGGGGCCAGCCCTTGATCCCTGGGACGCCATCCCAGAGAGTCAGGCTAGCCTGGGCCCCCCAGGGAGGAGCAAACTGACCCTGGCACAGGAGAATGGTGCAGGAATCTCGGTGGAAAGAAGTCTGAGTCCTTTGGCTCAGCAGAAGCACCAGCGCTGGTCTCCCCTGCAGAGCCATTTAGAGGGTTCTTATCTGTTCACGTGTGAGCACACCAGTGCGAGATGGCAGGTCACAGCTGATTGGCATCTGCCACCAGTCTTGGGAAGAAGGGGCTGGGGTGCACTTTGCAATGAGTGCACTCCTGAGATCTCCTGACTCAGCTTCGGCAGCTTAAGAGAACTCACCAGAGCTCTGGGCAAAAGGACACAGGCAGGTGCTAGGAAGATCACAAAGGCAGGTGGAGTGCTTTGCAGGAGTAAGTCCAGCCTAGCTGGTTGTTATCCCAAGCTCCCAGGAATGCAGCAATTGAACGTGAGTGAAACCAGCCGGGACACCGAAGGAATGACAATCCAAGGTCTCAGGGCCAGAAAGGGTCCAAATAAGCCCAGAGTATTTGGTCAAGGCCACCGGTAAATAATTCCGTAGCTTAATAGCTTAATCGATCTGGTCAGAAGACTCCGAGACTCCTCCTGGCCACGCATGAGGCAACGCGAACATCTAAAGAAGGATAGTGTGATAATGAAGGATCCTGGGGCCGGAAAATGAAAGGGGGATGTTAAAAGTAAAAACTAAAAAAACCTGGGCGAGTTCTGGAGCGTTAGTACTAATGTGTCAGTGCTGGTCTAGTAATTACAGCAAATGCGGCCGTGATAATGTAAGGTGTTGGTTAACAGGGAAACTGAGAGCTGTGTATCAGAAACTTACAATTTGTTTGTGTTACTGAAAACGAAAAGATCCACTCTATGTGGAAATGAGAAATGTGGTTAAAATAGACTGAAACACACCAAGCTAAGTGTTTGAAGGAGGGAGAGAGAGAGGAAAAGGAGAATTCTCTATCAAGAATAGCTTCTGTTTATATTTTGACTCTCTGAAAGTTTTCTTCTCAACTGAAAACACAAATATCTCTGCATGGGTGTTGGAAATGCAATGACTTCCAGCCATGACACTCTGAAATAATGTTGATGATTGCGTAATAGAGTGACCATCATAAAACGAGACCCAGAGAGACCTCTGAGAGACGCAGTCCCGTGGGGCGATGAGGCAAGGAGTTTCTCCCCAGCGGTCAGATGCAAGAAAAGGAGAACAAACAGAGAGCTTCCCAGAGCGCCCCATTTTACAAGCTCTGTATTTATGGGCAGTTTCTGCTTGGTCTGACACTCTGAGAAACAAATTGTATCTTTGAAGAATGAACGTTTTAAATACTAACCAAAGCCGCTTTCCAAATACCTCCAGCTCGGAGGGTTCTGCTTGCAACCCTCCCTTGCAAAAGTTACATTGACCCTAGGTATCCACGGGAAAAATAAAATAACTTGCCAAATATTTTTGTGAAAATAGAAACTTTCCGCTTTATGAGATATTATTTTTGTCTTCCATCTGTACTCAAAGTAAAACAAAATATTAAGGCTTAATTCCAGTTTATTTCAACAGTTTAACTTTGCCCCTGAACTTGGAAATAAACATTTATTCAATGGATGAACTAGTGGATTTGAATTTTTGAGAGATAGTAAACATTGTACTATTTAATAATCTATCCAGTTTCTGTAAACTGTATCAATTTATTAGATGTTTTAGCTTCCTTTAAGGTTGAATAAAGTTTAAGGTTCATATAGGATTCTTTCAAAGATCAGCTTGTATTCCCCCTCGTCTTACCTCAGAAGTGGCTGTGGGTGTTATATCCCTGCACAGGTTTAACCGAGTTATTGAGGTTAAGCCATGGAGGCGAGAGTGGCTTATCGATTAGAGGTGTGATCGAATTTTAGGAAATCCAGGCCTTGAGACTTGGTCCTGGGTTCCTCCCCTTTCCCACCCCCATGCCGCTCCGGCCACCAGATGCTGTTCCACGCATGTTGGAGATGACGCCAAATTGTGGCTGATATCTGCCCATCGGGCAGGAAATCATACATACCTGGGGGCCTCATGGCTATGCCAGAAAGTGGACAGACAGGATCCTGGGCCACTGTGTTTGCCAGTGGAAACAGGTTCTTCTTGAACATCGAGGTCTCTGCCTGGCATCTTGGGGTTTAGGCGTATGCCCCGTGGACATCTGGGCACACGCTTCCCGGACGACAAGCTGCTGCGTTTTCTTTCTGAACCACAACTGTTTTGTCACGGCCGCCACCATTGATGACAGCCCATGATTGATTTTCGGTGGCATCTGTGAAGAGTTGGCTGTGACCCCTGGGAGGTGGAATCTGAGGTACATAAAGGTATCAGTCGTCAGCTCAGCAGGGTGAGCCACTGCAGGGCATGAAACGGATCAGGATCTCAGGGCTGCTGCCAGCACCCTGTCACCACTTCCTGTCACCTGGCAGAGGAGCGGGAGGCCTTTAGTCTCAGGGCCAAAGAAGGGTCTGACTTTGCCACCAGTAGACCAGATTTCAGATTCCGACTTGGCTCTTGATGGCCAAGTCACCGGGAGCAGGTGACTTCCCCTCTCAGTGCCTCAGTTTCTCTTTCTGTCAGATGAGGATTAGTGGCCGTTTCTGCCCTGGAGGCCGTCCTCATGATGACCCAAAGACCAGTATGAGGTGTGGTGCCGCCGTACAGTCGGCATGGAATAAGTGATCCCTTTTGTGTATCTGTTTAGCCGGTAGTGATTTGAGCTGTTCCAGGAAAGTTTATGGGCTCTGGGGGAGGATTTTTAAAATATTAGTCTTGGATTTGCTTGCCTAGGTGAATGCTGGAAGGTAGTGGGAGGAATAACTATTCCAGGAAGTACAAGGAGGAATGGGCGAGTGGCCAGCAAGGCCCACTTGGTCTCCCGTAAATCTCTGTGCCGTCTGTGTTGTACACAGATAGGAGTGATCCCTCTATCCTTGGAGAAGACAGGCTGCATTCTGGGAAATTCACTTGCACATTGTCTGATGGCGACCTTCCTCCTGGAGAGGTCCCTCACCAGCAAAGTCCAGTGTCCAGCTCAGGGTCCAAGGCACGTAATGCCAGACTCGAATCCTAAGTGACCACACAGGTGCCCCGGGGCCAGGGAGGGTCCTAATGTGATGCTGGTGGCAGAGGGGCCTTGCAAAGGTTGAGATTGTTGGCTGAGGAACCTCCATCCCACAGCCGGGCAGCTCCATGCCACCCACTCAGCGTCACATCCCTGACCTCAGTTTCCTCATCTGTAAAATGGAGATTCTAGCAGGGCTGTGGGGGACACGAGGAAAAAGGGCGCATCTGAACATGCTTTTTGTGTTGTTGTTGTTGTGGGTTTTTTTTTTTTTTTTCCTGTTTTGGTACTGGGAATTGAACCCAGGGCCTTGAGCATGCCAGGCAAGTGCTCTACCACTAAGATACCTCCTCAGCCCCATTAGGACATTCTTCTGCAAGAGAGGAGCCCTGGGACACGTGGACAACCAAAGCCAGCAATTGTTCAGACTTGGGGCAGCCTAACCAGCATCTTATGCACTTTTTCACTTGGAGGGACGTTATTGAAATAGTATAGAAAAGTCACAGATCACAGCCCCTCTGTGAGGACCCCTGGACACGACCTCCCCACCCGTCACCATGCAACTCAGGTGGCCTCTGGGTTTTGCTCAGCATCGTGCCTGAGTTTTGCCCAGTGGTTGCATAGAGCAGTTGCTCATGTTCACTGCCCAGATGGGTTCCACTGTGATAGATGGCCATTCTCCCGGTGCTACACGTGGGCAGCTTCTGCTGTGTGGGGAGTGACAAAGGAAGCTGAGGAAACCCTCCTGAACTGGCCTATCAGTGACGGGGTCTTCCCCAGGAAAGGGGTTATAGGGTCATGGCACTTCCTCCTGCTTAGCTCCTGGAACCTTGCAGGGATGGCCAGTAGCCTGCCCTCCTGCCACCTGGATTGTCCAGTTTCAGTTTAGAGGTTTGCAGGTTTCTCCTCTGGAGAGTGTATAATGGTTCCTTATTGTTCAGGGTGTTTCTCTCAGTACTCATGATGGCCTTTTGGGGGACGTGCTTGTACAGGCACACTGTTTGAGCTGGGCTAAGAGTGGCCCATATGTGGCTGATCCAATCCTTTGTAACCCCTGTGTAGTTCAAGTAGCTTCTCCTCTGTGACTCTCTTCCTGTCCTCGCTGGTGTCCTTGGCCTACAAAAATTCCCATGTTTATCAGAGTGTAATTTCTCCACATCCTCCCCTGTGGCCCTGTTTAAGAGATGCTGTCTATCCCGAGGTCACAAGGACAGTCTCCTGTGGTCTGTTGTGGGAACCTCCTTGTGAGACTGCATGTATCTGTCTTTGTGTGTGGTGTGGGGTAGGAGGTCACGGTCCAGCTTCTTCCCTGTACGTATATCCTCACTGTTCATCCACCCCGTGCTACTTACTAAGAAGACGTCCCTTTCTCCTCCTCCTACACTGAACCTTTCAGCAAATCCAATGATCAGTTCGTGTGAGTTTGCTTCTGAGCCCACCTTGTTCCTTCGGCCCACGTGTCTGTCCTGCACTGAGACTACACGTCTCTAACCATTGTAGTTTATACGTCATTTCAGGTGATGTGGAGCCTCTAGGTCTCTCTTCATGGTGATCTTTTCATTGCTGGCCTTTTACAAGTCAATTTTAGGACTTTGTTGTCAAGTTTCAGTATGTACGTGCACATACACACACATGTTTATGCATACACACACACACAAACACATGCACGTGTGTACACATACATATCCCTCCCTTCTGGCATTAGTCTGGGGTTGTATTGACTCTGTAGGTGAAGATGGATCTGGGAGAGTTCACAGCCATCCTGTATTGAGTCTTCCAATTCAGGAATGTTGACCAGCCCTCTATTCATAAGGATTCTCTTGGGAAGGTTTGGTAGTTTTCTTGGTTAAGGTCATATCTATCTTTTGTTTATTCTTAAATACTTACCTATTTGACACTGAAAGCCTAAGAGTTTAGAATTTTGTGTGTATTCTAATGTGTAGAAGAATAAATGATTTTTTGAATATAAATCTTGTAGCCAGCCAAATGTATTAATTCAGATAGTTTATCTGGGTTTTTGCCATTTGAAGTTGTGAGGTTTTAAAAAAATAATACCAGTATTTTTCTTCCTTTGTAACCCATGCCACCTTATTTATTTTCCTTGCTTAACTGCATTCCTAGGGCCTCCAGTACAATCGGTTGGGGTTTCTGCTTTGTTCCATTTTGTGTGTATAGTACTAGTGACTGAGCCCAGAGCCCTCATACTGAGCTATATCCTTAGCCCATTTTGTGAAGCAGGGTCTTGCTAAGTCACTAAGTTGCCCAGGTTGGGCTCAAGCGTGAGCTCTTCCTACCTCAGCCTCCCAGAGTGCTGGAGCTCTAGGTGTGTGCTGCTGGGCCTGCCGGCCAGTGCAACACTGATGGGAGTAGACATAACAGGCATCTGTGTCTCAGCTGCAGCTTCTGGGGCAGAGAGGGGTCATCAGCTCACCACATAGCATATTTGCTGTAGACATAGTCATTTTTGGTTAGTTTGCTAAGACTTGATCATAAAGGCGTGCTGTTTAATCAAATACGCACACACACACACACACACACATTTCAATGCAGGAGGAGGAGAAAGGGACATTTGCCTAGCATATGTTGTATGTATTAAATATATATATATATATATATATATATATATATATATATATATATATAGAGAGAGAGAGAGAGAGAGAGAGAGAGAGAGAGCATTTGCTTAGCATATATATATATATATGCTAAGCAAATGCTCCACCCCTGAGCTCTACCTCAGCCCAAAGCAGATACTTTCATAACACCTACTGTAATGATCATTTGTTGTAATGTTTCCTTTGTTTGGATATTTTTTAAAAAACAAACTAACCTTGTATTCCTGAAATAAATTTAATTTATTCATAATATATTGCTCTTGTAATAGAGTTGGTCTTAAACTTAAGGATTCTCAGACTTCCATTTGGGTTTTCTTTCCTTTGGTCTCAGTGGTCCTGCAGCATTTCTTTGAACGCAGATCTGTCCGTGATGAGTTCTACTCAATTCTGCTCATCTGAAAGCGTCTCACTTCCGCCTGCATGTTTGGAAGGTGTAGAACGCTACACTGAAAGTTGCTTTCTTTCTGCAGTTTAAGCAGTTGCACGCCGCACAGCTGCATGCGTGGTAGTTGGTGGTCCTGTCATGTGGCACCGCCGTCTTCTCCTGCCTGACGACACTCCACCAGACGCGGCCCGGTCTGTAAGCGACACACAGCTGTGCATGGCGCTGTAGCCAGTGGCCTCCACCACACGCGCACACGCGTCTGTGGACGAGTCGGCCCAGCAGCGTGTTTTCCCACTGGCTCTCAGCCTGTCCCTTGTCTGTCCCCTCAGCACGGTGGCTCTGATGTGCCTCCCTGTGGATTCTCGGATGCGTCCTCCCCGGGGTTCAGAGCTCGTGGGTCAGCACAGCTGATGTCTTTCAGCAGCGTGGAGGAATTCTGGGTTGGACTCTCTTCAGCCTTGCTCTACCTGTCCCTTGCTTTCTGTTTTCCAGAGCTCCAGCCGCACAGTTAGTTCAGCGTCGTCAGGCCTCTTCTGCGTCTTCCATCTCTGGCCTCCCCCTGTGCCGCAGCACTCGTGTTTTCTCCCGGCTTTTCTTCACGTTTGTTGGTCCCTTCCGCTCTGCCTGGTCTTCTCTTGTACCTGTCCCTTGCACCCTATCTCCAGCGTTAGAGTTCCTGCCCGTTTCATTCACAGATTTCAGTAGTCCCTGGAGGAGCTCCCCGTCTTCCCAGTTACCCTCTCTAGCACACTGGTGGCTGTGCGGGCGGACAACCCCGACACCTGTGGCTGCCTCTGCTCGCTTCCTGTCATCCCTCTGCTTGCTTGAGTTTCTTGATCCTTAATTATTTGGCTCTGCTGTCTGCCACGTGAAGTGGCTCTCACTGGGCAGTACTGGGTCTCTCACGGATCTCTCACCTGGATTTCTTTGGAAGCAGAGCAGGACAGAGCAGCCAATCATGCGCCAGTGTACCCCTGGCACTGTGCCTCTGTTGAGCAAATGGGGAGTGGGGGGGACAGGGAGCATTCTTCAGGACAGCCAGGAGTCCAGCTCTTCTGGTCCAGATCTGTGGTGCCTTCAAAGCAATCCCTGCCCCACCAGGGCCTGAAGACTGGTAGCCTTGGAGACCAAGCATGCATTTTAGCTGAGAGATCTTCACTTTTCTTAAGGATAAATTTATGTTAATGTGAGTCTTACCCCATGACCTTTGCTGGAAGCAGAGCTGTCCCCAAGAGCCTAAGGAACTGTGTTCTTGGTGTCTCATTCAGCGTGATAAGGAAAGGCCCTAAGGAAAGGCCCCGTCTCCTAAGAGCACCATTGTGTGATCCTCCAAAGAATGGGAGTTTTGAATCCTACCCACTCACTCATTCAGAGCTCCATTTATCCTTGAGAAATGCAACCCAGGCATGCTACCAGTCTTTCTTTCCCTCCTGGGGACATTTCTCGATGCATCCATATCAGGTGGCCCCCAGCACCCAGACTTGTCCCAGGAGGGGCCCAACTTAGTCCCCAGGGCACATTCCTGCTCCTTTCTCAGAGATTTGGCCTTCATCTGCTTTGAGTCTCCCTCTCTCATTTTTCTTCTCCTAAGGTTTTTTTTTCTTCTTCCTTTCCCTTCTTTTCGCTGATTCCTTCTTCTTTATCTGAGAAAAAAAAAGATGTCCACACTTTGGGAACGGATAGGGGTGTGCTGGGGGTGGGGTGGATGGAATCCACCCGCACCAGATTTCCCCCAGCGCACAGAGATTGTTTTTGCAGCTGAGAGGATTCTCTGGCCACACCATGGATTTATGGTTTGATGGGGGAAGAAAGTGGGTGAACCAGCAAGGATTCTTCCTCACTGACCAGGGCTCTGTGTGTCCTGTGCGTGTGGTCCCACCTCCAGCACAGAGGGGTTGATTTGTCTTCTGGGTGGGGGTCTCAGGGCCGCTACCTCAAAGCTGAAGGTGGTGACCCCTCAGCCCGTTCTGGCTCTGCCTGGCGCATGTCCCAGGAAGTGCCCAGGTCTGGCTCCCGCCTCCCCTTGCCCTTCACAGCTTGTTCTCTGGCCCTAGCAACATGGATGGGAAGGAAGACTTCTCCCAAGACCAGATGCTTATCTCAGAAACAGGTCGCACAGTCCCCGCATGGCCCCTTCTACAACTTAACCTTTTTCTCTTTTGTTTTTGGTCCTGGTTCTGCTCTATGGAGATTTTTCAGATGGACACACTGGACATAGATGAACTTTAAGACTCCTCCTGGGTCCGACAAATTGGGTTGTGCCGGCCTCCAGGGTCAGAGCATTGGGCAGGAAAGGGCTGGCTCTGGCGCAGGAGGACAGAGGCAAAGGTTTTCTTTGTTCTTCCTCTAAACCACTTCCTTTTTCTTTTCTCACAGCCTTTGCTGTGGGAAATTCCTCGCTTTCTTCACTTTCCTTATTCCCAGATGTCCCTGGACCTGATGCTGATTTGCACAGTTGGGAAGGAAAAGAAAGAAAATTTCACCTTAGTTTTGTTGGCTGCTCTCTTGCTGGAAAAAGAAAAGTTGAGGGCTGTGTTATAGACATCTGAGGAAACCACGGAGAGTAGAGGAACTGAAGGACATCTTGGGAGGTAGTCTCCAGGGTCCTGGCAGTCACACATCCAGGCTGCTAACCCGGAGTCCTGGCTTAGTTTGCGTACTATGTTCGAGCACAAAAGACTTTGAAAACACATGGCTGAGTGTGACCTGGAGCAAGGCCAAGGGCAGGGAGCAGAGGGAGCTGGGCCTCCGGGGCTGGGGAGGGAGGAGGCCCAGGGAGCTTGGTGACAGCTCACTAAACCTTGAGGCTTTTGTTTTGGTGTTTTGGGGTGTGTGTGTGTGTGTGTGTGTGTGTGTGTGTGTCCAGGGAGAGGGAGAAGGCAGGTCCATCTTGAAGTGTGACCTCCCCGGGGAATGGCGTGGCAAAGACTGCTCTGCAGTGAGGTTCAAGGTTCAAAACAGAACCAGATAAGTTGGACGTGTGGTAGTACACTCCTATAATGTCAACAACCTGGAAGCCGAGGCAGGAGGATTGCAAGTTCAGACCCAGACTGGGCAATGCACTGATTAGCAAGATTCTGTCTTAAGATTAAAAATAAAAAGGACTAGGAGTCTAGCTCAGTGCAAAGGTCCTAAGTTCAATCCCTAGTTCCCTACCAGCACCAGAAACAGGCTCAGGTGCAGAGGTCCTGCTTGCCCGAGCCATTGTGACATGCCATTTTGAGGAGGACCCAAAGACCCCAGAGGCTGCCCCAGGTCAGCCTTCATGGTCAGGTGCAGGAAGGTGTCAAGCCAGCAAGTTCCAAACGCCAAGCCCAGATGCCACCAGCTGTTGGCTCAGCTAGGGAGAAGCCTGTCCAGCCTCATGGGCCCAAAACAAGGAAGCCCAAAGGCCTGGTGCCCACCAGAGCCCAGAGGAGTGACAGGCACTGCCCACGTCCCATGCTGTGCTGTGCACAAGCTGCCACCTTCCAGCAGCCCAGCCCATTAAAGGGCAGGCGCCCTTTTATTCAAAGCAACATGGCGCCCCGGCTGCCAAAGCCTTCCCACGCTCCTCCATCCTGAGAGGCTGTGAATATCTCTTTGGCAGAGGTCCCCACCCTGGCCACTGGCCAAGATCACCTTTCTCACCCTCTAAGCACTTCTGACCTCCTGACCCTACTGGGACTGACATGGCCTGAAGTGTGGGTCACTGATGCTTTTGTGGCTGGTCTGTCTGCCCCCACCACCCCCACCACTGTGGATGCCAGCTCTGCTGGGTCCGTGCTGTAAACTCACTGCTCTTCCCAGAGCCAGGTCACATGGCAGGTGCAGGAGCGCCAGCCTTCCCACTTTGGCCCTGCCATCGCGTCTGTGCACCCCGCATCCCCTGTCTCGGGGCCTGGTCCAGTTGGCAGCAGCGTCCCAGTCCCCCTCTTAATCTTCCCGGTTGCCAGCCGTCCTTCAGCCAGCCACGCCCTCTGCCAAGCCCTCTGCAACCTGCCATGACTTTTCCTTCTACCGACACTTTGCTGCAACTGCGGGCTGGCTTCTGCTTCCTGGCTGTCGGCTCTGCACACTGTCCTTCCGCCTGCGTGCCAGGTGGCTGCAACTGGGGCAGCAGGTCCTTTGTGTGCCCCGTGGAGCCTGGTGGCTGCCCTGTGGACGGCCACATCCTGCAGGAGGGCCCACCCCTCCCCCTCAATTGGAATTTTGTGGCAGCCCCAGTTTCTTCTAAAATGTTCAGACAGCAAGGCCTGGGAGACCCGTTTGGTGGAGATTCCACTGCTTCCCTCCAGCTCCCGGCTGACCTGGGGGAGGTCACAGTGCTGTGCTTGAGTCTGTGGACACCAGCTGAGCACTGGCTCCTCCGCAGTCTGAACCCCTCCTGCAGGCCGGACCCAGCAGGGAGAGGGCCCGGGGAGGCTGTACACAGATGGCACTGAGTAGAAGTCCTGGGCAGGAGGCAGAAGGCAGGAGGCAGGTCTGAGCTCCAAGGGGCTTCTGCTGCAGTGGAAGAGGGTTCCATGAACCTCGGCCACAGCACCTGTCATGACACCTTCTGTCCCAGCCCTGTTGCAGCCATCCTCAAGGTGAGAAGGGGATGGCCCAGCAGCCACTTAAGGGGATGCAGACCTCTGTTTGCTCTTCCTGGTGAGCCAGCCTGGGATGGGTCAGATTAGGGAAGAAAGGTGGGCACCCACCCCTTGCTTTGACCCAAGGTGAGGGGCAGGGAGCCCAAGCCAGTCTGTTTATAAAGATTTGGTAACTCCTGTTTGTTGTTTTTGCTCTGTGCCTTGGGATTCCTTGGTAGCAGAAGGAGCACTCTGCCATTCCCACTCAGAAAAGGATCTACAGGAATTGGGGTCAGGCGGGGCCAGTTCCTACCTGGCTCTCTCCTCAGACTCTCTTGCCCCTCTTTGTTATGGAGAGGACTGAGGACACTGGCCAACTTCTTGGACCATGGCTGACCTATTATCCCTTCAGAAATGGGCTTTAAAGGGCTGGGACTGAATCCACAGAGGGGCAGAGAAGGACTCTGGTGTGTGAGGGTGCCCCTGAGCTCAGAGAGGCTCCTGGCTGAGTGACAAGGCATGAGTGACCCAGAAACCCCAGGATATGGGCACCAGGGGTCTCATTTGGAATGACACATAAGCCTCCCAGAGGGGCCATCCAGCTGCGTGGGGCAGATGTGGGAAGCGGAGGGTGAGGGGTGAGAGGAGCCCTGGACTAGTTGCTTTTTCTGAAAATCTGGTATCACACATATTGTTTATGCTCAAGAAAAACAGAGGCTGTGAACTGCTGGAGGAGTGTTGGCGCATGCCACAGTGGGACAGCCTGCGATCTTGAGGCCCCTATAACTAGGGGTTAGGAAGGTCCCAGCCACCATGAGCCTAAGCATCTCAAACACTGACAGTCGGAGGGCCTCTGGATGGGTTTGGGAGCCACTGTGAAAGATGATGTCACAAGTTTGGATCCATCTTTAACTCTTAGGGATGAGTTCAGACACACACACACACACACACACACTAACACCACAGGACCTGAAGAACTGGCTAGATTCTGTGCATTTCTGCTTGATCCCTGGGGCTCTCTCCTGCCATCATTTTTTGGGCATGAAAATCAGCAACCCCATGAAACCAAGTTGGGGGCTGACCCTCCAGCTGTGGGAGGGAAGGTGGGAGGGACAAGAAGCAAGATCGCGGCTGGAGGAATAGCTCAGTAGTTAAAGCACTTGCCTAGCAAGCCCAAGGCCCTAGGTTCAATTCCCTAGCACCACATATGCTGGTCATGGTGGTGCATGCCTATAATCCCAGCACATAGGAGACTGAGGCAGAAGGATTGCTATGAGTTCCAGGTCAGCCTGGGCTTCATAATGAGTTCAGGACCAGCCTGGACCACACAGCAAGACCTTATCTCCAAGAAAAAAAAAAAAAAGGAGGAAGATGAGGAGGAGGATAGTGAGATACCAAGTGTGTAGAAAGTGGAAAGTTCTCTAGAGGGAAGTCATATGGGGGGTGGGGAGGGAAGGGCTTCTAAGACAGTGAGCAAATGAGAGAGGACTGTGTGAACAGATTGTAATGAGCACGGCTGTGAATGAGCTGGTGTTAACAAAATGAACCCCCAACCTAAAGCTAGGGGAGTAAACCTGCGTCCCAGCCCCCTTCTCCTGGCCACCTCCATACCCTAGCCCTGATCTGTCCTGATTGGCTTTGTAATTACAGACTACCCTGTCAGAATATTTTGGGAATGTGCCTCCAATTGGCCTTCAGACAAAGGTAGCTTTCTCTCCATTTGTGTGGGACGGACGAAGATCTGAAAAATTGGCCATTTTCCTTAAATAATAAATGGTCCAGTATGAGCCCACCAGCAACCCAGTAGGTCAGAGCTGTAAATCACAGCCACCTTCTCCCTGGTGTTCAACCCAATTTGTGTGCTTGCAGAAATCTTAGAAAACTTTGAAAACTATAAAGCAGAAAATGAAAGCTATCCAACATAGTTTTCCTTAAATAATCATCAGAGCTCAGTAGTTAAACTGCCTGGTACAGCTGCTTCTGACCACACGTGGCTTTGGGCCCTGGAAATGTGGCTTGTCTGAAATCAGATGTGCCGTCCTATGGGTAAAATATCAGTAGATTTCAAATACTTTGGAAAAAAGAGAATGTGAAATATCCCGTTAGTAATTGTGACATGGAGGACGTGTTTAAATAAAATTATTACATAATGGATTGCATATAGTACATAGTTATTTTAGTCAGTTGTTATCTTTTTTGGTTACTGCTTTAAATTTGTTTGTTTGTTAAAAGACAGGGTCTCGCTCTGAATCCCAGGCTAGCCTTGGACACACAGCAATCCTGCCTCATCCTCCAGAGTGTTGGGATTACAGGCATGGGTCACCAGGCCCAGCTTTATGTGGTACTGGAAAAATAGAACTCATGACCTTGAGCTTGCTAGGCAAGCTTTTTAACCTCTGTGTCATTCCTCTAGCCCCGCTATTATCTTTTAAAATTATTTTTTACTCCTTTTATTTATTTATTTTGAGATAGGGTCTCACTTTGCAGTCCAGGCTGGTCCTGAACTCCTTCTGTAGCCCAGGCTGACCTCAAATTCACAGCAATCCTCCTGCCTCAGCCTCTCGAGTACTGGGCTGACAGGCGTGTGCCACCGCATCTGGCTTTGGGCTGTTTTCCCTCTTGCTAATGTAGATGATCTCAGAGGTGTATGGTGGCCCACGTTATATTCCTGAGGACAGAGCTCCTCTGCCAGCCCAGCACCTTTCTCCTCCGTGTGCAGGGTCAGTCCATCAGAATGAGGTCACTGGCACCAGAGCCAAAGGCTTTAACGTTTTGCTCCCCCATTGTGGGTCTAGAGTGAGGCTCCCAGTTCATTTGTTCCTTGATCCCCCACCCGAGGGACCCTGAGGATACAGTGGCCATTAGACAGTGTCCCCATGAGAGCAGCTCAGCTACAGGACAGAGATTCAGACCTGGTAGGGGCTCCTGAGACACCAGCTCGAGAGAGTGAAATGCCAAGGCACGCCCTTAGGTCTTTTAGGCCAGTCACAGGGGCTCACCGGAAGTGTGGGGGAGAGGCCTGGGGGGAGCATAGAGATGCTTTCTTTGACCTTTGGAGGCTGTGAGGAGGCCACAGGTGCCCAAGAGGATTCACTCATTTCCAGTCTGTGACAGTGATACTGGGACCCAGCTCCCTAGTATGGAGAGAGGTTTGTAAGGCAGTGGAGGGGCTGCCTGGCCATGGAACCCAGGAATCTACGTGGGGTGGGACACTCATGACCCCACCTCCCTGGCGGAAGGAGAAACAAGTGTCTGTGTGAGGGAGGCTCTCGTACACTCTCAGCTGTGAAGGAGCTTCGAGTCCCATCCCTGTTCCTTGCACTTGGGTTGCCCTCTGCCTCCCAAGGACCAGGGACATGTCCTCTCTACAGCAGCCACTTTGGGCCTGGGGAGATGGTGCACAGCCAGGGCACAGGAGGCTCCACAGATGACGCAGGTGCACATAACCTGTCTGGAGAGCCACCCACACACACAATGGGCAGGGCCTTCGCTCTGCGGGGCGCGGGGCACTGCAGGGAACCTGGAGTCTTTCATTCTTTCCTATCCCTGGAGTAAAAGCTTGTCTAGCTGGCAGCTAATCTGAGGCATTGTGCATGGGAAAAGGGGTGTTGCTTGGGGTGCAAGTTTCTACTCTGACCTAGGCAGGGGGTCAAGTCCCACTGCTGGGAGGCCACCCCTGTTCAGTCCCCTGGGGCAGGGTTTCTGATGCCAGGTCACCCACCATTCCAGGAAGGTCACTGAGGGGGAGGGAGCAGAGTCTCGCTACCCGAAGGTCTCAGATGTGCGACCCAGAGCCAGTATTAGTAAAGCGCTGAGCATGGGCAGGTTCATAGTAAGCACGGTACAGTTGCTCACCAAATGCATACGCGTAAACGGAGAAAATATATAAGGTGCCACAGACAGAGGGAAGGTGAAAAGGACAGAAGGGACAAGCACGCTGGGCAGAGGCAAGCCCAAACGGACAACTGGACAGAGCTGGGGCCAGGGCGGGCCGGGTGAGTCAGAGGCCCCACTCCACAGAGAGGCTTCCCGGAGGAGGAGGCAGGCGCTGGCGGGTTCCCACCTACCCTGGGCATGCTGTTAAACTTCTTAGCAACTCTCAGGGAACAGGCCTTGGGTAACCAAACACTCAAAAAAGGCTGAACCCACCTCTGGAAACTGAATCTTTACATGGATTCCATTGGAGGAAAAAGAAAAAAAAAAATCCCCCCAGACAGAACTTCACACTTTGGCCACGCTCCAGAACTTCGGCTGGCTGGCTGAGCCGCCGTCTCCGTCCCGCTGCAGCTGGGCAGCCTCGGCTCGACAGTGACATCACAGAGGGAAGGAAATGACAGTGGTCCCCTCTTGGGCCCATCACGACTCAGCGACGAATCCCCAGACACACGTCCTGCCCTGGAGATCATTACAACCCAGGTCACTTTTAGCACGTCACGTCATCCACCTGTGGTACTCACTCTGCTCCCCCTCGGGTGCCTGCCAGGGAAGAGCAGCCTGGGAACAAGGATGGCCGTTGGTGCTCACAATGGCCATGAGTCACGCGCAGCCCCTTTCTCCCGTGCTCCTCCTGCTGCGTATGAATCAGCGGCGCTTATTAAGCCCCTCTGAACACAGAGAACTGCGTGGGGGAGGAGGCAGCTCTGTGCAGGCATGATGCCCCGGGGACGGGCAGATGCTGCACCTGGCTGTGCCAGCACCCTCACCTCCACTGTGAGGGGGGTGCCTGCACACCTGTGCGGTTTCACTGTGGAGAGTCTCCCAGATTCAGAACATGAGTGTGTGTGTGTGTGTGTGTGTGTGTGTGTGTGTGTGTGTGTACACACATACATTGGGTTCATGGAATGAGCTCTGCTCTCAGGGATCAGGGGACCTACCTGAAAGCCAGGTTCACCCTCCTGCCTGACCTTTCAGCCAAGCACATCAGCTCTTAGGGCCAGGTACGCTCCCTTGCAAAACGTATAGTAATAATAATAATAAAAACTCAGTCTCCCTGTTCTTTCCTGGGAAAGAGCACTGGAAATTGAGCCAAGGGCCTTCACCCTGAGGGCCCAGGTCCCCCAGTATGGGGTCTGAGTGAGGCTCCCAGTACTTTTTAAAATTTTTATTTTATTTTCAAATTTTGAGACAAGGTCTTGCTAAGTCACCCAGGATAGACTTGAATTTATAATCCTCCTGCCTCAGCCTTCCACAGTGCTGGGATCACAGCCTGTGCCACAGGGCCCGGCTCCCAGACCTTCTGTGAGAGAGCTGGTAGGGACCCTTGGTAAGCCTGACAGTGATGATTTTCAACTGTGGAGACCCTGCAGCTGGGAAATAAGGTATTACTGGAGCCTGCACGCATAAAGGTCACCAAGAAGCCTGTGAACAACCTAGTGGACACGATCACCCTTATAATAAGTATGACCCCACTCCAAATATGAAAGGTGCCACAGCTGAAAGACACTGTCCCTGGAACAACCCCTAACCCACTGTCCCGACCCATCACACAGCACGCCACCCCCAAGAAGCAAAGCTCTGTGTACCTCATTTTACATAAGAGGCAACAGAGGCAGGAGGCCAAGACCTCACATCTGCTTAGTGGGGCAGCTGGATTCCTGTTTGCACCCATGGCTGGAGTCATCAGGCCTTGCATCCTCTGTCTCAATTTGTAAACTTTGATCTGCCAACGTCTCCCTGGGTCACAGCTGGCTGGGCAAGTGCTCGGATATGTGCCACAAGGCAGGGAGGAGGGCAAGGCGTCCCTTCCATGGGGAGCATGTCGAGGAGACAGGGTGCTCCTGGGAGGCCCCCTGGGAGAAGCCTCTTGTGAAGCAGCCTCTTCTCCTGTGCCCCTGTCCCTTTTCCCTGTCCTCCCAGAGGCTATGTCAGCTAAGACACAGGTGTCGATCTGTGGGTGGCCTCAAACAATATGAAGAAGCCACATGGCAAAAAAGGGTGAGCTGCGTGGGCCAGAACTCCCCTACTAGAAAATGTACCAGGCCCCGAGCCCTGGCATTGAGAGACAGGATTTACCAACCCACTAAATTGCCCAGGTTTGGCTTAGACTTATAATCCTCCTGCCTCAGCTTCCCAGAACGCTGAGTTTACAGCCATATGTCATCATGTCCAACTAAGACTGAGGTTTTTTGTTTTTATTTTTGCTAATTCCTGCATGGGAAGTTAATTCTGCTGGCAAAGTCTGAGTCTTTGGGTATGTAGTGATGAAAATTACTCAGTCCGAAGGCCAAAAATGCAAGATGAAGGCAACAGTTATGGAAGGGGCCACTTATCTAAACAGGCTCGGGGGCGGGGTGAGGGGAGCTGGAGGACATGGTCCAGGGAGACACACGGGGGCAGTGAGCTGGCGAGTGACTCATCTCAGAACAAAGGGGCCATGGAGACGGGTCCTGACTTGGGAGACAGCTCAGTCTGCAGGAATCCTCTTCTCCCTTCCTGACTGGGGGAGCTGGGTTTACTTTTTGTTGGTCCTTGAAATCCTAAGAGTCAAGAGCCCTTGGGCCCCAGACAGGTGACCTGGGGACAAAACTAGTCCTTTCTGGCCATTGCTACGTGGAGGCAGCCTGCCTTCCCTCCAGGTCGGCTGAGGCCTCACCATACTGTCTACCTAGGGAGACATGGGGAAGCCAAATGCAAGGACAAGACCCAAAAAAAGGTACTTCCTGGACAGGGTAGAGGATGTGTCTTATTGGCAGCAGGTGTCAAACCTGGCTGAGGCATAGGTCACAGAAAGGAGAGGTTACACAGCTCAGCAAGGCCACAGAGCCCTGCCTGGGCACTACCGTGTCTACTCTCGTACTCCACTTGTCAGCCCCCAGGCCTTGGGAATGAAACCGGGAGGGCCACTCTAATCCACAGCCCTCTCAGGATCAGCAGTCTAGAGTCACTTCCCAAACAGCTGGCAAAATCAACAACCTAGAGTTGCCCAGTTGTGCGTGCGCATGTGTGTGTTTGCTCAGACGCACGTGCACGTAACCTTTTCCAAAATGTAGTGCTGGGGATCAAACCATGGGCACCAAACAGGCTCAACAGGTCCTCCACCGCAGAGCCACGTCCCTGATGCTGATCGATGATGTTTTTACTGTTTTTTTTTTTAATTCCACTTCACAGATATCTGGAAGGTTCAGATATCTGAAAGTATTCCGGGTTAGACAGTGGCGGCTGTTTACCAACAAAGAAGATGAAGTTACATAATCCTCCGATTAAAAAGAGAAGAAAGAGGAAGATGGATTCCCCCCAGCCCTGAAAACTTGAACTCCTATGACCATTCTCCCCAGCAAGGCTGAGAACGTGGAGGGTATTTCCAGCAGGGATATGGTCAGCTCGTGACATTTCTCCAAACCCGCTCTTGCTGTCCAAGATGCAGACAAAAGTTCTCTTAGGCCACTCGGTGCCTTACGACCTGTCTAAGGACTAAGCAGCCTTTCTGCACCTCTCCAAGTTCAAGGAATTCACAAACTAGGAAAGAAGAGGTCCTGCCACCGCGCTGCAGCCCCGGCAGGCCGGTTCTCACTTGAGAAGAGGGAAAGATTGAGGTGGCATTCACAGGGCCACAGGTCCAGTGGAAAGTGGCAGAGCTTGAGCCAAACCCACCCTATGTCCCCCACCCTGTCCTCTCAGGACTGCGCCTCAGAAACCACTGCAAGCAATGATGTCATGACTTTGAAAGGCAGCTCTGCGATCACTTCTGTGGGCCTTAGGTTCCTCAGTGGCTGTTCACAGCAGCACTTATTGAACGACAGCTGTGGGAACCTGGCCACTGCCCCTCTGTTGGAGAGCTGGAGCTGAGGAACCACCGCAGCCGGGTCCTGGCTGCTCCTCTGGGATAGGAGGGAGGGTGCTGGTTGCTTGGTAGAGGATGCAATCCAGAATGGCTTCCTGCAGGAGGCGAATCTGATAAACACCAGGAGCTAACAGAAAGCAGGGAGACAGAGGAAAGGGGGGCTGTATTCCTGTGGGTGGGGTTGCCTGTGTGGGCTCTGGGGGGCTCGGCCTGAGCAGGGCTGCCCTTGGGACCTCCTTCTGCGGGAAGGAAGGCTTAAAGACACCCCAAGGAGCACCTGCTGAGATAAAAGCCTCCATCCCATCCTCAGTGGAAGCAGCAGGGCAGTGAGGCTGGACCCCCACCCTGCCTGGAGGGCCAGGCCTGCTGCGGGGCCTGAGAGTCCCAGGTCTCCCCCGGGATCTGGGAAAGGAAGGCTAGCGCTCTGTCCTCACGGGTTGCCGGTTCAATGAGGTGATAACACTTACGGGGGTTGCAGAGTACCAAAAGCTCTGTAACCGAGGCCACAGGAGTGTCGGGCGCCAGAGACAGAACTGCGGTGGGGACGCAGAGACGGACCTGGGAAGCCCGGGCGGCTCCCCAGGCGTGGCAGGCGGTGTGGGCAGAGGCGACAGGAACGGGCCGGAAGCACCTCCTCCGCCCTGCTGAGTGAGGTGCGAGCCTGGCGAGCCCACTCCAGGACTCCTAGCTAAGGTGGGGGCCACTGCAAGTTCCCCTCGAAACTCTTTCCACCCGCAACGAAACCCCTAGGGGCACTCACCGTCGGGTAAAAATAAAACTTGGAGGGGCCACAGGAACGGAGTATTTCTTCCTGTGTTTAAATTCCTACGGAAAATGTGACCGCGTGGCCGCCGCCCCTGCCCTGAGCGCGAGGGCGGACGGCGCTTATATCTTTAAGGAAAGGAGTCGGGCGGGCGGCGGTCCAAGCTCCGGAGCGCGCGCGGCCAGGTGGGGGCGCGGTCGCCGGCCGGCGGGGGAGTGTCGCGCACCCCGCGGGGCGCGGGCGGGCCAGGGCGGCGGCGGGCGGAGCGGGAGGCGGCCACGTCCCTGCGAGCCGCGAGCGACCGCTGCCGTCTCCGCTTGCAGAGCCCGCCGGGGCCGTGGATGGGGAGGGCGCGCCGCCCGGCGGTCCGCGAGGACGGGCGGCCACGATGAGGGTCCACGAGAAGTACTCGACGCTCCCCGCCGAGGACCGCAGCGTGCACATCATCAACATCTGCGCCATCGAGGACATCGGCTACCTGCCGTCCGAGGGCACGGTGAGTGTGGGGGGCCGCGCGGGAGGGCGGGATCGGACCAGCGGGGCCTCCCGGGCGCCCACCGCGCACGCGTGTCTGGGGACCGTGCGCCCGGTCGCGCTCTAGGAGCCGCGAGAGGAGCGCGGCGCAGGACTGGGGGCCCGGGTGTGTCCTTCCACTCCAGGTGCACAGCCACGAGTGCCCTGTGGGGCAGCCCGGTGGGAGGAGGGCGCGAAGGGAAGAGGCCAAGCTGGCCACCAGGCAGAGAAAGGGCAGCAACCGCCCGGCCCCACCGTGCCCACACCCTGTGGGGCTCCAGCCACTGGGCCCCACCTGCCAGGGCTCCTGTAGTGCCCAGGTCGCAGGGCCTCAGACAGGAACTCTCAGTGCCTCCGGCAGCCCGCAGGCGCTGGTCTGACGAGATTGCTTTCCATGCTGGTTGCTGGTCAGGGTGGAGTTGGGTGCTCAGAAGCACGTCCAGGGACTGAGGACCCCTCGTCCTAGGCCCTCCTTAACCTCACCTCTTTCTTGGGGGCCTGGCCTGGGACAGAAGTCACCATTAGGAGTTTGGCTTGAGAACAAAGTTTGCTGAGAGAAAAGACGGTTGTGCGTCCAGCACGGTGGGGGTGGGGACCTAAGAACTGAGTCCCTTTCCACTCCTGCAGCTCCCTTCGAGGGCCGTCTGCAGTCCTTGTCCAGGCCCCAGTCTGGTGGCTCCTGAGGTGGGGGGAGGAGAGTTGCTCAGGCTTGTCCCTCTGGCTTCCGGTTGGAGAGCTGGTGGAAGGGGGCACTCAGAGAGGTTAAAGCCACTAACATGTTCAAGTTTGGTCAGACTGCACCTCTGGGGTCTCAGGGGAGATCTAGGAGATGGGGCATTCCTTGGGAAGGGGCCTCACATTGCAAAGGAACAGGTGTGGGTAGGGCCTTTAAAGGTCTCAGGGTCATGTTTGAACAGAACTTTGGACCTGGCCAAGTTGTCCACACCCACCCTGATCCCCCCAGCCACAGGGAAAACTCCACCTTCCCCAGCTTAAGAAGTGGTGACAGATGCTACCCATAGCAATGACAATGAACAGTGCTGTCGTGCTGGGCCAGCGCTATGTGTTAGCTTGTGCAACGCAACAACTGTGTAGGGAAGAAGAAGCTGTTATTATAGTTGAGAAAATTGAGGCTCAGAGGGGTGATTGGCAGCAGGGGACGACGGCTAGGGAGGGCCCCAGGCACAGGTGGGGGCCACAGAAAGCCTGCCCAAGAGCAGACTTTCTGAGGAAGAAGGAGCTGGGGACCCAGCGGTGGCAACATGGGGGTTCCAGCTAGGAGGTACAAGACAATGGGGAAATGGAAAATGTGGAAATTTCCCGAGAGATTTTTCTGGTGACTTGAACGTAGGAGGAGAAAGGGAGCCCTGAAGGAACAGCTTCTGGGTCCTGGCTCTTCAGGTCAGGGACCTGTTGGTTGTTCAGACCCAGCAACTCTGTATCCTCTGAATTCAGGGCGGCCACATAGTCTGCAGAGACAGGTCAGCCCTGCGTTCAAGGTCTCCAAGCTTCAAAAAGAGGTGGACAGGCCCAGATGCTGCTGCTGACGTATTTTTGAACATGGCTCTTCCTTGGTGCTGAACTTGGTTTCACAGACCTCTGGGGCTGTGGGCAAGGGACGCTGGCTGCAGAACGGAGAGGTCACTGAGCTGCCTGCTGCTGGTGACATGCTCACAGATGGCAGGAAGCAGCGGTTCTGGGGTGGGGGCCTGTGGGTGCAGGGCCAGCAGGGTGCCAGGGAGAACCTCCCAGGGTATCCCAGGCACACTCAGCGCACTTGGTACAGCGACAGTTGCTCAGTCATAGCCTGAGTCAACCCACCAAGGCCGGAGGCTCCACACCACAAAGGGTGTGGGCTTCAGAAAGTTCCCATCCCAAGCCGGTGTGATGCCATAGGCCTATGATCCCAGCACTCTGGGAGGCTGAGACTAGAGGACTGCGAGTTTGAGCCCAGCTTAGATGACTTAGTAAGTCCATGTTTCAAAATAAAACAATTTTTTTTAAAAAGGGGGGTAGGGATACAGCCTCGTGTGAAAGCCCTGGATTCAATCTCAGTACTATATAAGAAAAAAATAAGTTTCCATCACATTCCCAGACAGATATTCAGCTCCAATGTGCACATCTCAGCCACAGAGGAACCACTAACCCCTGGGCTAGAGTTCCCAGCCTGTGTCCCTCTGTCTGTCCTCTGTCATGCCCAGGTTACAGGGTAAAAATGATTTGTTTCTGTACACAGAGGCAGGTGGGTATAAGCCTGGGAGAAAGAACTGAAAAGCCAGCGAACTCATTGTGTTTTGTGTTCTCGACTGTTTCTGCCTTCAAACTGATGGCTGTCGGTGCCTGGGATCAGCACGTTCCAAACAAGACCTGACCCCCAGAAAGCGTGACTCACTGGCATCTGGCCCCAAGATAAGGGTGCTTCCTGCTTGTCTGGCACTGGAGACTTTGTTTATACATCACCATGCCTGCCCCAAAATCACAACTTGATATATAGTGCTTGTGGCTTAATCCAAAATTTTATAGGGCTACAAGGAAAGTTTAAAACAGATCTTTGGGGAGTGAGGGGCCCAGAGGATGGAAGGAGGAAGGGAAGTTAAAATGTTCAAGATGCAATACATATGTGTGTTGGTTCCTCAAGTTGAATGTAATTATTATGTACCACAAATATATGAACAGAAAGGAATAATCCAGGGGAAAAATAAAACTGATGTTCCCCTCAGGTCTAAAATTTGAAGTCTCAAAACTAAGAGAAAATTTGCAGGGTACTTAGCAGGCATGGTGGTACAGGCCTGTAATTAGCACCCTGGAGGCTGAGGCAGGAGCATTTCAAGTTTAAACCCAGCCTGGGGAACTTGGGAAGATCCTGTCTCAAAAATCAAATAAATAAATGGGCCTGGAGATGGTAGTTTGATATAGAGATTCTGAGCTCTAACCCCAGCGTCAGAAAAGCAAAAAGACCTGGCTCATCTCTGCTTTCATTTCTTCTACTGTAAACACAGTGTGCCTTCAGTTCTGGAGCTCTGACTGCAGCAAGGACCTGCATACACAGGGCATCGGATCCCAGCCGTGCCTGAGTGGAGGCACAGGGTTCCGCTCCTCTCCTGCCCCTTCCCGGAGTCTGGGGAGCACTGTGGAGAGGCAGGTGGGAGCCAGGAGCCAACCACTCTCTCACCTGGGCAGGGCTGCCAGCTCGCTCCTGCTGTGAAGGGGACCTCTGTCTTCTAGCGTTTTCCCACGTGACCTCAAAAAGGCACACCTCTACACCACTTTCCTGTCTTCTTTGGCAAGCCCTTTCTAGGAGCACCACCCCCAAATGCCAGGAGGTGACCTTCCAGGTGCCCTCAGGGCTCCCATCCCTCTGTCCTCACCAGCATCCTGTGACCTGAATGAGGATGTGTTTTTGTCTTCATCCCGCAGAGGAGAAAACTTAGGCTCAGAGATGGCAGGTGTCATGTCTCATTCGCTGGCCTGGCTGGGTCCTTGGATCTGAGGGTCACTGCCTGTCACTGCCCAGACTCAAGCTCTGTCATTCATCCATCCACAGCCACACACTCAGTACCAACCATCAAAAGGAGCAAAAAAAAAAAAAATCCCTTGTCACCAACACAGGTACACCGAGGAGTCACGTGCCTCTTAAGGACATGGAAAAGTACACTTCAGAACCTTCCCCAAGCTCCAGTGGAGAGCCTGTGCACAGAGTCTAGCCCACGTTCCTCTGCTGCACTCACAGCTTTGCCTTTTGTCCTGTTCCACACACGTAAAGCACCTAGTGCCCCACACACGGCCCCAGAGTCACCTCGGCAGCTTCTGTTGGCCTTGCTGTGTAGCTGCCTTCCTGGCTGGCCGGCTCACCTCCGCCTCGCTCTGCAGACCCAGGTCCTAGCCCGTGCTTCCCATCCGGAGGCCACTGCCCCAATACTTACTCAGGTAGGCTCGTTCCAGTTTCATTAAACTAAAACCTAGGCAGATGGAGCAGCTTGCCCGGATCCCCAGCTGCCCGGCCACCGGGGCTTGGCCGCAGACTCCCACATTCCTGGCTGGCACCCCATTCAGCTCCTTTTGCCACTTTTTTTAAACCCGTGTTTAGTGCTACACCACCTTTCACTCGTGGTCCGTCCTGACTGCGAGATTCGTCTTCCCTGTCCTCTTCTAACTCTTTGATGTGTGTGTCTCACTCCTCAGTGATGGTAAACTCCTCTTGAGGGGTCACACTGCCTGCCAGGATCTGTTATAAACTAAAATTAACACATGAAATTCTTCCAGCCACGCTCTGAGGGAAGCCACAGTGAATGGGGCAAGTCTTACAACGTAGGGTGGTCAGGCTCTGAGCCTGGAGCTGCACAGCTAGTGAATGGCCCAGCTGGTCTTTCAGTGAGGGCACGACTTGAACTTGGCTAAGTCAGGCCTGGGGCTGCCTCTGCCTCAAGTTGCTGGGAAGCTCAGTGAGGTTTCTGCCTTTTGCCCCTGAGGGCAGGAACACTTCTGAATGCCCCTGGGGGCACATGGTATAGGTTCGCCTTGAAAGAATCCCCGGGCACATGGTAGGATGACTTCCTGATATTGCTGAGGTGTTCCCCCTTTCTCTCAGGGCCGTTAGCCTGCTTGTTCAACATTAGCTTTGTCCTGGCTAGCCTGGGGCATTTGTGAGACCCCTGCATAAAGAGTTCTGGGGTTAGGCACATTAGGTCAGTCCGCAGCCCAGCCCTGGAGTCATCAAGGACATGGAGAAAATGACTCTGAACAGTCAGCGCAGGAACTCCAAACTGGCTGAAGTGGCCAGGCACCTTGGGATCCCAGATTTAGACCAGATTGAATTACAAAGGGTCAGAAGCTCATGCAGACAGGGAGGAGGGACCATCTCCCAGTGGGCACCCTTGGGGATGGGGAGAGGAGGATGAAGGAGGAAGTGTGTGTATCCTCCACACCCATGAGAGTGGTCTCAGGGTCCTGGCTCAGCCTCTTGGGACCTTGAACAAGGGTGAGCACCATGTAGGGCCACTGCATGTCCCAGGTGCCCAGGATACTGGCACCTGGCCAGAGCCCTTGGTTCCTGGGAGCTGGGCATCCTCTCAGTCTGATTGCCTGTTACCCTTTTGCCCATCCGGAGGTGGCCCATGGCCCGTAAGAGGCCCTGTCTTTCCAGGGTCTGCCTTTGGATCTGACTCTCTGTCCACTCTATGGTGAGGGGAGGACAGGACTGTCAGCTGCCAACTCACCATGACTCTGCGCTTCTCTGACCTTCCCGAGATACTGAGGATAGGAGCATCTGCCCTTGGCCTGAGGATGGAAAATAGGGTGGCGGGATGGCTACCAGGCACCTGGCCCAGGCACGTTTTGGACCTGATGCTGCTGAGCCCCAGCAGCGCGGTCATAAGCTCAGCTAATCCTTTGGCACCACGCTCCTGTCCTACAAAAGAGGCCTGGGGCTCAGAGGATGGGCATTCCCCTGGCCTCCAACTGGAGGGGGACTGAGCGCAGGCTGGCCCTCTCCCCTGCCTGCTCTGCGTTCTCCCGTCTCCCTGTCTCCCCATGGCCTGGTGTGGCCCAGACTTGCCCCAAGCCATCAGTACTGCCTTTCCCTCACTGGCCCCAGGAGTGGCAGGAAAGGACCTAGGTCACATTCTTCCGGATTGACCTTGGGCACTCGAGACAGAGCCAGGTACCGGGGCCAGCCTGTGAGAACTTGTTGCCCAGGGCCACTTGTAGGCAGCTGGGACTGCTGCCTCTGCTCTGTGAACCTCTATTTCCCTCAGGTTGAATGAACCCCATGACAGCAACCCCCCTGTCAGTGAGCTGGTGTGCCCTTGCAGAGAAAGAGCTGAACCCCAAGTCACTGCAATTGTTAAGGGCTAGAGTGCCCTCTGTGTACATATGAGATTGAGGTCGCCTTGGCCTCCCACCAGCTCCAAAACCTTGGGCCCTCTTGCCTCACTGGGCCTCAGTTTCCCTTCTGTGAGCCCAGATGCACCTTGATGGCTGTCAATGAGAGACCCTGGATTCTCCATAAACTCAGACATTTACTGGGCTGGACATGCAACTGATGTCCTCAAAACTAGCCTTTCTGCAGCCCTGCTCCAAGCCCTCCTCAGGCCACCTGCCTACCCAGTTGGTGTTTGGCCCTTAAGCACCCAGAAGACTCTGTCACAGGGAGAAGACAGGATGCCCAAGGGGAGAACCCCAGGAGTGGGGTGGTGGCCGCACTGTGTTCAGGTCCCCTTAACATCACCAGGACAGGCTGGACCCAGAGTTCCTGTACATTGAAGTTCATCACACAGTTCTAGCCCCTGCCAGTCAGGGGGTAGCACCTTGGACTAAAGATGCTGAGATGGCAGTGAAAGACTCTGCTGTCAACAAGGAGGTGGGCTTCCAGATCCCTGCCACCAACACGTGGGACAGGTAGGCAGAGCCACAGCCAGGCCTTGCTCAGGAGCTCCCTCTCCTCCCTCTTCTGCTCTTGAACTATGAGCAGTAGCCTCAGCCATATGTGTTTCCGCCCCAGCTCCCGCAGCCCCCGCTGCTGAGTATGCGGATGTGAGTGGGGAGCCCTCCACCCGCAGGCAGGGCATCTTCCTTCTCCTTCTTGCCACCACATGCATAGCCCTTTCGTATCACAGAGTAGCTGATGACTGTCCCAGGCTCCAAGTGGTCTTGTACCATGGTAGGCTTTGCAGGCTATCGTGTGGTCAGCTCAAGAACAAGTCAAGTGCGGGTCAAAGCCAAGCGAATACTGGCCTCCTGACCTCTGAGCAGCTGGGACTCGGGACATGGTAGGGACAGGTCAGGGTGGCTTAGGGCAAGAGGTAGCCTGAGGATGTGGGTGGAGCCAGGAGTGCCCAGAGCTGAGGCTTCAGGGGCTGATATGACCCCCAAGGTGGAGCAGAGCCCAACAGGCTCATCCTGGTGAAGGATCATTGTATACCGGAGAAACTGAGGCCAAGGCGGTGCCTGATGTGGAGGGGAGGGTTGGAGCCTACGTACAAACTTAGAGATCCTTCTGGACACGTGATCAGGCTCCTGCAGGAGAACACCAGGCTGAGGTCCATGGTGGGTCCGTGGTGGGAGAAATAGCAGCCCTCTCCACTGGCCTTGGGTGTGGGGGGCTCACCCCAGCCGCTTACTAGCCTCTCGCTCCCCCTGAGAGGAACTTGCTGTCAGGTGAGGATGCAACTCAGAGCTGAGAGTAGGGGTGGGGGGTGTCAGTATGTAGCCATGGGAAACTGAGGGTGGTCAGGTGGTCAGGCCAGGCTGAGGCCAGCGTGAGGACTGCCGCCGGCTTGGCGTTGCCCGTGAGGCTATGTCCCACCTGGTTTTATTCATTTCCCCCTACTGCTGGAGCCCAGCTTGCCAACAGACCTATTTATCTGCTGGTGTCAACCGGCAGAATCCTGCAGGAGGTCTAACAATAAGGGCTTGTCTTCAGCTGCAGCTCTACCACATTATAACTGTGTGGACATCTAGCTAAAGTTTTAAACTCCTCTGCCCCACTTTCATCTCATTTAGCCCCTGGGCTGCAAGGCAGACTCTGCCGGAGCCCTGGCCCATCCCCTTGCCCTCAGGGCACCTGCAGATAGCCCTGTCCTTTCTGAAGGCTGCTCATCCTCCCCACCCAGAGCCATCAGCGCAGGTGAGGACCTCGCAGAAGGCAACAGCCCAAAGGCATCCAGTGCTACAGGACAGAGACAGGTAGCAGGGTGGGGACGCTGATGCCCTGGAGGCCCTGAGCCAGCAGGCAAGGAACCACACAGCCTCTGTACCCTCTGGGTACCAGCCGAGGGTGCCTTCTTCCAGGTCATTCTGAGGTCCCTCACAGGATGAAGCCAGCTGTCCACAGCAAGGACTATCCCTCTCTGCCTCTCTCTGCTCTGGTACCTTGAAGTCCCCTCCTATATAAACTATTTGCTTCCCAAATTTTTCTACTGGTGGTCTAATTTTGGGAGAACCCAGACTGAGGAAGAGCCACAGCTGGTCAACGGTGCTGCAGCCCTCTTGGCATGACGCTGCCTGGATGTTGGTCAGGGGTTGAAAATTTGCACCTGCGGATAACTAAAGTTGGCTCTGCTTTGCCTGGCAGGGGGACTGGGGGGGTCGAAACTAGTGAAGGGTCCTTCCTTGGGAGCTTCGCTTTGCAGCTCTTATGGTAGATCTTGCAAGCAGCCAGGTGGGTCCCTCCGTCCAGTTTGAGGCAGCTACAGAGGCTAGGGCACCTTCTGGGTGACAAGTGGCCTTTGCATCTTGTTGGGTGGTTAGCAGCAAACATCGCCTTCCAGGTTGTGCACTCCGTGCAGGAAAGGCCCGCCTTCTGTGGTCTCAGCCCCTAGTGCAGTGCCTGGCCCACGGCAGGTCCTCAGTCAGTGAAACATCCCTGGGTATCCACAGGGTTACCTCCCGGCCCTCTTCACATATCAAACCCACGGGTGCTCAAGCCCTTTATGGTGCAGTAGCTGCGTAGAACCTACACACGTCCTCCTGTTATTGTCAGCCAAATCTAGAGGCTTATAGTGCCTAACACAATGGGGGCTATGTACAGGGCCAAAGTCTGCACGTTCTGTACAGGCATGGGGGCTTTGTCCTGCGTATTTTCTCTCTGCAGTTGGCTGAAACTGTGGAGGCAGGACTAGTGGATTTGGAACCCGTGGCAATGGGGGCAGGGCACTGGGAACAGTGCGTTTTGTGGTGGGTTGCACCACGGCGAACCGCAGCGAGTAGATTTTGCCTCTCCTTCCCGCAGCTGCTCAACTCCTTGTCCGTGGACCCTGATGCAGAGTGCAAGTATGGCCTGTACTTCCGGGACGGCAAGCGCAAGGTGGACTACATCCTGGTGTACCATCACAAGAGGTCCTCCGGCAGCAGGGCCCTGCCCAGAAGGGTTCTGCAAAATGACACCGCTCTGGGGGCTCATGGCACCAAGCAGGGCCACCCGCTGCCCGGGAAGGGAGGCCCCGTGGAGCCGGGCTCCCCCGATCCCCCCATGGACTACCACGAGGATGACAAGCAGTTCCGCCGGGAGGAGTACGAGGGTAACCTCCTGGAGGCGGGCCTGGAGCTGGAGCGCGATGAAGAGGTAACCATCTGCTCTCTCTGGGCGTGGGGACTATGCGCGGGAAGTGGGGGTCGAACGTGACTTGGGGTCTCCTGTTAACTCTACCACTTCTTAAAGAAGGGCCAGATGGCCGCAGGGGCAGAAAGCAACTTCGGGGAGCCCCACACCAACCTCCTTCAGCCGCATCATCTGGCGGCAGGGCTGGCCAGCAGGGCCGTGACCTTCAGGGTCAGAGCATTTCCTGCTTTGCTCAGCTCCTGCTCTGGGAAGACTCACCCGTTCAGAGGGGCGGAGGGCTCCGACGGGTAGAGGGCAAAGCCGTCCTGAGCTTTTCCCGGTGGCCGTGGCCCTTCTCTGGGTCTTAGTTTCTCAGTCTGTGAAATGAGGAATTAGGTCTGGAGGTCCCTGCTGTGGTCCTAGACTCGATGACAGTGTGTTTTGGAGCTTCCCCCAGCCCCACCCCCAGCAAAAATTAATCTTGTTCAGAGAAAGTTCTGGAAAGCACAAAGAGTCTGCTCACCTCTTGGGCCTGGCTGCTGTGGTGGCAGTGTGTGGAGTGACTGAAGCAGGTGCTGCCTTCAGTGATTCATCTGATTGCTCTGTGGGCACCTCAACCTCTCCGGGCACAGGTGCCCTTCCTTAGAGGAATGGAAGGGAGGCCCCTACCCCGGCTGTTATTTTTCAGACTAATCAGTCACCAATGAAAGACTCCAGTACCCATGGAGGACAGAAAAAGTCCTCCGCGGGTTAACTCAGGAGGACCCTGAACAAACTGTGAGTGCTTAGAGAAAAGTTGGCGTGAATTTGAAATTTCATCAGCTGGAACCGCTGTGTTCCAAAATAACGAACGCTTGGGTTCCATGATAAGACAGCCTTCAGTCTTTACACCCAGAAGCTAGTTCATTAGGGACCCAAGTTGTAAACAAGGAGCTACAGTCCACCCAAAGGCTCAGCCTTTTTTAACCTAGACCCTGCAGGTCCAGGAATCATGCTTAGCAGGATCAGCTTCTTGGGTCCCTGCCCACCTTCCGGGTTGTGGCTGCAGCCCCTCTCCCCAGCAGGTGTGTGGGTCTGTGAGCAGAGGTGTCTATGGGAGAGGCCTTGAAAAGTGTGATGATCTGGAGGCTCACGAGGACTTGGAGAGTTTCCCTTGATTTTAGGGACGGCACCCAGAGGACAGGCACTTGCTGGTCCTCTGCATCTGCCTCGTGTCGTTTAGGGACAGCTGACCCTTGCTGGTGTTTCTCGCTGTTTCACCCGCTTGTGTGGCCCGCTCTGTGGCTTTTTGAACTATACAGCTAGTATTCAGAGTCAACTTCTGCATTTTGTAACTGGAGGGACGCGGCAGCTCCATCCCAGGCCTGGCCCAGGAGCAGAGGCACCAGCATTTTGAGCTCTGCACTGTGTGCCTTTCTGTTTCCCAAGGGATTTACTCTCTGTCTGTGTCATTTTTCTCTGATGACAACTCTAAACTCTCTGGCTAGAGAGCAGCCTGTGAGATCTGGTGATTCAGACATGCCTGGTCAGATCCCATACCTCTACCTGTCCTTACTGAACCACCAGGCCTCAGTTTCCCCATCTCTAAAATGGAACAGAAGTAGTACGTGTATGGGCAGGCTTACACGAGCGACCCTCATACAGTGCTTGACACGGGGTCGCGCCCGTAGGCAAGTTCTCATCGGCTGGTGCTAGTATCACGTACATTGCAGCAGCAGTGTCAGTGCTGAGGGGAGAGAGAGATAATCCTTTCTGAGTCTCGTAAATACCATGTCATAAATATCTTTTTTCCACTACCCCCGGAATTTCATGGATGATTTGCCTGTAGAGCTAAATAAGGCATTTCAGAGTTAGAGTTGATCTTTTTAAAAATGAAAGTGTGTGCTCTGTGCCTATAATTCTAGTTACTTGAGAGGCTGAGGCAGGAGGATCACAAACTCAAAACGAGCCTGGGAGTTTGGAGGTGTGACTCAGTGGCAGAGCACTCACCTGGCCTGCTCAAGACCCTGGGCTCCATCTTCAGGGCTCCAAAAAATAAAAAGAAGGGAGGTGTGATTGTGGTGTAGATGAGAGGGTTCAAATTTTCCAAATGGGTGCCCCTCCCCCTGCTGGAGCCTTAAGATCATCACCAGTGTTTTCTGGGGCCTCCTTGAAACGCCAGAGCTCCCATCCAAGATGCGCAGGGCCAGTGACAGTCCAGTTGCTCACCTTCCTGCCTTCCCAGAGGGGAGCAGGAGCAAGATCTGTGAAAAGGCCATTTGGGCCTGTGCTGTGAAGTGTGCGCTGGAGAGATTAGCAGGCAAGACTGCAGCCCGGTCTGCCCCAGTCGGGGAGCTGCTCTGGAGACTGAACCATGCCGGGTGTCAGGTTCCACAGCGTAGAAGCGTCCACAGTTTTGGAAAGGAGAGAGCCTCCAAGAGAGACCTGTTGCACCGTCTTACCCAAATTCAGGACTTCGGTGCACGTTTGTAGGAAGGAAAATCCACAGCATTAATCCGGCCCCCGCCACATGACGACGTTTAAAGTCGGTTCTTCAACTCAATACCCTTGGCCCTGGGTGTCGAGCGTCATCCCCTGCCTCTCGCTGGTAGCTGCCACTCCCCAGTGGTGAGAACAGACAGGACCCTGGGAGCCAGAATCACCCCCCGGCTGAGGGGGCCCTACTTCAAAGGCTGGACAGGGGGGCAGAGAAGGGAAAAAGGACCCAGAGGGAGACAAGATGTTCCCCAGGTGGGACTCCAGTCGTTTCCTGAGCCATCTGCCCACCTGTTCTTCGTGGCTCTTCCTAGGCAGCCTCCCAGAGGTCACCTGCGTGCAGACGTGCCCTGGCTATGTCACCTGTGGGGTGCTGGTGGGCATGTCATGCTGTCCGGCTTGTGGGCGTCACACAGATGGAAGCCCCTTGATTGCTTTTCTGCCAACACAGGTTTACTGTGTGACACACATGTGGTGTGTGACACTGCTTCTGCTGGAAGGTAGAGCTGGCCAAGCAGGTGATGGAGCATCTCCTGGGAACCAGGCCAACAACTGTGTTGGCCTTCTGCGGCCACCATGACAAAGGCCCCAGAGGGTGCCTAGAGCAGTCCAAGTTCTCTCATGTTCTGGGGGTCCGCAGTCCCCAGTCAAGGCATCTGCAGGCTCTAGAGGTTCAAAGGGAGGGCTCTTCCTGCCTCGTCCAGCCCCTGGTGGCTCTTGATCATATCATTTTATCCCTGCCTCTGTCATCACATATCCCCTCCTCTGTTGTGTGCCTTCTGTGTCCTCTCCTTTTAAGGACAGTCATTCCATGTAGGGCATACCCCAACCCAGTGTAACTTTAATCTTAACTTGATCCCTATCCACAAAGACCTTGCTTTCAAAAAAAAAAAAGGGTGTATCTCCAAGTCCTAAAGGTCAGGGCTTACACACATCTGTGTAAGGGGTACCGTGTACCCATCTCTCCTAGCTGAGATACTGCACTGGAGGGGCAGGCAGCTGCACAGGTAGTCCAAGCACAGAGGTACCGGCACCAGTGATGGGAAGGGGCCCATGCCAGTGACAGGCAGGGCAGCTGGTATGAAGTAACAGGACTGGCCTCGGCCTGGCCAGCCTCCTCATGGGGCCAGGATGTGCACAGGATCCCTGGGGATCTTGTCCAAGTGCAGATTGTGGTTCTGGGCCACAGGTTTGGGGCCTTCAGCTGACTTTTGAGGCATAAGTGGCACAAGTAAGGGACTGCCTGTCCCCTACTACCAGCAGGAACATGCCCAAAGAAGAGCCCCCCAACATCCGCGAAAGCCTCCTGTCCACTGTGAGTGTGGCCCAGCTGGGGGAGCCAAGAGCCCATGGAAGGCAGAGTGACAAATGCCAGGGAGAAGCCCCAGATGCCTGAAGACAGACCACAGTGAGCAGGAAAGGTCTGGACACTAATCCACAGGGCGGCCTTCAGATGCAGCTGCCCTGAGAGGTTGGGACAGCAGTAAGGTAATGGCCAGAGGCAGAAGGACTGGGCGGCAGGGCTGGCTGGAGTCTCTCTCACCCGCCTTCGCCTCCCTCTTTTTTCTAACTCTCCCTTTTTATCCCTCCTTTTCTTCCCTCCCCATATCTCTCTGCCTCTATCCTGCCATCTCTCTTACCTCCTCTTCTGTCCCTTTTCGTCTCTTCATTCCTCCCTCTCTTTATCCCTCCTCTCTCTCCCTCCTCAATCCCTTTCTCTGTCTTGTTTTCTGACTGTCCTTCCCAGCCTTCCTTTCCCCGCGGGGTCAGCATCCTGGGGTTCTCTCATTAGGGAGACAAGAGAAGTCTGTGGCCAAATGTTTTCTTGCAACAAAAATCCATCAGAGTTTTTGAAGTCCAGCCTCAAAGCCTCTTGGGCGTTATTTATGTCCATGGGGTCACTGCAGGGAACACCCCCCGCACTGAAATCTGGCAGGGTGGCCGGGGCCCAGGCTGGCCTGTCAGTGAACTTGACCGTGGCTTGGCGGACTCTGTGAAGGCCTTGGATGTGGGACCTCATCAAAGCCTGTTGCCCTCCTGCTGGGGTCGAGGGCTCCCTCTGGCTAGTTGGCAGGCTCTCGTCTCTTGGCCTAACTCTCCAGATTTCACGGCCCCATCTTTGAGGATGATGCGCTTGGAAAGCAGATGAGGGCGGCACTGCAGGGAGCAGTGCTGCCGTCATCACATACCAAGGGTTGCAGGAGCCAATGGAGAGGACGTAGCCTCTGAGCCAGGGCAGACCCTCTAGGCTCTCTGTGAGTCTAGACCAGCTCAGCCAACTCCCAGTTCAAGTGGTGTTCCTCTCTCTACCTGGGTTTCCCTATCTATAAGATGGAAGTGATAGTTCAACCTTCCCCTGTGACAAGCGAGGGTTAAGGTCAGTAACCAGGGCTTGGCATGCCGAAGAACAGGCCTAAGCAGGTTGGGTATCCTGTCCTGCTCCAGCCACCGGCTGCTACCACCGACCAGCTCCCAGACCTGGGCTGCAACATGGC
Organism: Ctenodactylus gundi; assembly: GCA_004027205.1. Taxonomy (NCBI): domain Eukaryota; kingdom Metazoa; phylum Chordata; class Mammalia; order Rodentia; family Ctenodactylidae; genus Ctenodactylus; species Ctenodactylus gundi. Next base: position 430,512 of record PVKB01001036.1, read on the forward strand.
TGGTCCAGTTTCCTGTGGGAGCTCCAGCCTATGGAAAGAGAGTCTCCCACACACGAGCCTCCTGCTCTCCACCACGTGACCAGGGAGGGAAGTGGGCTGGTTTTTCATGGGAGGTGGGGGGGCCGGGCATAGAATGCAGCCCTGTGGATAGGAACAGAGACAAGAGGAGATCTGGGCCCTGGGGAGGTGGGGGGCAGCTCCTCACAGCCCTGGCCATTGTCTATGGACTCCCTCGGGTCCATCTCACTCTTGAGGACAAAAGGGTAGTGACCAGGCTCCCGAGACTTGTGGATGTGGAAGCAGGCGGTTCCATCCCTGCTGCACCCTGTCCCCTGAGAATGGGCAGGGCAGGGATTCCATCTTGACCTGAGCTCCAGGGGATGGAACAGACAGACCAGGATGCCTGGCGACAGCAGCGAGAGTAGCTGGAACCCAGTTACTGACCCCTGGACCTTGCTCTTTGCCCTAAAACCTGTAGGGCCACCCCACACAGCTCTAGGTGGCCTCCTCCTCAACGGAGGGGTTCTTGTACTATCAAATGTCAAATTTTGTCAGGGACCCTCCGATCCAGTCCTGACAACATTTCTGCACAACTGCTGGCTTCTCTGGCCCCAAAGGCATTTGTCCCTCAGGGGTGTGTAGAGACTCAAAACTAAGTAGGATTCCCTTTAGCCTGGCTTGGTTGTACGTAAACCTGCTTCTGTCACAGTAAATTCTAGACTGTTTTTTTAAAAATTTGTCTTTAAAATCTTTCCCAAGACTGTTGCCCAGCTTACTGGTGAGGGAGTAGGGAGTCCTGCGTGACGTGGGGTGGGATGTGTGTCCTCAGCTATGTCCACACCTGCAGGGGCTGAAGTCAGCGCGTGAATCAGGATTCTGCCAGCTTGTTCTTAGGCCATAGGAGCTTGAGCCAAACCACCATGGCAGAGTGGACACAACAGGCCTGCTCCTGGCCCCCTCCTTCCACCCCAAGTGTCCACCGTCCCTGGAGTCACTGAATACTTGCCAACGTGGCTGCTGAGCTCCTAGTTCTTGTTACCATCTTTTATATCTATCAGTTCTGCTTGGTTTATTTCTAAGTTGTTGTGTTGTTTTTAATGGTTTCCTGTGCTCTGCAGCCCCTTTGGGTCTTGAGGCTGGTTTCCATACGGGTCTCAGTAAGCAGGGCTGGTGGACTCATGATGCCTGGCTGTGCCCACCTGACCATCTCAGCCAGTCTCTCTGGCTATTCCCATCCCCTCCCCAGCTAGCTCTCCTTTCTGCAGATCACCGACCTCACAGAGCTGGGACATGAAGGTTCCCAGGGCCTGGATAAAGGTAGCTGTGTCCCGCCAGAAAGGTTGATGTGCGGTGGATGGAAGCCACCGTGGACCAGTCACGACTGGAGTCCTCCTGCCCTCACAAAGGGTTTTAGTCCTGCTTTTCCTTCCTTTCTCTTCTCTTCGCTGTTCAGAACAAGTAAGAACAATAAACACACTCCTGGAAAGCCAGGGACTGGTTTATAGGTTTGCCGTTCTCATGGTATAAACGTTCCTGTCACACCCCGTCTCAGGCACACACTGGCTTCGCCTTCTTAGAGCTTCCAGAGCCAGAGGAGGACAGCTAGCTGTTCCCTTGTGGGTCAACTGAAGGTGTCATCGTGGGACCCAACCCCATGTAGGGAGGGTCTCACTCCCACCTTGCAAGGGCCCCTCCTCCTCGGGCTGCAGAAGCGAGCCCAAGTGACCACAGGGGTGGGTGCCCCTGGGAGATGAGGTCCTGCCGCACCTCTGGGTCTGGGTTTCCTTCCACAGTGGTCGCTGGAAGCTCCCTGCTCCCTTTCTGGTTCTGCAGCATCTTGAAAGGCATTCCTTTTTTTTTTTTTCGGTCATGCGGTTTTTTTACTGCTTTCCAAGACAGGTTGCCTCAGGTAACCGACCCACCTTCACCAGAAGCAGGAGAGTGAGTAGACCTCACCTGTTGATTCACATACATGTTTACCATGTCCCCGAGCCACCCTCCAGTGGGCATTGAGGCCAGACCCTAGCCGAGGGCTGGGATTGGCAAGTCTACTGCCTGATGCTGCCATATTCCTGGCAAACAGCAACCATCCACGGAGGCTGAGTCTGTGGGTTTCCAGTGCGTGAGGCTGTAGTCTGGACACAGAATGAAAACTACCCTAATGAATTCCCCTAAATGCCCACATGGCTCTTGGAAGCCAGGCCCCTGTGTGATCTAGACATGATCCATTGTAACCAATACCCAGGAAATACCAGTCAGTAGCAATGCTTCGCCATGTAGACCCACACATAGCGACTGCATGTGTCCGTGGCTCCTGGGGCTGTGGCCGTGTCCTCCGAGCCAGCCGGCTGGTGGGTGAGTTCCCATTCATGGGCCACAGAGGCTGCGGAGGCTCCTGGGCCAGCTGTAGTCAGGTCCTCTCAGGCTCTCATGCACGTTTACTGAAGTAACTCCCAACTCTGATCAGAAAGTCAGGGAGAAGGTGAAATAACGGTCAGAGTACCAGGGGCACTGCCCCAGCTGGCACACAGTGGGCACTCAATAAACATGGCTCCCCTCTCTTCCTCTACCACTGTCTCAGTAAATGTCATCGAGCTCCTACTCTGTACCAGGTTCTGTTTTCCCTGCTGGTGACATGACTAGGCAGACAGACCTGTCCCAGCTCACATCTGTGCTGAAGCCAGTGCCAACAGGGAACGGCAGGCAGAGCCCGGCCATCGTGGGCACAGTGGTGTCACTTGAAGCCCACCATCACAGTGCATTCTCCATGGGGATCTTTGGAGTTTTTGTCCGATTTGCTTCCTGCTTCTGGAAGGAAAGTCCCGCCAACAGTGTTAGTGAGATCATTGTTCTTGTGAGTGAGGGCCAGAATGACAATCTTAGTTTGCGCTTTGTGTTGATGCAGGTCTCTGGCCTGCCTCACCCCCTCCCACCCACATGCACCTCCTCCAGCTTGGGAGACCCGACTCTGGCCCCTCACAGACTGCATCTTCCATGTCCCCCAGGCTCTGACTCTCAGCCCCAATGAATCTTCAGGCTCCAATTACCCCAGCACGAGGGACCAGAGCTGGGACAGAACTTGCTTCTTTGAGATGCTGGCTGGGGACCAGGGCACTGACTGTCCCACAGGCTCCTCCTGCTGTGAGGTCACGGCCAGGCTGGGCACCGTGTTCTAAAACAACCCGCACGCGTTCCTGCTGAACTGGTCCCATGACCCCTTTCCCAGCTCCCAACAGATGTTTTCCCGGGGGAGACCCCTCAGCCTCCATAAACAGGGGCAGCTCTGGCTCGTGACCACCAGCAACAGACATCTCCATGGACTCGGAAGTGTGTATTCTGGGTCTTTGTGTGGGGGTGAACAATGCACAAAGTAAACCTGGGTCTGTAGCAGGAAAAGACAGGCTCTGTCACAAGTGGGCTTGGAATGGTCATCTCTCCTGTCTCAAGGGTATCCCCATGATGTCAGCCTGTGAGTCACCAGAGCTAGGGGACCCTCCATGGCTAGGCTGGCCAATGCAGGTGTGAGCCCAGCTGCCTCATGGTCAGAGAGAGGACATCCTGAACTCAGCTGCCCTGACCTCTCCAGCCAGCCAGAGGATTGGACAGGGGCTGCTGAGAGGGCTAGAGCCCCTGCCTCTGTAAGCAAGGGTCTCACATTGCCCAGTTTACAGATGAGGAAATGGGTGCACAGAGGTTAAGTCACTTGGCCAGAGTCCACACAAGGGCGGGGCAGGATTCTGAAGCAGGCTGCCCAGAGCCCTCTGCACTTGCCCCTAAAGGGCAGCGAGAGGCGGGGCTTCCCTCACCTCAGCCTTGGGTGAGCGCTACCCCTGCTAGCCCTTGCTAAGATGCGTCAGTTCACAGAGGGACTCCCAGCCTGTGCCAGGCACCCTCCAGCCCTGGGCTCCAAGTTCCCAGTGTGTTGTGTGCCACACTAGCCCACCAGTCCTGTGCCAGGGGCACTCTGGTCCTGCTGTGCTGTTGTCCCCTCGAAGCAGCTGAAGATCCTAACTCGTGCAAAGCTCCCTAGACGCTCAGACAAGCTGTTGTCCAGGGTCCCCCATGGCTCTGCCCGCAGCTTCCTGAGTGAGGGGGAGGGGAGGCCCCAGAGCCAGTGTGCCGATGTGTCCTCGGTAGGAAGAAGGGTCTCTGCACATGGAATCAAGCATTTGGAGTGAAGTCACCCTAGATAGGGATGGCCTTAAAGCTGATAGGGAGAAGGACACAGGGACCTGCAAAGAGGAGGAGACAGGTTAGACTGGACACAGGCACGAGCCAAGCAACACCTGGGCCCTCTTGGAGCTGGAGAGCCACTAAGGATGGTCCTCCTACACCTGAATTCCAGCCTTCCGGCCTCCGGGATCTTTAGCCTGCCCCCCGCCCCATCCTTGGTCATTTGTTACAACAGCTCCGGAACACTAATACAACAGCCGAGTGTAGCGGGCATCTCTGTGCCTCAGTTTCCCTCAGGATAAGTAAGCACCATGACAGGACCTACCTCCTGGGCTTGCTGTGAGGATTAAATGAGTTGTTACATGTAAAGTATATGAAGCAGAGATTGGCAGGTAAAAAGCAGGTGGTGGTGCTTCCCTCCCAGGGCACATCAGGATTATGATTGCCATCTGTTCATTCAGTACATGCATGTGGAGCAAGCCCACCTTTGGGGGCTGCACAGGGGATGGGGGATGAGGAGAGACTGACTGGCCTCAGCGTCAGCCCAGTGACCAGTGGTGGCCATTGACGGAGAAGGGATGAAAGAAGCAGGAGGTAGACCCGAGGTGCCAGGGAGACCCCCATTTCTCAGGATGGACTCACTAACTGTCCCTGTAGGTGCAGAAGCTCTGCCCCGTGGCCAGTGTTGCCTGAGTCCCCAGGATGTAGCCATCATAGCTCTGTGCTCAGTGGGTACCCTTTTTTGCCCACTTCAGAGTTCTCTGTCTCTAAAGTCCTGCCCAGCAGCCTATAGGCACCTGCGCCCTGTGCCACCCACTCAGCCTATTGTCCCAAGGGGGCCTGGATCAAGGTCATTTTTAAATCTTAGCTGGTGTGGTGGGGCCCAGTGAGCAGGTAGGGCAGATCCTCACCAGTGAGTTTCTTTAGGTTACAGAACCAGAAAGGAGAGATGAATGGAGGGACCTCGGTCTGGGGCCCACCTATAAAAAGGGCACTAGTGATGCCATCTTTGTCCAGCAGGGAGTGAAGGCCACTGAAGCTGTCCTCATGAAGCCCCTGTACTCAGGTCCTTTCCTTGTCACCCAGCGCTCAGAAACCCCCAGTGGTTCATTATTATCACTGGGACTGAAGGGCAACCTGTCCAAGCTCACAGACGTCTGGTGGGGGAACCAGACTTGAACCTGTGTTGCCCTCGAGCACCTGCACCAGGCTATGCAGGTGTGGTGAACCCAGGAGTTGGGCTGTGGCTGGCTAGGGGGGCCTGACCACAGCGGAGGAGCTCAGGGGATACCCGTCCTTGGCCATAACCTCCTCATCCCTGCTTAGTGACCAGGACGATGTCTTGGAACCTGGGCTATGTTGTGAATGGTTATCTCTGGTGGCCTGTGGTGCTTTGAGGACCCTCTGCTAAAGACCCCTGAAAACTTGTCAGGTGTTTTAGAGCCTGAGACTCCCCAGGACCACCCTCTCGGCCCTCCTGGCCCTCACCTACGCCCATAGGAGCTGGGAGAGTCCTCTTGGCCCCCAGTGTATTCTACCATCTGCAAGGAGACCTGGTGGTGCTGAGTGTGGGCAGGATGGGGCTCGTGACAGGCAAGGGGTTCGCCCACAGCAGCTGTCCAGTTGATTGTACTTACATCTGAAGGTAAGAATCGTTTCTGGTCCATGTGGTCCACCATGATTGGAGACTTTTTTTTTTCTCTCTCTCTTTCTAGACTAAAATCCATGGAATTGGGTTTGTAAAAATCCACGCACCCTGGAGTGTACTCTGCAGGGAGGCTGAGTTTCTGAAGCTGAAGATGCCGACAAAGAAGGTTGGTGGGAACTCTACTGCTGCGAAATACGTTGCTAGGTCTGGAGGTCGCTGATCCCTGGCAGGAGAATGTCATTTCCTGGAGGTTCCAATTGTTCAGGAGAACCAAGTGGTCTTCTTTGTGACCCCAGGGAGGGCAGTGTGGCTCAGATGGGACAAGCTTCCCAGGTTCCTGTATCCTGATCATGAGGATTATGCCCCAGTCCTGGGTGGTCTTCAGAGACCTCACCCCACCAACCAAATCTCACCAAGAGAAGGTCCAAGCTCTCAGCCACAGGAATTTATGATAAAAACAAATTCAGCTGAGTTTTGAGCTCTGAGCTCTTTTATGCTTGTGGGGTCTCAGCTCATTTATCAGATTCTATTTAATTACATTTTCTAACTTTCTGGGATTTTTCCTTTTAATCTCTGAAAACTTTATGGTCAAGGAGCTTCTTGATGGTGGGGCTGAGCTCGGCTTCTGTGTTTGCTTGTGTGCATGAAGGGTTGAAGCCAGGCTTGGTGACAAGCCTGCCCTTGCTTCTCAAATCCACAGGAATCATTTGGATTACCTCTTTTGACGCAAAAGTAAAGTTTTCTGGAATGTATCATAATTGAGCTCTTGGCTGGACTTTCCTAGAACATTCAACTTTCAGGGTCAACCCAGAAACTGAGCATGGAGGGGGCTTCTGGCCCCCCAGGCGCCATCTTTGGGGAGGGAGGTCTCTAAGAATGGACCCCAAGGTCAGAACTCAGCAAGATAACGTGGATCCCCTGTCCTGGTCTCATCTGCAGATGTATCACATTAGCGAGACACGAGGTCTCCTGAAAACCATCAGCTCGGTGCTGCAGAAGATCACAGCCCCCATCCAACCCAAAGTGGCCGAGCACAGACCTCAGACCACAAAGAGACTCTCCTACCCCTTCTCCCGGGAAAAGCAGCACCTGTGAGTGGGCCCCCTGCTCCTTGTGGGACCCTACCACGTGGATTTCACCTTCTAACACGAAGTCCACGTGGCTGATTCCCCATCACCCAAAAGAGGGAACTTGGGCTTCTGGAGTGATGGCATAGTTTTTGCACGCAGAAGAGACAATGGCAGTGAATTGTGAGGGTCCTGCTCACGGAGGAACTGAGAAGGCCATAGGAACAGCCATGTGGGCCCTTACCTCCCAGCAGAGATCTAGACACCCCTCCTGCCCATCATCTCCCTTCTCCCAAGTTAGTTGACAGCCACATTTTCTGCAGCCCAGCCACCAGCCAAGGAGCTTGGAGTAATAGAATTGAAATCATCCCCAAAGGGAGTCCCAAGGCCCTGGGGACCCACAGCAGTAGTGGCGTTGCCAGGCAGTGCTGAGGCTTTCTGGAACCTTCCATGCTCGCCTGCTCCCCAGGGACAATGGGGCATGGCCACCTGGGATTCGCTGAACAGAGTGAGGGTGTGGGTAGAGAGAACCCAGGGAGAGTCTGGCTGGTGGGCCCAAGGGTGGGAGCGCTTTGGACACCAGGGTCCTGTCTAGGAGAAGTACCAGGAGCACAGTCAGGTGCTTCCTCTCAGAACTGGGTGTCTGCCCTGCAAGTGTAGCGGTTGCTGGGGGCGCTGCATGTTTCACCCACTGCAGCACCCCATCCTCGGTGGGAGGGGATATGTTGGGAGAAGGAAGTGGTCCCTACCCAGCTCCCACCACCAGTTCTATCTGTAACAGGGGCTCAGGCTTCATAGGAGGCTGCCCCTTTTCCAGGAACCACGCTCTCCCCGGCCTGGCCAGGCATACCACCCAGCTCCATGGAGAGACGGAACCTAAGTCCCCTTCTGCCCCCTTCTAATACTTTGGGAAGTAGGTGACTTTTCCCGAAAATTCCCTCTACCCTGAGGAAACCTCAGGCAATCTGCTATGTGGCCCAGAACATAAGGACCCAAACTGGCTGTTCCAGGGAGATTATTTTCAGAATGGAAACCGTCTCATGGAGGAATGATGCTGTCCCTGTCCCCCACAGGGCTGACTTCTAAAGCTGCCTTCTGGGGGTGTCACCAAGGGCATCTGAGCACACTTGCCTCTGGAGTCACATCACACAAGCCTGGGGCTCAGCGGCCCAGGGGTTGGGGCCTGTGAACCAGACTTTTCCACGTGCTCAGGGCTGGGCAGGTGTTGCCCTGTGTGGGGACAAAGTTATGTCCATTTCTCAGTCTCAGTCACCATTCGTGGGGCGTGGAGAGTTCCCAGGGCCTCGAGCCTCAGGGAGCTGCCTCTATGAACGGCCTTGTCTCCTCTCCCGTCATCCAACAGATTCGACCTGTCCGATAAGGATTCCTTTTTCGACAGCAAGACTCGGAGTACAATAGTAAGTATTGCGGGCAAGATCACCTCACCAGCAGGGTGGCCCTGGGGACACGCAGGATAATTTCATTTTGCTGAAGCTCCTCCGGGTGGAAGCCGGCTCTAATTGTCTGTGACAGGGGTAATTAGAATAATGAAATGGAGAGGGCAGCTAGCAGCCCAGGGGACAGCGGAAGCCGGGCAGGCTCGGAGGAGGATTGAGAGGAAGAACAAAGCAACAAGAAGCGTTCACGGCCCCTCAAGTGACTGCAGCTGCGTGCCACTTCTTGCGGGTCCTTACGTCTCGTGGGGCCCCCTCTCCACCAGCTCCCAGGGGAGATGGCACGGGCCTCAGTGCAGGGGACCCCCAGCCAGAGTTTCTGAGCAGGAGGGTGTAACAGGAGGGCCAGGCCATACAGCTGAGGGTCCAGGTTCCAGTCTATTTCTAGGCTCTGGTCAGACAGCAGAAAGAGGTTGGAAATCTGGCTGGGCCACCCTGCCCTGTTCAAGGTACTGACTTAATGTTTATCCATCGGCTGCCAACCTGTCTGCCAGCCAAGCCGAGCTGTGTGCATGGCTCAGGACCCAATTTCTATCTGAACAAGAAATTAACCTGGCAGCCAAGTTCACTGTCATTCTCTCCTCCTCCACCAAACGCACCACCTGGCTGGGTTCGGGGGAGCTTGGCCTGCTGCAGGTAACACCGCTCACTGCCTCTGTCCCGAGACTGGCGGGCAGGCAGCGGCAAGATGGTGGGGCAGGGGTTGGCATCAGGGGTTCCAGCAGCTGCTGAGATGGGCAAGTCCTGTCTATCCTCTGTCACTTCCCAGCACGGTGACCATAGGCGAGTCCCCTAGCTTACATCAGATGAGGACAATTCAGGCTTGTTCCACGAAGGGCAGCCAGGAACCTCTATCAGAATAGTCGCACGGGCTTGTGCTGGGGTCCTGAGTTACTGTTGTGATTTTTCTTGTTAATGGTGTAACGGACTAATTTTAGCAGTTAGATTTCATGATAATACACAACAACAAACTCGGTCAAAGTGGAGCTCCCGGCTAGCATGTCTGCAAGAGTAACTCCTCTGTTGCTCTCGGATGTACCCTGTTGGAAAAACTAGAAGGGTACAGTATTGGGCTGGGGGCAGAGCTCAGTGGTTAGAGCGCTTGCCTTATAAGTGCAAGGCCCTGAGTTCAGTTCCCAGTACCACATAATCTGAGTGTGGTGGCGCACACCTTTAATCCCAGCACTCAGAAGGCTGAATGAAGCAGGAGGATTGCTGTTTGAGGCCAGCCTAGACTACATAGAGATTTCAGTAACAGCCTGAACTATAGACCGAGAGCTTTTCTCAAAAAAGAAAAAAGAATCCAAATGTATGTTGTTGTCACCACAGGTGATTCGTGTCATCACATCATTGTGACATAGGAGAGAATTGGGATAACCGGGTGCACAAACCAAGTCATGTAGCTAGACTCGGTAGCCCAGGCCTGTGTCTCAGCACTCTGGGAGGCTCGGGTGGCAGGATCACAAGTTTGAGCAAAGCTTGGATAACTTACCAAGATCCTGTGTTAACATCAACAATAAAAAAATACAGGCTGGGGATGGAGCTCTGTGTGAGGACCCTGGGCTAGACAATCCCCAGTACCACAAAAAAAAAAAAAAAAAAAAAAAAACCTTGAGTTGCTTGCTCCTGTACCTGTATGTCTGTGGAGCCCTACTTCCTACATTCCCTAGGACTGTCAGGATGTCCCAGAGGCCCAGGGCAGGGTAGAGATTGGTGATTTATCTCCTCCTATCAGAAGGGTGGCTGCAGTAGATTGGGACACACAGGAATTGGAAGCCGCAGTTCCATTCTGTTAGAAATCTACTCTGAAGTCAAGGTTAGTCTGTGGTCCCTGGATGATAGTTGCTGTGACCCCCAAGTCACAGAAAGTGATTCTGTCCGCACCAGAAGATATTAATTGGACCAGAGGAATAGCACAATGGCTAGAGCATTTGCCTAGTTAAACGCAAGGCCATGGGTTTGATTCTCCAGCATCACATAAGCTTGCCATGGTGGCACACACCTGTAATCTTAGAACTCAGGAGGCTGAGGCAGGAGAATTGACATAAGACAAGGCCATCTTGGGCTACATAGTGAGTTCAAGACCAGGATGGACTACAGAGAGAGACCTTGTCTCAAAAAATAAAAAAATATATATTATAATTATATGAAATTATACAAATCGAAGGATCCATGACTCCATTTACCTCTGAGAGAGGGAGGAGGGCCCTGTCTCCCAGAGACCCTGGAGGTGGGTTTATAAGCCAGTGTGTGCTCCAGAGGAGTGTTGGTCGTTGAAAGCTTTGCCCCCAGGTAGCCAGGATTCCTGGTGTTCAAAGTGGGATAGCCCCGGGTTGGTGTGAGCCCTTTCTAGGCCAGAGTGTGGGGTATGACAGGCCACTCTGCTTCTGGCCTTGGAGATGGTCATTGTGCGCATGAGCAGAGGTCAAAGAGCATCAGGACCCAAGGGGAAGGGCCCCGTGTGCCGATCTCAGGTTCCATTCTAGAATGGTCACTGCGGGGCCAGCCGGGGAGGAGCAGGTGACGGCAGTGGCTGTGCACAGGGCTGCGTCGGTACACGTAGACAGAGGAAGTAGCCACGAGGGCGAGACAACCAATTAGGTCTGGAGAGTGAAGGGGAAAGAGCTGTGGAGAACAACCAGGCAAGTCGCCCCTTCACGGGCAGGTGCATTTGTGGAGCAGCTGCTGTGTGTCTGAGACCAGGGGAAGAGAGAGTGTTGAGCATAATGCTAATATTGCAGGTAGTGAAAGGGAGCAGGTGGGAAGACTGCGGTGGGTGAAGGTGGGCTGCTTCATTTCATGGCCTGCTGGTAACGGTGGCCCCAGAGCCATTTTAGATCTAGAGAGGACAAGCCCTTCCAGCAGAAGGAATAGCCAGGGAGGAGACCCTGAGGCTGCAGAGAGGGTTTGGAGCGTGAGAGAAGGCTAAGGTCACCCATCGTGGGTCAGATAGAGGTGAGGGGAGAGGGCACAGGGTAGCAGGGCCAGTGACATAGGCCAGGTGGGTTATACAGTTTGCCCAAAATCACAGTGGCAGAGCTAGCACTCTGCTCCAGATTCCTGCTACCATGGTTCCTGAGGGCACAGACAAAACATTCCACTTCAGTGCCTGGGGTGGGATGGGGCAGCGGAAGGTGAGACCCCTCAGGAGGGATCCGCCCCACCATGGTGACCCGCCTGCCATAGTGCAGCACATGATGTCCTGAGACTCCCTTCCCTTACCTCCAGGCTTTTGGAACACTTTGGGCTATGTCCAAGGTATCCTGTTTATGTCTTAGTCAAGAGGACCAGTGAACCCTCTGTGACCAGGGCACTAGTGCCATCCCAGGAGAGTACCCACCCCATGCATGGTCAGTGTTGTGCCCAGGCTGGCTGTGTTCCCTCCACTGTGGGAAGCAAAGGGAGGGACCCTCCAAGGAGATGCTCACTTAATCCCTGGTCCTTAGTTCCTTGGAAAAGCCTTCCCTCAGACAGCGCTGGTGGCCATTGTGAGTCACGTGGGATCAGCCCCTGTGCAACAAGACCCCTGGTGGCAGCTGGCGGTGCCATTCGTAACCATTCGCCTTCCTTCTTGTCTCTTCCCAGGTCTATGAGATTTTGAAAAGAACGACATGTACCAAAGCCAAGTACAGCATGGGTAAGGACATTTTTGGGGCTTGAGATCAACATCAGTTTCCGAGCAATAATCTGGCCTCCAAAGCATCTCTGTGGGGGGTGGGCAGCTATCTGGGGGTTTTTTAAGGAGTTTTGATTTAAGCCTGTGTAACTGTTTCAGACGGCGGGGCTGGGCAGCTGTAGGAAGCCATTCCAGGGTCAGGCAGGTTTTTGGTCCAGCACTTTTCAGTACAGAAGTGTCCTTCACTTTGCTGGAGGCCTTTGTCAGTGCATGGATAGGGTCCCACTGAGGTGGATAAATCCTTACTGGAAACAGACAGAGGGTTCTGGACCCTCTTGACCCTCTCAGTCCAGCAGGAAGCAAGTAGGGGACCCACAGTGGGCTATACCTCAAGTGGCTCTCAGGGCCTGGAGGAGCAGCAGCCCCTGGCTGGGTGCAGCTGACCAAGCTTATGCGGAGACTAGACCTCCACCTCCGTCCCACGGTGCTCTCCAAGCAGCACCCTCTGGCCAAACTCTGCTCTGTGTGGATATGCAGATCCCTGCCAGTGCCACAAAACCATCCTGGGTGGGCTCCTTGAGTACTGTACCCCAGAAAGCCTGTGGGTAGGACCCACCCGTCTGGATTCCTGGCTGCAGCTGCGAGCTCAGGCTGCCACAGCCAGGAGGTTGTGGAGCCTCATGGTGCCCTCTTCTAGCCTGTTCCTCTTCTTCCTGAGCCGAAGGCTCAGGCATCCATCTCTCATGTAAACCTTTGCAATGGCCAGGCTGGGGTCACAAGGGACTCAGGCTAGGAGGAGCGAGAGGTGGCATGTGGGGGGGGGGGGGGGGCACATCATCTGAAAAAGGTCCTATGGGAAATCAGTGGGAGCAGGAAAGGAAGGGAGGGCTCAGCACAGGGACTCCTGGGACAGTCAAGTATGCAAGGAGAAGATAACCTTTCAGAGCTCAACCTGGATGCTATGTCCTGGCCAGTGCAGATTTGGATCAGTCGGAGGGACATCCTTCAAGGCCCAAAATCTCTAAGCACATGTCCTATGCCAGTGAACGCATATGCCAGTGTCAGGGGGAGTCAGGGAGACTGTCCTTTCAGCAATTCGCACAAAACCAGAGCCTCCAGAATGGCAGGTCCTACTTCAAAGGGCTACAGGAATAGCCAGTGTCTAGGTCACTTTATTGTTGCTGTGACTCAAGACCCGACATCCACAACTGTAGAGGGGAAAGATTTATTTTGGCTCACAGTTTCAGAAGGTCACAGTGTATTCGTGGGCAGCTGGCAAGGGTGGAAGCACGTGGCAGAGGCGTAGGTGGAGGCAGCTCCTCACGGCACTGCAAACAGGAAGCCAAGTCCAGAAGGAAGGGAGGAAGTTGCACTAACCCTTCCAGTCCTGTCCCAGGGATCTGCCCCTGCTGGGTCCAGCAGCAGTGTTCTGGCCCTTCTAGATTTAAGCCCCTAAGCCTCCACACACCTGTAATCTATAATCCACCATACCTGTAATCTAATACACACGCCTGTAATCCACCCCTCCAGACCAGGCTCCAATCCCCTAGCAGCACATGGTTCCATAGATAATCCATAACATCCAAATATACAAGACTTTTGGGGGACCTTCCAGATGCAAACCACAATAGCCAATGAGGAGGGAGGTAACTCAGGAGCAGAAGAGTTTGGAAATGCTTCTTTAAGGGACAATAGCTGGAGCAAAGGCATGGTCGGTCCCGGGAGGTGGGCAGGACATGTGGTTCCAGGGCTAGTCCCGGGCCACCTCAGTCTTCCCATTGGAACCCTGGGGGTCCCTTCTGTGGGAACCATGTGGCTGCTGTGGAAGTCTACAGAGTCCAGGGCAGGGGCTGCACAGCCACTGCTGACACTCAGCTCTGGGTCATCCCTGGCAGAAGGGGAAGGTCAATGCCAGTCCCCCCGTCTCCTGGCAGGGCTGGCCCCTGTACTTCTGTGCTTGATGACAAGGTAGCTGGGATGGACCTTCTCACAGTCTCGCTCCACACTGGCACTTTGCCTGAAGGATCCACTGACTTCCGAGTTCATGCATTCAATTTGCAACAAGTACTTGACTCCAGTCCTCCACCCAAACCTGTCCCAGAAGGTGGGCCTCTCCAGCCTCTGGGATACTTATTTTCTAGAGGAAGGAAGCAAATTTTAATTAATCAGATAATCAGAACATAGCCTCACAAGATAAAGGGGAACAGAAGGCTCAGAGGGCTTAAGAGGCATGATCAAGGCCAGGGGATGAGCACGTGAAGGAAATGACGGGTGTGCCTGCCAGACACAGCTTGGGCAGGGGCCCTGTGCCACCTCTGCCCTAGAAGCATTCTAGGAAGAGCAAGGAGGCCGATGGTCCTGGACTTCACCCCACATTTTTGTGGCCACTCTGGATGGTGTTGGCCATGTGCTCCCCTCTCCTCAAATTTTGGTTCTCGAGCATTCCTCAGGTCACTGACCAGAGAGATAGTCCATTTTTAGAGGGTTTCAAGATGTTGTTTTCCCACTGCTGTCGAACAGCCACAGACGGCAGGCTGCCCAGGCCACCAGGAAGCCTCTTGGGCGAGGCAGGAGGTTCCAGAAGCCCGGTCCCTGGATACTAGAGTAAGATAGACTTCCAGGAGCCCCTTCCCGGGCCAGCCCGGCTCTTCCCCTCTTCCAGTCCTGTGCTCCAGGGCTGGGTGCAGCATGGGAACCTGCCAGCGGTGCAGAAGTCGCATTTTTATAGCGTGGCCAGAACAGGTTCTCATCCAGTAACAAGGGCACAGGCCTCGCCCCTGACATGAGCTCTGGGCCGCACGGTGTGGCCCTGCGCCCGCCTGCATTGCCCTCTCCCAAACACAGCTTTGATCCTTTGAGGCCCTTCCAGGTAACTAATAGCCGATGTGTAAACAGGGCAAGGAGAGGGAAGAAAGAAGGACTCTGCCCTTCTAAGTAAAAGGCGAAAATGTGGGAAATACGGTAAGTGTGGGGCTTCCTCTTCGTCTTCACCAATCAGCCTCAGATCTAATTCCAGATTGTCTGTGTGTTGTCTGACACGGCCAGTGTTCCCGTCTGTACATTTTCTCATGATTCGGCCTTTCTAACCACTTCAAATCCATCCTTCCGGTCTGCAGCCCTCAACAGGTGGGGGTGACTGGCAGACAGGAAGCTGGTGGGGGGCGACTGAGTTCTGTTGCAGAGCGCTGGCGTCTCCTTCCTCAGGTGGAACTTCCTCTTGGGGTTTCCTCTGCGTCTTCCTAGTCCTGCCAATCAAGCATGTTTGTATCTTCTAGCGAATAGATCGATCATCTCTGCTGCTTAGCCCTGGGGATGGCCCCAGGAAGGTGGTGGGCTCTGTGGAGCCGGGTGCGTTTGACTCCTGGTGATTGGGACTGCTTATAGATGGGGGGCAGGAGACCCTAATCTCTCTCTGCCTCTAATCTCTCTGCCTCTGTTTTTAAGGCATCACGAGCCTGCTAGCCAATGGCGTGTACTCGGCCGCCTACCCACTACATGACGTGAGTAACCTTGACACCATTTATCTCTGTGTCATTTGACGCCCCACATCCCCATGGGCCACACCCCCGGGAGCTGCAGTTATCCTGTGGTCATGGCTTCCTGCTTGGCTCTCTCTACGAATGTCAATTGCATACAGGCTTCCCCTGTTCCCTCGTGGAGGCCAGGAGGTTGCACATAGACCCATATTTGCTAGCAAAACTGTCCCATGTAGGTGGGGTGTCCACAGCAGATACTGCTCCAGCTGGATCTGTGCCTCACGGGGTTCAGAGTGTTTTCTCCAGCCTGGCTCCTGCCCTGCCCTGCCCTGCGCTGGGCCCTGGCAGTGGCCGGTGCTGTGTACGTATCTATTTCTGCAGAGCGAATGGACAGCTTCCTGAGCTGTGTCTGCAAATCCCACTGGTCCCCATCCCCTTTGACAAATATAGCCCGAGGCCACGGCTTGGGGCGGAGAGAAGGCGGAAGAGATGGTCATCTTCTCTTGTCTCTATGGAAACAGAGGCTGGAGTTCAGCAGGGCACGGGATCCTGGGCAGTGTGGGAACCCCAGCGCAGGAGCGCTGGAACTTTCCAAATGCATGGTTAAGACGGAGATGAGGAGCCGAGAGGCCCGAGGGAGGGAGAGTGGGCCCGGGAGTCAGGAGGCCTGGGCTGCACCCCTCTCCTTCCCACTGGCACTGAGCAGAGTCACCCTTGGTCTCCCTGAGCTCCAGCATGGCCACCTGTGTGCTGGGACTGGTATCTTTCCCAGATGGGTTGCCAGGGCAGCAGTGATTATCAGAGCAGGCACGAATAGGAAAGATCTGTGAGAAAGGAACACTAGATTGGGGCAACCAAGAGTGGGAACTCCCCCCAGAGGATGGTCCAGGGAGGAAAGGTACTTCGCTGATGTGTCCCCTTCCCCTAGGGGCCTTTGCACCCCAGGGCTGCATGAATGCTCTTCCCCTGGACTCCCATCCCCCAGGAGACAGAAGCTCCCATGCTGGGCCTGCCTTCTCATTTCTTTCCTGGCTCAGTTAACTTCCTCCTGTGTCTCCTGAGCTTCTGATGCCCTCTGTCCCCCAAAGACATCACTGCCCGGCCACCTTTTCTGATATCTGCCTACTCTCAGCACATAGAAGGGCTCAGTGAGTGCGGTGTGGATTGGACTGGGTGGGCCATCCTGACATGATTCTGGCCTCTCCTTGGAAACCTTTGATCAGCTGATCAGCCGCATCTTGTGCAGGTAGCTGACAGGTCCGGCCCCAGCCTCAGGGCAGCAGCCTGGTGCTTGCCACCTCCACGATCCTGCTTGGCCTTTCAGCTTGTGATGCCTAGCAAGAGATTGGGGCACAGAAGCTGTGTGTTGCAGAGCCTCCTGACTGCCTAGAGTCAGCCCTTTTAAGTCTCAAAAGGGAAAGGGGAGAAATCAACATTTCCGAGAACTCACTGTGCGCAGAGCACTGGGTATGGTGGAAGCTGTGTCTCATTTAATCCAGTGTAGACTAAAAGACTCATAGAAACTTGCCCATGGTGATACAGCTCTTGTGGGGGACCTGGGAACAAAAGTAGTTTCTGGTTGTCATTCTGCCACTCCATTCCTTGGCGGTACCACTGCCGTGTCCTTCCCTAGAGGCCAAGAATGTCACTGTCTTAGTGCCCAGCACTGCACTTGTCTTACAACTTGATTCTGCTGGCAGCTTAACTGGGCCAGCCAACTGGAGGAATCTGCCTACCCCACAAAGCCCGTTTCAGATGCAGTCCTCCCGAAATCACCTCCAGGATCACATAGGGATACGCCTCCTTCCAAGGCAGAACTGTGCCTTAGGCAGCCACAAGGAAGCCTGTCACATGGTGTCCACTCCCACCTTAAAGATGGAGAAACTGAGGCTTGAGACATTCAGGCAATGGCCAGGGATGCAGCCAAGGAGTGGAGGCTTGAACCTCTGGATTGTGCCTTCCGGTATCTTTTTGGGAATAAGGAATTTTCCTTTCCTGAGTTTTCTGTTCAACCGTGGGACATCCTCCTCATTAAATACCAAAGTTGATGTTTCCACATGAGGAGACTGTTCTGCGTTGAGTCACACATACCCTACAGCCTTGAGAGAACAGGACAGGGCCGCTCAGATGGCCGCGGAGGGTGGGAGGCGCTGTGCCCACCACCCAGGCTTGGCTGTGCACTTTCCATACCCGGCTCTTCCCCCGTGTGATGCTGCGGCTGCGCCCGCCACTGGCACGCAGCACACCCTCCCGCCTCCCAGCCCCTCTCCCACTGTGTTCATTCATTCATGCCCTCAGCAAGAACATCTTCCAGGCCGGGGCTGGGAGCCCCTGCCGCAGGATGAGTGAGCGCCCACGCACTGAGTGAGGCCCAGGAGCGCTCCCTAGAAAACCAGCTCCGTGCAAAGGACTTTGACATTTATATTGGCTGCTTGGTGGCTTCCTGGCTTCCTTCCTGGTTGGCATCTGCCCACCTGGAGATGAGCAGCAGCCAGACCTCTGTGTGACGAGATGCTACCGGACTCAGGGGCTGTCCATTCATGGGAAGGGGGATGGGCAGCAGCCCGAGAGTGAGGCCAGGTGGGTGAAGGCCCTGGGGACAGAGGAGCAGGGCCAAGCTGGGTGAGGACGCTGGGTGAGGACCCGCCCGCACAGCTCTCCTGAGCACCTTGCTCAGGGACCCCAGCATTGGGTGGCTTCCGTGGGTGTGTCGCAGGGGTCATGGAAGGGAGACGAATGGAGGGGGCCCAAGAGGCCCAGAGTTTTATTCGTCCAGTGATTCTCAAGGCCAGAAGCTAGGTGGGCCAGCCTCACCCTGGACTCTTCGGAGCCTTGCAGGCTACTTCTCCCTAGCTGTTTGTGTCAGAGGTTGACATTTGGCCCGGGCACGTCACACTTTAGATCCATCTGTGCTTTGAACTTAGAGGCTTGGATGTGAGTGAGACCCGTGGATAACCAAACTTAACTTTGTGTCCTCAGGAAACTCAGGTTTTCTCTGAGCTTCAGTGTTTCCATCTATAAAATGGGCCAGCTGGGATCACTGGTCTAGGTGTACAGTGGCTGTGTAATTTATCATCTCTCTTGGGATACTTGAGGGTAGAAAGAGGGACACCACTTAGGCAGAGCTTGGAGGCAGCACACGGGGACATTTCCATGAGGCAGAATACACGTGCCCTCAAATGATCGTCCTTTCCTTGCCCCTAGAAGTCCCCTTTCTTTTGTAATACCATTTCAAAGGCTCTGGCTTCTCCTGGGATGTTCTCCTGGACCTGTCCCATGTCTTGGGGTAGTGGGAAAGGGTCATCCAGGGCGTCCCAGTGGGGGAGGGATGGCCAGGCAGCAACAGGACGTGGGTGGCACAAGAGGAGGGTCGCCTGCCTGACCTCGTGCCCTGGGTGAAGTCTAGTCCCAGAATTGTTTCTGTCTGTGTACGAGTGGAGTGCTAGAGTTAGAAGTGTCATGAACGTGAGCTGCCCAGGCCCCGGCACAGTAAAAACTCTCCTTTGCTCTGTTCACAGGGAGACTACGAGGGGGACCATGTCGAGTTCAATGACAGGAAGGTAGGTCCCTACAGAGCCGTGAGAAAGTGGCACAGAGGCCGCAGCATGGCTGGCTGGGGAAAGCCTGGGCTGGAGCAGGGACTCGTATTGGGGGCGCTCTGGGCCCCTCTTTGAGGTACTTGCTGCAGGCGCCGAGTCTGGCTGCTTAGAGGAGCATCACTCTCGTCTTTCATTTAAACCCCGTGTTTGGCAGGTGATTGTGAGTGTGGGAGAGGAAAAGTGTCCTTGTAACCTTGCCCCTTCCATGGCCTTCTCTCTCCCAAAACCCAGCAGGGCTGGAACCCTGCCTTCTCCGGCCTCTGAATCATGCCCAAGGCTGCAGCAGTCTTTGAAGGCATTTGCCCTAATCTCGTGCCACGGTGGGTGAATAGACTTGAAATCCACCGTAGAGAGCTACACAGAGAGCCACAGTCCCAGCAGCACCCTGTCTGTAGGGGTTCAACCTAGTGGTTCTCAAACTTGTCTAACCTGGAACCCTTTTGAACAGAAAAGTCACTGAGCTAGTGGTCCAAGGAATGTTCTTTGGGGAACATTATGTGAACCTTTTATTCTTCAGGGGCTGTCCTGGCTTCCCCAGGTAACCAGAGCCCCAGTCCCCACTGTCCAATCCCTTGTTCTGGCCAGGAGATTCCTCCTGCTTCCACCTGGGCTCCCCAGGAAACTGTCCCAGTTGAACACCTCCCCCCACACACCTGCCCCCCAGCGTTTGGTCCTCTTGTTCCTGATACCCCTTCTCCGCTTCCTGCACACGCACTGCACCTGGCACCAGCTTCCACCCTGGCATCCACATCCGCCACTCCCCGCTCCCTCCCTAGACAAGCCCGGCTCTCCCCCAGGGGATGTCCTCCCAGCTTCTGCTGGCCCTGCCTCTGCTCTGGCTGCTTCGGATCCACCTGTAGGTGGAGGGTGGAGACGCTCCCTGGAGAGCCTCCCCATGGTGCCCTCATCGTAACCCCCAGGGCCCAGGAGCTGCTGGGAATGGAATGTCCTCCGTTTTCATGCGCTGTCCAGCCCCTCCGCATGTTTTGAGACTTAGGTGCTTGATACAACTTGTCTGCCTGGAAACCCAGCAGAAGATGCTATCTGATTTAGCATAAAAGTTACATATTTGGTTATTTTCAGCATATCATCTAGCATTTGCCTGAGACCCTGTGACTTTCATAAACTGTCCACCATCCAATCCTGTTGGAGAATCACTCTCCCCTCCATGGCCTGCACTGGCCACCTCCGGCCTCAGAGTCCAGCCCTCTCTGCCCTCCTATGCCCCAGACACCTGGTTGATGCCCTTCCTCCACCTAAAAATGCTTCCTCTATGGACCCTAGCCACCTCTCTGGCCGGATTTAGGCCTGTGACCCCTCTACCCCAATCGCTCTCTCTTCCCAGCCCCCAACCACACTGGGCAACTTTCTAATCTAAATATGGCTTGGCAGGACTATCTCATGCAAGTACTTAGTCAAGAAATTTTCATTGAGCTTTTCTGTGTGCCAGACCCAGCTGTTTTCTTCTACCTGGAATGTGCTTCCCTGTCCCCACCTCCCATTAATTTCATGTCACATCCTGGAGCATAAGGCCTGGCCCATGGGATGTCAGTAATGTGGTTAGGTGGGTGAGTGGGTGGATGGGTGACTGAGTGGATAAATGGGTGGATGATGAGGCAGTGGGGATGGATGGATAAGAGAAGGATGAGTGACAGATGGACGGGTGGATAGGAATGGACGGATGAGGGGACAGATGGGTAGAGGGAGGGAAGGAAGTATAAGGGTTGGGGGGATGAAAGGTGGGTGGGTGGGGATAGATGAGCGGATGGGTGGATGCATGTGGATGGATAGACAGATGAGTGGATAGGTGGCCAGGTGGGTAGATGGACAGGTGGAGGGGCAGGCGGATGGATGGAGTGAACAGATAAATAGATGGATGAATGGGTAGGTGGGTGGATGGATGGATAGATGAGTGGATGGCTTGGAAGGTGGTCGTAGGTGGAAGCAAGAGAAGAGAAAGAGGGAGGGAGGGTCACGTATGAGTGTGGTTCTAATTCAGAGCCTTAGAGTGTGTCTTGTTCTCCCATCCTAAGTGGCCACTCTCTACATAGTTTGGTTCTGACTCTGTTGCCGTCTCCATGGCAAATACTGAGGCATTGCTGATACTGTTGCTGTCAGGGGCAGGAGCTCCGGCTGCCTGATCTCAGGTGCACTGATGGCCAAGACCAAAGGAAGCTGCAGCAAGAATACCTCCTGGACTGAGCTGGAGGTCAAGCAGCCATGTTCAGGCAAGAGGCAGGGCTGACCAGGGCTGACCCATCAGCCCCGTGCTGGGACCATAAGCTCTGGGCCTTTGGGCCTGTGCAGCTTCCTCCAGGCCCTCAGGCAAGTTCCAGCCAATAGGAGCCAAGCCTGGCTAACTAGGCTCAATGAGAGCTGCATGTACGGGTAGGAGGGGCCTGTGATGGAGATGGTTGTGGCTCCTCCTGCCAGAGCTGCAGAAGATGAGGCTGGCTGGGATCCCATGGGAACGGACAGATGAAACCCCAGCAGATGTGGGGGGACTTAAGTGGGTTGTGGAAGGTTTCTGGTGTGCACTGAGGGCTGCTTCACTCAACGGTGACTAGGAGCCACAGGCCCAACCTTCATTCGGTGGTTACTTACAGAAAACGCACAGTCCGCCCCAGGGCCGGTGCTAGGCATGGAGAAGAAGCAGGAACACACGTGCTGGTCCTCCATTTTACGGATCAGAGGGAGCAAAGCTGCGTAACCATGAAGCCCTGCATCAGAGCCCGTAGGACGCCTGCTCTGGCACGTGAGCTCAGGATGGCAGGCCAGGCCTGGCCGCACAGCTGCCCAGGAGTTGAATGAGATCCCTCAGGGTACAGGGGCTGGCAGGCTGTGGGCAAGTTCTGGATCTCAGCTGACCTACCACTGCCACACCTGCCCATACTCCATATGCATCTCTGCATGTCTTCCAGGGAAACAGTGAGATCTTTTGATTTCTTTAATCTCACAGTGCAGGCTGGTGGACCTTCTCTTCTTAGCAAGGAGGAACACCCTTGGAGTGGGCTTAGAAGGCCCTCTCAGAAAGACCAGACCAGGCAAAGCAGGGGGGTTAGCAGCAAGGCATGCTCATAAGTTCCTAAGAATGCGTTGTGCTCTCCTAAGTTATTTTCTTCCCTGCTTCTTAGAGGTGTGCATATCGGCTTTGGATGAGATGGAGATTTAGATTCTCAGGATGTTTTTTTCTCAGAGCTGCCAGAGGACCTCAGGCTAATGGAGAAGCCTTAGGAGGGAAGTTTCCTAGGTCTTTCTCATTGCTGTGTGGAGTCTGGGCCCTTCACACGTCTCACTTACAAGACCTTTTGCCCATCAGTTCTGGTCTTTGATGTGGGTGGGGAAGAGCATCTTAGTTCAGGCTGCTGCAACCCAATACCACTCACTGGGAATCTCACAGTGGTGGAGGCCAGAGGAGAAAGGTCAAGATGTCAGCCTGTTGGGGTCAAGGTTCTCTTCCTGGCTTGCAGACAACTTTCTCCTTGTAGTGCACCCACATGGTGCACAAAAGATCTCTTCTTATTAGAAGGGCGCTAATCCCATGATCAGGGCCTCACCCTCAAGATCTCCTTCTACCCTGACCACCTCCCAGAAGGCCCCATCTCCAAACATAGTTGCGGTCAGGGTTTCCACATAGGAATTTGGGGGTGCACAAAAACATATTCAGTCTATCTACAACAAAGAGTAGTTGGGGTGATGTTTTCATATCTCCACAGCAGAATCTGAATCTAGGAGACAGTGTCCCTGCCAGTGTTTAAATGTAAATGTTAAGGGAAGAGGATATGTGCCAAGTAGCAGAGTGAGGGGCAGCGAGGCCTGTGGTGAGTTCACACGGCCACCCAGCCTTGCCTCCTGCCATTCGTTCCTCATTCCAGCTGGGAAGGGGCAGTGAGGAAGCTGGTAGCCCTGTCCGTCTATACCTGGACAGGAGAACAAGTCACCCTTGCAAGGTGCGTGGGATGGCACACAGCATGGCTGCCTCTCATTTGTGGTGGTGGTCCCTGAGAATGGCTCCTGGGCCTTCCTTCCCTCCCAGCCTATCCACATCTACATTGGCCCTATTGGTTGTTCTCTCTCTGTCTCTCGCTCCTCTCTCTCTTTCTCTCGTTCTTGTGATACTGGGGGTCGAACCCAGCATCTTCACCCTGAGATATATCTCCAGTCCTCTTATTTTTAATTCTGAACCAAGCTGTCACTAAGTTGTTAAGTTGTCTAGGCTGGACTTGAACTTGTGATCTTCCTGGCGCAGCCTCCCAGAGTTCTGGGATGACCAGCGCTTCCGGGCCTGGATCCCATTGGTTACTTCTGAGGGAAAAATCTAATCTTCACCACAACCACCCCCAGACCTGCCCAAGGAGATGCAAAGGTCTCACAGTGGCCTGGCTCCCTTCCTGCCAGCTGAGGGAGCCTAGGCAGGTGTCAGGTCCTCCTGACCTCAGCTATGGGTGAGGTTACAGCTCCAAAGTCATTTGCAGTGGCATGTGGCCCCTCTGTGCAGTTCAGGGACATGCCCTTTGTGTATGTTTGGGGATGGGCAGGGATGTTGGGGAGGGGTGTTTCTACTCCCTGTTTGTCACTTGCGATCTTTGATGTTAACCCAAACAAGCCACCTGGATGCTATGGCTATGACTGTGGAGATGTCTCCCACCCACCCACCCACCTCAGAGGCCACAGAAGTCAGGAGGCTTCAAGGGTGTTTTCTCCCCAAGCCGTGACCTCAGACCCAGAATTCACTATCGGAGTGATCTGGCCATAGGAGCGGTTTGGAATTGAGGTTGGAGGGGCTGCCCCAGGTCTGGGACAGATTGACCCCTGGAGCTCCCTGTGTGCTCCTGTCCCCACAAGTGGCCCTGCAGTGGAAGGGTGTGTGCCATGGGCAATGCATGAACAGCCCAGTGTGTGGGATTTGTTTTACCCAGCATGGCATCCTCCTGGAAACGTTGCTGCGTGTTCGCACAAGGCTGCCAGCCCTCCGAGCTCAAGTTCGTGGCTGTCCCTGCCAGAGCCCGGGGCAGGAGGGTGGGGACCACTTTGATTTGTGTCACCAGCACTGCTAATCAGGCAGCTCATCTCCAGAGATAAACCTCAAGCTAGCTCTGTATCCCATGAGATTTTTAAAATTGTGCCATTGATAATTCTCTACTCAAAACCATGCTTTTGTGTCCTTTATAAAGACTGGTTTTGCATCTAACCGGAGTGACCGAAACACCCAAGTGGAGAGGGCCCCCCTGCAGCAGATGCTGTAGATCAGTTCCAGATTGGCCGCAAAAGGGCTGGATCCCATGATCTGTAGAAGCTCCTGCCCTGCCCTGCCTTCGCCTAGAAATGCAGGCTCGCTCTGGCCAGCGCCTGGCACCCAGCCAACTGTCAATGAAGTGTTTGTCGAGTGAATGAACGATGTGGCAGTGGGCTGAGGTGCTGACAGCACTGTGCCCTAGGAGGAGTGGCCCCGTGTGTGACTCTCACCAGCTCCTCGTGCTTTCTCTCTTCAGCTCCTGTACGAGGAGTGGGCGAGCTACGGGGTCTTCTACAAGTACCAGCCCATCGACCTGGTCAGGTAAGTGGGGCACATCAGGCCCATCAGCTCAGGCAGAGGCTTTGAGAAGTGGGTAGGATGCCAGTTAGGTAGAGTTCTTTGCATTCAGCTACTTTGAATATCCAGTTACCCAGGAACCTGTTTAAACTTGAAGGCTGTGTGGGTGGACCCAGGTCTCCCATAGCGGCAGCCAGGGGCCACTTTTCTTCATAGTTGGGGACAGGTACTTTCCATCACGCTCACTATCTCTTCCTAAATCTACAGCCTGGTCCTGCCCTGCTGAAGGTTGCAGCCAGAGTGGTGCCTGGTGTGGAGGGGTGGAAAAGACCCAGATGCTTGGGGATCTTTCAGAATTTTGAAAAGACCCAGGGATCTCTGGAAAGAGGGGCCAGCCAGCTTAGACAGCATGTCCTGTGGGGACTTGCAGAACGGAATTTCACCCTTGGAAATCCGTTTAAGCCATGAAGGTGCCAATCCACTTAATGAGAGGAGTGGTTGTCATCCAGTCCCTGCCAAGGTCCCCTCCAGTCCTTATGCAGAATGGGGCTTGACGGGGGGCTGACAGCTTCAGGGACACATCCCACCAGGCCACAGGTGAACGAAAGAGAAGTGTGGGAAAGCAGACAGCACCCCACACCCATGAAGTGTCCCAGAGCCCTGCTCTGCTTCTTGGACCAGGGAAGCAGTGACACCAGTGTGGGCTATGGTGCTGGAGAGGGGCAAGACATGTTTTCCCCTATGGTGTGGGATGAGAGTCAGCTGATCTCTGGCTGTGCATTGGATGTAGGAAGTATTTTGGGGAGAAGATTGGCCTGTACTTTGCCTGGCTGGGCGCATACACACAGATGCTCATCCCTGCTTCCATCGTGGGAGTCATCGTCTTCCTCTACGGCTGTGCCACCATGGACGAAAACATCCCCAGGTAGGTGGCAGCCCCTCCCCTGCGGAACATGCTCCCTTCCTGCTATTCCGGGACAGAACTCGTTAGGACTCGAGCCTTGGCGTGGCCTCCTGTGCACATGCCCTGCCCCCAGGGCAGTCTCCTGGCAGGCCGCAAGCTGTGAGGATAAATGCTCATGGCCTGTGTTTTCATGGCCATCTAAAGGCACAGCATGATCTTAAGTGTTTGTTCCCTGCTGGGACACAGTTCCGAGATCCACAGGGTAAGGGAGGAAAGGTTTATTTCAGCTCACAGTTTCAGGAGGTCTCGGTCGCCTCATGGGGGCAGGCCATGGCAAGAAGGGGCTGGAGGAGGACAGCTGCTCACAGCATCACAAGAGGAAGAGTCAGGGTACCCAGAAGAAGCTGGGGTAGGGGTTCACATCCTCCTAGGTCACATGCCTGCAGTCTGATCTGCCTCATGCCTCTCCTCTGCCATGCACCTGGATTCCACCCCTCCTGGCCAGGCCCCATCTCCCAGCAGCACACAGAGTCCAGAAGTAATCCACAGCATCCTAACACATGAGGCTGTGGGGGATGTTCCAGATCCAAACCACAAAAGGCACGATTATCCTATGATGTGTTTTATATTGCAGGGAAGATTACAATTTAAGGTCTCGTACACACAAAACCGAGCTGTTGGGGCACCATGCCGCCAGCGTCTTGGTGCTTGTGGGTGTTTTCCTTATGCACATCCATCCTCCAGGGCCCTGAGACTCTGACACAGAATTGGAACCAGCCCTGCCCTGAAGGAGCCCGTGGTCTCAGAAAAGGCGTAGTACACTCCCACCTGGAAATTTTTCTAGTGATTCTGCTAAATGTCTCCAAACAGAGATGTAGTTTGGGGTAGTCATCACAAGTTATGATCAGTAAAGAGCCGATGGGTCTTTGGCCTTGTGAAGAAGCTGGTGCCTCAGCCACCCAGAAAGACCTGGTGACTTAGTTCACGAATAACACTGCAAATATCCCACCCACTCAGAATCAGAGCTGTATGGGACTCTGGCTCAGCCCCTTCGGTGCTATTTTGGTTCTAGGCAAGAGAAAGGATGTCCCTTTCTTAGACTATGAGGTCCCTGCCCTGGGTTCAGCTAGAGTAAAGAAAGATCAAAGGAGTATGGATTAGGGGTATCCAGACTGGCTTTTTCTGCAAGAATCCAAAGCCTGAAGGAAAGGTGAGTGGAAGGTGGCAGATCTCCCTGTGACACCTCTGGAGGAGGCCTAGAAAGTCCCCCTCCATCCTGAAGGGAGGCTGTTGTCAGCATAGGGTGTGGGCTCCCTGAGAGAGGGCACCAAGCTCAGCCACTCTCTGTTGCCTGGTCAGAAAAGTAGGCAATACTTACTCAGGGACTGAGGCAAAGCCAGTGCCCAGCCTGTCCCAACCCCTGCCTCTGCCTTAGGCAGTGCCTTGAAGTGTCTGCTCCCCAGGGCCCATCGAAACAGGCTAAAGTTGCAGGGAGGCCAGCAACCAGCATGGTGCCATGCTGCCTCACCCAGTCCCTCCCATCCTCCCTGAAGAATGGACCTTCATGCTCCTTGTCTTTATTTTGGCTCAGTTAAAACGAGCAGAAAAAGGCTTTTTGTCCAGCTGGTGGTGTTTGCTCTGGAAGCCACGGCTGGGCTGGCGGGGACGGGAGCTTAGACAAGCTGCGGCGTTCACAGGGAGGCCAACACAAGTGTGCCTTGTCCTCTGTGTCTCAAGCCTGTGCTTTGGGCTTCACACCCCACCAGGTGGTCACTGTGGGGTGCCTCCTGCCCACAGTCTTCAGAGAGAGGGGATGGGGACATCACAGGATATCCTGATGTGGCCGCAGGGGCACTGGTCTGCTTCACCCTTCCTGCGGCACTGCAGCGCTAAGGCTAGTTATCTGTACCCGCTCCCCTTAGATGGGGAAACCGAGACACAAGGAACTCACCAGAAGCCACATGAATCACGGGGGTTAGAGCCAGGATTCAAGCCCAGAGCATCTGGCGCTGGAGCTTGTGTTCTGCTGTCTGTGGTGCCTGGCCCTTCCCCAGCCCCGCCCATGTGTGTGTGCACATGCGTGCATGCACACACTCACACACTCACGTGCACACACACATGTACTCACCCTTTCCAAGATGCTCCTGGGCAGCAGCCTCTGTTGCCCTTGGCCTTCGTCTTCCCACCTCTGCCTGGCACACATCAGGGGCCCCCGGAAGGGAAAGAGCCGAGTAGGACGCCTCCTTCCTAGGAACAGAGCAGCATCCCCTGAGGTTGGTGGCAGTTGCTTATTAAACCACGGGTGCCTAGGCCAGGCGTGATTCTGTACGTAAGTTCACATATGTCTAGACACCTGAAAAACAAAACCCCAAGCACCACTTCTGCTCTCTCTTGTAGAGCCCTCTAACCTCTGGGAAGGAGCCGCAAGTCTGGGCATCTAGGTAAAGCTCAGGGTCAGCGCCAGGCTCGTGGGGAGGAGAGAGCTCAAGGCAGACTGCAGTGGGAAGGGTCCTGTGCTGGCCCCTCCCCTTATCTTCAGAAAGAAAGGCTGAGTGTGAGTGTAAAGCTACGGGCCTTGGCCAGAGTCACGGGGGCAGGAGAGTCTGTGAGGGGATTCCAGCTAGGACCCCCCAGGCCCCCGAGAGACATTCTGTGTGCAAGCTTTGATGATGTAGAGGCCAGAATCCAATTTCCACTGTGCTGTGTGACTCTGAGAAAGTTACTTCTCTTTCCAACTCCTTTCCCCATCCGTAAAAGTGGAATTGGAGTACTGTAGTCCCCAGTGCTGGTCTGAGCTTGGTGAGTGCTCCACACGGGTCACCTGCTGATGGCCTTTAAGTGTTGCCGTGTTTTCAGACTGAGCAAGGGGCCTTGAGCCTCATTCAGTCCCCTCCTCTCAGGCCATGCATGCCTGAGCTCCTCAGGGCCTGTCCGCTCAGCAGCCGTGGGGCCTGAAGTGACTGGACTCCGGTTTCCTAGTGAGCCCTCAGAGTGGGCCTCTCCCACCCCAGGCATCTTGGGGATGTGTCCCTTCCGTCCACGTCTTCAGGAGAGAACTATCACACTCCTTCTCTGCCTTCTCAATGTCCAGAGCATCCAGTGACAGTCAGAGTAGATGCCCAGGCTGCCCAGGGCGGCTGCTCCACAACGACAGGCACGCAGCACCGTGCCTGACTCGCAGTGTAGGTGCCAGAGGAGTTGGCATTCTTTCTGGGTTTCACTCTGCCACCGTCAGGGTCGCAGGGTCTCGCCCAGAAGCCACTGTGAGCACGTGGATCCTGTTCCCTCTAGGACAGCCGTGACATGCCCAGTGAGGTGAGGGAGGCTGGTGGGGATGCTGGCTTCCCCTGGTCACCCTGGAGGGATGGGCCCTGCTTCCCCCCGCTCCAAGAAGTCTGAATGAGTCCCTGTTCATCACCAGCTATCGGTGTCAAAAGAGAACGTGGAGCCTTTGTTTTAAAGTCATTAGGAGCCAGGCCCAGTGTTGCAGTGCTCTGGGATGCCAGGCAGGAGGACCATAAGGTGGGGCCCAGCGTGGGCAATTTAGTGGCTTGGTGAAACTCTCAAAGTAAAAAATCAAAAATAGGCTAAGGATATAGCTCAGTGTAAAGGCCGTGGGTTGGATTCCTAGATGAGAAAAAAAAAATTAGAGATTTTAAGGTCATAACCCCAGCCTCACACCAAACCTGGGCCCAGCCTAGCTCAGGTTGGAGGATAGCATGGGCCACACATGTGTGAAGCTGGCCTGGGGTGACACAGAGGGACAGGTGCGGGCGAGGCCAGCTGATGTGCCTTGCTGTCTCTGCCACGGTATGGGCTTGGGACCCTCACCACCCCAGTGTGGCTCCAGCGGTGCCCCATCGGCATGAGGACTGAGGGGTGCCCCTCCCTTGCAGCATGGAGATGTGCGACCAGAAGCACAACATCACCATGTGCCCCCTCTGCGACAAGACCTGCAGCTACTGGAAGATGAGCTCCGCCTGTGCCACGGCGCGCGCCAGCCACCTCTTTGACAACCCAGCCACCGTCTTCTTCTCCGTCTTCATGGCCCTCTGGGGTGAGTGAGGCCACCGCACAAGGGCTGCCCGCTGTGACACGGGCTGCTTTCCTGCCTTCCTTTTGCCTTTTTTCTTGGGACATCTGGTGGGTTTACCAGGGACACACGGGGCCGGTGATGGAAATCACCTCAGGCCACAGGGTCTGCTGCTTCAGACACAGAGTGTGTATTCCAACCCAGCCAGAAGCCCCGGGGAGAGCGCAGGAGGGTACCTTGCTCTGAGATCCCATCGGCTGGGGCTGGGGCTCTCAGCTAAGGAAGGACGACAGCTTCAGAACAGAGTGGTCAGGCCTCTGCAGCCATCCCTGCCATTGCCAGCCATGATCATGACCGTGACGCCCTGTGGGCTCTCCTGGGCCATCTCTGCTTAGACCCTCACAGCCTTCCTGCAGGCTTCCTGCACATGTTTTAAGGAAGGGAAGCTGAGATCCAGAGAGAGAGTGTGAGTTGCCTGGGGTCACTAAGCTCCTTAGTCACTGTGGTGGACACACATGCGCACGTACTCATGCACACGTGTCCCTGTATGCAGCAGAAACAGTGGTCTTTTTTGGCTGTGGTAGCCTCTTCTTCATCGTCCTGTGTCTGGTGTCCAACACAGCTTCTGACATGTACCAAGTAGCTCATGAACAGCTCTGAAACAGATGTCCAGGGACCATCGCTGAAGGAAATGAAACTGCATTTCTGGAGCCTGTGCCCTAACCACTCCGGTCCATTGTGCTGTACCTTAGCCACTTGGCTCTGCTAGCCAGGGCCTCGGGGACCTGGTCTGCCTATTCCCGACTGTAGCTGAGAGAGAGAAGGGTGACACGCTAATGCGTGTCCACAGATGTGTCTGTTTTGCAGATGGCACCATTGTGTTCTCTGAAACAAAACACATCCTAGCCAGGGCCAGCTGGGGGTTCAGGATTTGAGCCCTCTCACTGGTCATCAGGGCTCCAATCCTCACCTCCATGGGCACCAGGCTCGTGGGAGGTGGCGCCAGGCGCAGAGATGCACCGGAAGAGGGTATCAAGACCTTTTGGAGAGGGTGGTCAGGAGGGCTTCCTGAGAGAGGTATAAGGTCCTCTGATGACTTCTGTAGAGATGGTGGAGGTGGCATTTATGGTGGAAGAGTTACATGGAGAAAGAGAAGCCAGAAAGCAGTCACCTGGCCCCTGCTGCAGGGCATGGTGCCCGGGGCAGGAAACCTCCCAGGTCTGCACCACGCACATGCCCAGTGGGCATACAGGACCCGATGGTGGACTGAGAAGTCTGTTGCGGGATGTGGCCCTGTGTGTCTCCCCTGTTGCTGGGATCTAGATCCACGATGTTCAGGCAAGCTCCATTCCTAAGTGCAAACTAAGTAGCTGCCAAAGATGTGCCAGAATAGGCCCTTGGTTTCAACTCAGGCTCCTCCTGACTGAGGGCCAGCTCCCTGGAGATGGCTGGCCACTCAGGGAGGGCTTGGGCCAGGAAGGCAGGGTGAGGTTCTGTACCAGCCCAGGACCACTGTGGGCGAGACCAAGTGAGCCTGAGGTCCTGGCAGTGGCCTGCGAGCTGCATACCCCTCCCCGCCCGTCTTTCGGTGATTGAGTCCTCCCCTGCCTGAGCCCAGCAGCTCTCCTTCATCCAGAAATTCAGTCCTGGTGGGGCTTGTTGCGATGACGCTTAAGAGAATATCCAGCTAGGCTGAGGGAATTTATGAGCTGAAGTTACTGCCCACGCAGCCCCAGCTTCCCCATCAAGGCCCAGGGTTTGGCCGGCCCTGAGACGAGCTATGTGCCAGGTGAGTGCAGAGCCAGGAGCAGAGAGCCTGTACTGCCCCTCTTGGCTCCTATCCCGGCATGGCCAGGGTCCCCTTGGGCCCAATAGCTGCAAGACCATACCTTGTCCCTTGCTGGAAACCAGAGGCAGAGGCTGCTGGGTGCTGGTGAGGGCGTGTGTCGGAGCTTCTCTCCAAAGACGCTGTGTGGATGCCCCCCACCCCCACCCCAGCCATCAAAACTCTCGGAGAACAGCTCTAGGGCCACATTAGAATCCTGTCTACCAAGGACCCATCCTGCCCTGTTTGGCCGTGTGCCCTGACACTAGGTTGAAAGGCCAGTCAGGATCAGCTGTGCACGTCCAAGGAGCCCACCAGCCAGCTCTGTTCTCTTGTTCAGGGTCCCTTAACCATGAATGAATGTGACCTTTATAGCGCCAAGCCACCTAAGTTGCTGGAAGGTCATTTCGTTTATCTTCTGTGGCCAGCCAGGCAGCCCTGTGTGTGCTTCAGTACTCTTGGGGACTGTGACTCCAGCTCTGCCATAACACCACCTCATTGCTCCAAACTCAGCTTCCTCATCTGTAAAATGGGCATGTAGGGAGACTGGGGTGAGGGGTGTGTAGTCTCAGGGCCACTTAGCAAGCATAGGGTGCTCAGTATGTGGTCTGTGCCATTTTAGCATTCTGGGATATCACGAGAACTAAGTAAAATCTATGTGAAAAATGCCCACAGCGTGCCTGGCAGGGAGGATGCACCAGCCCGTGCGGAAGGGCTGCTCTCAATATGTCTGGCACCCCAGAAAACCCAGAAAAGCAAAAACTGCTGTGTCCACTGCTCTGGAAAGCTTACCATCTAGAACTCCAAGGAGCTGTATGTTAGAGGCAGAGGCCCTGTATGAGGTGCAGGCCTGCTAGTACAAGCAGGAAAGTACCAAGAGACCTCGAGAGGCCAGTTGCTGTAAAAAAATAAAAATAAAAAAATAAAAAAATTGATGTTCTTAGGAGAAATCAGAAGCCAAGGCCATCGGCCACTGTGTCCGAGATGTTTCTCTGTCTGACACCAGAGTCAGAGACTATAAACGTAAGAGGAAACCAAGGCAACATTAGGGTGACCTGGATGTGACTAAGGATAGTGGCCGGGACTTTCACAGGAGACCGGGGTGAGTTTTATGGAATGCACAGAGCCAGGCTTCGCACATGATGCCCTATTGTCCCCACCTTGGGATGTACCACCTTTCCTGCCTCTGTCTCTGTGTGACAAGGAGCCAGTTTGTCTCGAGGTGGGGCTACGGTGGCAGAACTCTGAGTAAGATGCTGAAGAAGGTGTGAGAGAAGCAGTTGGGACCCCAAACCCACCCACCCCATCCCTGGCCACGGGGTTCGTTCCCACTTGGTCCCGTCATTTCCCTATCTCTCAGCTGGAAGCTCAGGCAGGAGCCAGCCCCAACCCCTGGTAATGACTTTTCTCTGCACAGGGCTACCCAGGCTAAGAGAGCTTCTGATATCACACAGAACCCCAGAGCTCTGTGAGCTCCCGAGTGACTCCAAGTTGCAAGGGAGGGGAGGGGAGGACTCAGAATCGGGCTTCCAGCTGGGGCAATTTAAAAGCCTCACATTCAGTTGGAGTGTGGGGGCTGTGATTTCTACCCTGTGCTGCAGTGGAAACCTGCTTATCTGAGCCACCTGCATCTCCGGAGAGCTGGAAAGCTGGTCTCTCCCTCACAGGGCTCAGCAACATTCCCCAGGCCCACAACCTGCGGACCCTTGGGTTACACATTGCCCGGGATTCATCCTGGCATGTGTCTGAGCAAGTGCTCTGGACCTACAACTTTAAAAGCAAGTGTCCAGGTTTGACATGGTGGCATGCACTTGTGATCCCAGCTGGGGCAGGAGGATCACAGGTTTGAGCCCAGCCAGACGCAACCTAGAAGCTTAACAACAGTTTGTCTCAAAATTTAAAATATAATATTTTTTAGAAGATGAGGCCTGAGAGTACAGCTCAGTAATTAAAGAACTTGCATGGCAAGCATAAGGCCCTGGGTTCGATTCCCCAGCACCCTGTAAGCTGGGCATAGTGGCACAGACCTGTATGCCTGGCACTGA
Organism: Ctenodactylus gundi; assembly: GCA_004027205.1. Taxonomy (NCBI): domain Eukaryota; kingdom Metazoa; phylum Chordata; class Mammalia; order Rodentia; family Ctenodactylidae; genus Ctenodactylus; species Ctenodactylus gundi. Next base: position 463,885 of record PVKB01001036.1, read on the forward strand.
GGAGACTGAGGCAGGAGGATTGCCATGAGTTTGAGGCCAGCCTGGGCTACATGGTGAGTTTGGGACCATTCTAAACTAAACTACAGAGCTAGACCCTGTCTCAAAAAAATAAAAAAAATTGGCTGTCCCATTGCTCTCAAACTGGGCTCCACAGGTTTCTGCTGGGCTGTCCACCAGGCAACAGGTTGAAGCTAGAAGACTAAGAGATGCACTGGGCACAGCACTGAGTTGGTGCCAGCCGCAGCCGCCCATCCCACAGCTGCCCAGCCATGAGAGTGGGAGCATCATGGAAACTCATAGCACTGGCAGCTGTCTCAGCTGATTTAAACTGACTCCTGTCCTCAGACCAATTTTACCTTCTGGACTCCACATAGGATTTGCTTGGAGCAGACAGGAGTTCCTCTACTGAGAAGGTCTAAAGCCTTGGCCAGAGCCCACAGCCCATCTCTAGCAAGTGATGCCCCCCGGGCCGGTGAGAAGAGGGCCCCGGAGTGGATATCACGGCTCCTATAACCTGGCACCAGCACTTGTGTGCAAGCTGCCCTCAGATCGTGCAGGATGTCTGCATCCAACAGGGTCAAGGAGGCAGAGCTGCTCTCCCAAAAACCATGGAGCAGGAGCGAGGCAGGCGCCTGCACAAATCAGCATGGACTTGAGATAAACGGTGGCATTTCTCTTGGTGGGCAAAGGCCTTCAGCTTTGCAGACAGGGCTAGGAGTAAGGTCAGCAGCTCAGCCAGAGAGAGAAGTGTCCAACAGCGAGTGTCACGTAGCACTGGGCTGGCCCACGAGAAAGTAGAACCCTGTCTTGGGAAGCAGTCAAGCTGATGTTGGGGGTCTTCTTGCTGGGGCGTTGGGAGGTGATACCTGTGTGTGGCCTAAGATCACATGGCTTATGGGAGGATTCCCAGCCCACACCCCAACTCTGGTTATATCTCTTCGGGTCAGTCTTATGAGTTAAGAAGCAACAGAAGTGGGTCACAGAGCTGAGGTATGCGGGTTGGACACTCCTGGTCCCGTCTCCCCCTGCATCCTCATGGCTGAGAACTCATCTCCATTCTTCTCAGATGAAGAGAGTAAGTCCCACGTGCTGGTCCACAAATCCAGCCCATGTCTCAGTGGGCCCCATCACCCATCCATGCCTACTTCCTGGGACCCTATGTTTTTCAGGAACATGTTTCCAACATGTTATTACCCACAACCCACCCTGCAGTCACTAACTCAGGATGGTTAGTACAATGGAGCTGTTACTTGAGCTCTGAGCCCAATTCAATTTCCAGGCTCAAGTGTCACCTGCCATCCATGTGACATCAGGAACAGACTCCCCTGGTGTGTCTGTGTTCCCGTCCTGTCTTGGAGGGACTCCTGAGACAGTGAGCTGGGAGAGCAGGCCTGTGTGGCTCCCCTGGTCATCGGGCAGGTTTACTTCAAGTATTGCCGAGTGCAGAAAGGGATTTTCCTGCCAGGGCGCCAGGAGCTTGCTGAAGCAGAGATAGGGCACACGCTTAGCGTTCACAAGTCTTGGAGTCAGTCCCAGCACCCAAACCGTGCAGATCCCTGGGCACTGTGCATGATCTGGGGGCCGGGTCCCTCGGATCCACGTGCCGAGCCAGCTCTGCCACCCTGTTCTGATCCAGCTGCGGTTCCGTCCTCCTGCCTCCCGCTCAGCCCTCTCTCCTGCAAGCTGCTTCTGTTCTCAGGACCCTCTCTGACTTTGAGAGGGAGGTGGTAATGGTGCCACCTGGTCTGCTTGTCGGCAACCTGGAATGGGATGGGATGTGATGTTCGCAGGCTGAGCCTCGTGTGTGCTGGGGGCTGGTCTTTATATCATATTAGTTGCTACGAGTATGTGTCTGTTTTTGTTGTTGTTGTTGTTGTTTTTTTAAACACGGACATACTGCCTGGGCCCCAGAGGTTGAGATTAAATCTGACCTCCGCCTTGGACTGGGGCCTCTGCTAATTCAGTACCAATTCCTTCAGAAAAGAACACTCATTCGTGTGAGCGAGCCTCCCGTTACAGGCGTTGTGCTGAGCACCCAAGGCCCAAACGTGTCACCTCTACAGTGATCAGAGAGGCCAAGAGCTCTGTGACCCCGTGGGAAGATGCCCACATTGAGGCAGTTTCCACAATCAGTCTCCCACCCCCATTCAGGCTCCTGAACCCCAGATGCTTAGCCACTAGCTCCGCCCTCTGCAGGATGCTCACCGGCTGGGCTGGCAGATGCACCTGACACCTGCTTTACTTACTCCTGACCCAGCTGCCTCGCCTGGAATTGCTTCCCCAGGCTTTTGCCACAACAGCCTGTCTCCTTCCGTTGTGGACTGACTCCAGGCGAGGCCTTGAGCTTAGCGCTGTGCCCAGACTGGCTCCCAAGCCTCCCCCCCCACCCCCCAGATCCCCCCAGAGAGGGATGCAGCTATTGCCTCTGAGGAGGACACTGAGACACAGAGCCGTTAAATGACTCGCCCAAGATCACACAGCTATCAGGTTGATCACAGCCCTGTGGCCTGGCCTGCCTGCCTCAGAGGTCCCTGCAAATGTCCTGCCTGCTCGTGCTTTTCCATCCCATCAGGAGCCTTCTCGGGGGAGCAGACATTTGCCCTAGATCAGCAGTGAAGGGCACGCAGACAGGAGCACTGCCGCGGGCAGGGGGATTGCTCTTGTTAAATTCTGTGCACCTACTGCTCCCTGCCCATGAGGGGGTCTGGCCAGCCCCGCTGCAGCTCTGGCTCCCAAAGGCCAGCCACCAGAAGGTCCCATTCTCCCGGAACTGTTCTTCCTCCTTGTCCCTTCCCCCTAGTGCAGCTTCAGCCAACAACACACTCCACTCTGGAGGTTTTTTTTTTTTTTAGGCAAACCATTCCCACGAAGCACTGTGGAGAAAGGGAGCTTATTATAAACCAAGCCGGAAACAAGCCCAAGGAGTGAGCTAGGCTTGAGCGGTTTGGAGCCACCCACCCCCAGCAGCCTGCAGAGCCAGGGCGGAGGCAACAGCAGAGCCCCTCCCTGGCCCTGGCACACGGGCTGTCAAGTGCAGTTAGCAGAGACTCCTGTGTTGGGCTTTTTTCTTTTTTAATCCCTCATTCAATTACCCCTTCATTTCCCTCTCAAGGATTACCCTCCCCCGCGTCTCTTGTTCCATTGTGTCCTTTGCCTGCCCTCGGGCTGTTCCCTCTATACTCCCACAGTTGTTCCTGGGGCAGCCCCCCTGCAGGGAAGGGAACCTGTCCCCTCCCAGGACTGGGTTTTCATCTCTGCCCCACCTCTCCAGGCCTGGGCTGGTTCACAGCTCCTGGGGCTTCCCACTGCTCCAGGAGGCCTGATGTTTCAAAGCCTTAAATAAAATGTCACATTAAGCAGCTTGGAGCCCCATTTAGCTATTTGCTGGGATCAATTTTCTGAAATTGTGGCATAATGATGGGTTTTCACTCCTTGTCAGTGTCCCACGACGAACAAAGGAGGTTATGTGACTTCAGCAGGGCTGCAGGAGGCTGAAGAGATCTGGTCCACCTGAGTGACACCGGGAGATGGGAGTGAGGTCACTCTCCCTGCTGGGCCTGAGGTGCAGGATGGCTCTGAGTGCTCAGTGGAACCACCGGAACGGGTGGGGATGGAGGAGAGCTACAGGGACATCGGTCGCTGGGACTCAAAGGGCACTGGCAGGTCAGGACATTTGGGGGTGAGAGTTAGGGTGTCTAGGACTCCGTGCAAAAGCAAAGGGCTGGAAATCCCAGTGCCCATGTCCATCTCAGCTCAATATGGCTAAGTCCCAACCCTGCTGCCCCAGGGGACCCTGCCCTTCCCTCCAGCTCATGCAAGTGAGGTCTGCACTGAGCAGCAGCCCCTCCCCTGTGCTGGGAGCAGTGGTTAGTGAAGCTGGTCCCTATTCTCAGGGCCTGCCCTGACCAGGTACTCCAGTCTGGACTATAACCCCACACCCCTGTTCTCAAGCGCCAGAGGCCACACATGTGAGGTCCAGGTGCAGCAGATCGGCATCTGGTGAGGGCCCCTCTCCTGGTGCCCACGTGACACCCTCCTGCCACATGGCAAAGGTGTCCCTTTTGTAAGGGCCCTAACCTCATTCACGAAGGCTCCACCCTCTTGACTTCATCACCCCCAAAGGCCACCTCCCAGCATCATCACATATGCTGGAGGAAAGGCACAGAGGTTAAAACGCTTGTCTAGCTAGCGCTGGGCCCTAAGTTTGACTCCCCAGCATCACATAAAGCTGGGCGTGGTGGCACACACCAGTAACCCCAGCACTTGGGAGGCTGGGACAGGAAGATTGCCGTGAGTCCAAGGCCAGCCTGCTCGCCATGATGAGTTCAGGACCAGCCTGGATTACAGAGCAAGACCCTGTCTTTTAAAAAAAAAAAAAAAATGAGAAAGAACCTCACCATATGAATTTGTGGAGCACGTGGATATACAGTGTATAGAAGTCTATTAGGAAGTTAACACACAAGATAATTTAATAGGGTATGTAGCATTGCATCCTATTTTGTCAAAGCAAGCTGCTATACAAGAGAAATACCACAGACCCGGGGGCTTAAACATTTCTTTCTCACAGTGCTGGAGACTGAGAAGTCCTAGATCAAGGGGCTGGTAGCTTTGGTTCTCGTTAAAGATCTATGGTCTGGCTTTCAAGATAGCTATCTTTTTGTGAGATAGAAGGAGACAGTGCCTGATCTCTCTCAAAAGCACTAATCCCAGCATGGGGCCCCACCCTCGTGGCCTCACCTACCCCCCTTGCATTCTTAGGCCCTCCTTCCAAGCACCATCCCATCTGGGGACCCATGATACAGTCCCCCAGGCCCCAACCACCTGTCCATTTTTTTAGCTTCTGGATTTGTCACAAATATTCTAAATACTTCACACAATGGAACGCACAGGCTGCCAAGGCCTTCCCTCTATAGCCAGCCTCCTGGAGGGACATGGTGGAGATCCCTGTGAGCGGGCTGGGTCAGGAGAGGTCATCCCATCGTGAATCCCTGCCCTGACCCTGCAGTGGACTAGCTCATAGAGACACACCCCACTACCAAGCCCATTTTACAGATGGGGAAACTGACACTGATGGAGGTGAGTCCTAGGCCCAAGGTCACACCTGGATCTGATCCAGTGCAGAGCCAGAAATTTGCTCCTCTGCTGACTCAGGCTTTTCTGAAGGAAAAAAAATGTGTGATGCTATTTAAAACAAAAACAAAAAAAAAAAATCTTTTAAAGTATACAGCTGGAGTGGGCTGCTTCTGCCCCCTGGGACGCCCTTTCCATGGTTGTGTGATATGCCATGCACCACTGGGCTCCAGATTTCAGGGGTGATCTTCCTGGCACTTGGTTCGTTGGTTGGTTGGTTTATTTGTTTGAGACAAGGTCTTATTCTAGTCCAGGCTGATCTTGAACTCACTGTATACCTCATGCTAGCCACAAACTCATGGCAATCTTCCTGCCTCAGCCTCCCAAATGCTGGGATCACAGGCATGCACATGCCGCTACACCCGGCCCATGCAGGAGGAAGTGACCGTTGTTTGTGTGAGTTCCAGGAGTGGGCCAATCTTGGCCCCACAAACCAGGGCCCAGATTTCCGCTGTTCATTGAAGAGTTGCCCATCTTCTATTTACCTGCTGTGGAGCATGACATCCCAGGCTCAGATTGGGGGCTGGGTAGCGTGGGTCAGCGTGGGAAAGCCTGATGTCCAGCATCGCCACCAGCCAGTGTGGCTGGTGCGTTCAGAGATGCCTGTGAATAAAAGCCTCCAGGGTGGGTGTGAGAAGGTTGGGCTGCAGGAGCACCTTTGGGAAGAGTGGGTGCTCGGTTCTCCCCCAACCTCTGTGCTCCAGAGCAGCTGAGGACAGAGACTCAGGCAAGCGGGCGTGGTGGGGTCTGTGGACACATGGAAAATGTTTGTCAATACCTTGGTTTGGTAAAGTAAAAGCAGGAAATTTCTCTTTTTAGGTCAGATGTCTATAAATATTTTTTGCAATAGTCTGAGCCAGAGAAGCCACGTCCATGTATCTTCTCTATCCACTCCGCCGACCTGGTTAGTCCTGGCCAAGCCAGGTAACTCCTGGAGAAGGCTCCTGGATTCATCCTAAGTCAGTTTCAGTGCACATTCTGAAGCACCTCAGAACGCCTGGATTCAGTACCTGCTGCCTAGCTTTGTGACCTTCAGCAAGTCACTTAACCTGTTCCTGTGTTTCCTTACCCATAAAGTGACACACTCCATTGTGCTAATAATCAGACTGAAAATTATGACTGAGATTATTATTCCCCTAAGAAAAACAGTACCTCTGTGCAGGGCGCCAGTCCAGCGCAGGTTAGGTGTAGATCATGGACTGAAATAGGATTAAGCTCGAATTCCCCTTCTGCCATTGGCCTTGGGCATAGCCTGTCAGCCGCAGTGGCTTGGTTTATGTTTATGAGTGAAAAATCAGTCTTCCTGCTCATGATGCTGCACTCCCTCGAAGGTCGGCCTTACTGCTCTCAGGCGCCGAGGCCTGCAAGGGCAAGGAGCCACGGAGAAGCTGCTGGCCCCACGGGAAGGAGCAGGGCCTTCCAGAGAGGTGGGGCCATGAGGACATGGTGAGCCAGGTGCTTCAGAGTAGCACTTGTGTGCACTGGGCAGCAGTCAACTCGGGATATTTAAGTTATCCTTCATCTCAAATACCTGCCCATTTATGTAGTCATTTATTATTTATTTATTTATTCTGAGATAGGGTCTCAATAAGCCACTAAGTTGTCCAGGCTGGATTCAAGCTTGCAATCTTCCTGCCCGAGCCTCTCGGAGCACTAGGATCACAGGCTGTGCTCCCATGGCTGCCTCGTCCTTTTTAACATCTGCGCAATATTTCATGGTGTGTGCACACACCACATTTTTTTTTTCATCTCAGTGGACACCTCAGTTGATTCCATACCCAGGCTCCTACTTTACGTAGTGCAGCAGTGGCCAGGGGAGGGAGGTGTCTCTGATGTGCTGATTTCCTGTCCTTTCGGTAGATACCCTGGCGTGACTCACAGGGCATATGGCAGAACGCTCTTTAATTTTTTTGAGGAGTTTCCACACTGTTTTCCGTAATGACTGTGCTAATTTACATTGCCACCAAACACATACCAGGGTCACCCTTCCTCCACATCCTCATTCGACAGTGGCCCTACTTGCTGGATGACGTGACACCCTGTTGTGGCTTTGGTTTGCACTTTCCTGATGATTAATGACGTTGAGCATTGTGTCACCTGTGGCGCAGGGAGACGTGGTCACCGCATCTATTCACCTGAGGCAGGGCACCGCGGACGGGCCAAAGAAACGATGGCGCCAGAGGCCAGTCTGGTGAACGAGTGAGCTGGCCGCTCAGATGTCCTGAGACGCAGCTTTGCCAGATCCTTGCCCATTATTTTCAGTCAGTTTTTTTTTTTTTTTCCTGGGGAGTCATTTAAGTTCCTCATGTATTGTGGGCAGCAACCCCTTGCCAGGTCTTCTCCTCGTCTGCAGGTTGCCTTTTCATGCTCTGGCTGTTCCCTTCGCCCTACAGAAGCGTTAGAGCTCACTGCAGTCTCGCTTGCCTTTCTCTTCTCTCACAAATCCTTTCCCAGCCTCCTGTCGCAGCAGGTTTTTCAACGATGCCCACCCCCTTCCTAATCACCTCCAAGGGCTCCACCTGCAAACACCACATCTGGGTTAAGTTTCTGTCCACTTAATTCCTCTTCATAGGGATTAAATTTCAACACATTAGGGGAGGCTTGGGGGACAGTCAAACCATGTCCTAGTCCTGGCAGGTCATGTGAAGCACTGGTTTTTTTCTGATGCTAAGAGGAATAATCCATGTCTTCCTAGGGGTGAGAGCTTTTCTCATCGTTAGGCGGAAGTCCCTCATGCGCACAACTTGAAGGAGGAGGGGCTTATTTTGGCTCACAGTTGGGGAGGTCTCCACCCAGGACAGCCGGCTCCAGGGCAGGAGCACCGCGGTGGAAGGTGTCAGGGGGGACTGCTCAGCTCCTGACAGCCAGGAAAGCAAAGGGGTGGATGGGGGAGATGGGGACAGGATAGACCCTTCGGGGACACACGCCACGTGACTTGCTTCCTCTGGCCGGGCTCCCCCTCCTAACAGCCTGTTCGGCGCCCCCGGTCCAGCCCTGTCTCTTGGCACCACCTCTGAGCATGCTTGTACTAGGGTTGGAGCTCTCAACACATAAGTCATTGGGCGACACTGAGCCAGAACTCTGGAGGACATGGTGCGTGAGCCCTTGCGTCTGTCAGGAACACAGAGCATAGTGTGCAGCTGACCAGTTGCAACTCTGCACCCAGACCCCTGCATGGCCTGGAGCTCCTGTGGGCAGCTCCAGCCTCACTCTGCCTGTGATCTGGGGAATGGCACATGATGGCTAAGGCTCTGAGGCCTACCTGCCTCACCCCTTACTGACAGAGCCAAAGCCTGGTTGCCTGTGCCTCGGTTTTGTCACCTGTGAAGTGGGAAAACAGTGGTCCCTGCTTTACCACGCCTGCAGAGGGCTGAATAGGTAATGCATGTGAAGATCCTGGCTCTTTCCTACCAGTGGTACCCCAAAAATGCTTTGATGTCATCGAGGCCTTGCCATCCCTGACCCTGATTTTCCAACCCACATGCAGCCGCCACCTTCATGGAGCACTGGAAGCGGAAACAGATGCGACTCAATTATCGATGGGACCTCACGGGCTTCGAGGAGGAGGAGGTCAGTGGCTTTGGCAGTGTTACCCCCTCACCCTCCCCAGGTGTCCCCTGCCCTGCTGCTTGCTTGAGGCTCACATGGAAGCCCAAGATCGTGAAATACCCCTGGTCTTTTAAACAGCCCTGTTGCCAGGGCAGCTATCATATATCCACAAGGGTCTCTCTGATCTCCACGCTCATGTGGCCACACCCCCCTCCACTGGGGTCTGGAATGAGCACGGACGCTCACCATCTGACCTCGTCATATCTGGGGATGCCGGGTGTGGGAGGGAGTCCCCGCCAGGCAACAAGGGCATCTGCCATCTCCGTCCCCAGAGCCAGCTCTGCCTGCATTTGATGATGGAGACAGGTGAGGGCAGGAGAGACCGTAACCACCAGAGAGGACCAAGTCACGTCCCAAAGAAGGGGTGCTGGGTCACCAGTGATCACAGGGATGCCCAGGGAACCTCTTTCCCAGATTCTCCTCAGTGCTAAACCCAACAGGAGCTGCCTGTGGGGCAAGTCAAGGACATAGGAATGTGGCAGACATAGTGGCACGTGCCTATAATCTCAACGATATGAGAGGCTGAGGCAGGAGGATTGTGAGTTTGAGGCCAGCCTAGGCAAGTTAGCAAGAATCTGTCTCAAAATGGAAGGAAGGAAGGAAGGAAGGAAGGAAGGAAGGAAGGAAGGAAGGAAAGAAAGAGGGAAGGAAGGAAGGAAGGAAGATAGACAGGCGGGCAGGCAAGGCTGAGTGAGCGTGGTGGCTTATACCTGTAATTCTAGCACTCTGGGAGTCTGAAGCAGGAGGATTACAAACATTAGAGCTCAGCCTGGGCAATTCAGCAGCTTAGTAAGATCTTATTCAAACAAATTTCCTCTGTTTTATAAGGCTGAGGATTTTACTCAGTGCGGAGGCCCTGGGTTCAACTCCCCCCATACAACAGCAATAATAACTATCACAAATAAATAATAGGGCGAAGATGTAGCTCAGTAATAGAGCAGCCCTGGACCTAATATCCAGAGAGAGAGAGAGAGAGAGAGAGAGAGAGAGAGAGAGAGAGAGAGAGAGAATGAGGGGGGAAGGTTCTGCAAAAGAACCTCCACACGGAGAAGCTGTGACCCCTCGTACATGCTCAAGTGTGGCCGAGCTGGCCGGCACTAACTCTTCCAAAGCATGCTGGCTTCCTAAAAGGAGGCTCTGCTGCTTTCTGCTGAGCACAGATGTTTCTTCACGCCTTCTCGCGACTTACGCAGAACGCACCCTTCTGAAGCCAAGCCATTTGGTCGCTTTCAGATGAGCAGCCTAGTGGGGGAAAGCGTGGGCCAGCTGTGTGCTGATGTTGTTAATGAGCCCAAGAGTGCTCGGGCGTCCCTGCAGCCCCACTGTGACTATGAGCTGGGCCTCTGGGGCCAGGCCGCTTGACTTCCATCCCAATTCAACACTGCCCTCACTGGGTGACCTAGGAAAGTTGCGTAGCACCTCTGTGCCCCAGTGCTTGTGCTTGTCAAGCTGGCATTGAGGAGCCATCCATTCTTAATAAGGTGTTGGCGGGTCTCAATGAGTCCACAGATGTAAAGCACTCAGAGTAGGGTCCAACACGCAGTACGTGGTCCGTGATTGGTCACCCACCCAGCGTGTGTGGACCACACCGCTTCCTGCCCATATACTAATCTCAACACTCTCCCATGGTGGATCCCATAATCTCAGTTCATAATGGCCAGCTGGACACTGGTGCTGTTTGTTGACTCACAGTGCTTCAAGGCTAGAGCCCGGCCAGAACTCAGAACCTATCCCCACTGTGGGGCTGGACCAGCCATCCCCTGGATACACTCTTTGCTTCAATTAAAAGGATTCAGATAGTCAGGCATGACAAGTCATGCCTAGAACCCCAGTAACTAAGAGGCTGAGGCAGGAGGCTTACAAGTTCCAGGGCAATCTAGACAGTTTAGTGCAACCCTATCTCAAAATAAAATAGTAAGGGGGTACAGTGTAGTTGGTGGAGCATCTGTGTGACGCACAAGACCCTGGCTTTTGCCTTCAGAACCGAGAGTGAGAGACAGAGCCAACCAGAACCAAGAGCGGCATTGTCTTCTTGTAGAGATTGGATCCAAATGTCCTTTCTGTGATGTCCCTGTGACTGAGGAAACCAGAGGGAGGGGCTAGTCCCCTTTACTCAGCTCATGGGGACCCATCCCATGACCCTACACCCCAATATATCAAGGCTTGCTATCAGGGGACCACAGCCTCAGGAGACCAGAATGAATTCCCCACAATGACCCCATGGCTGACCAGGACCCGTGGGAGGTTAAAGCCTCAGGTGAAGGGGCCACCATCCCACATGGTCTGACCCCCAGCTTTTGGCACATGAAGCAGAAGGAAGCTGGGCCCAGTGGCGTCTGTGCTCCTTAGCAGAGCCCAGGGGAGTTCAGTGTGACCCCCACTTGGGAATTCACAGAAACTTTGGCCACTGTAAAACCAACAAACCCACACGGTCATCCACAGGCATGGTGACCTTTAGATCCCAAGTCCCCACCCCAGCCCCATCCTCTTCTTGTTGCCTGGGTCCAGCACCTTTATCCTGGTTTTTAAAGAAAACAATCCTTAGAGGGCATGTTCCATGTGCGAAAAACAACATGATTAATGAAATCTTTTTTTTTTTTTTTTTTTTCCTTTCTGGTTTCCTGAAGGAGGCAGTCAAGGTTTGGAACTTTTTGTCACTCCTCTGCCTTTCTACAGCCTGTCTCCTGGGACGGGGCCTCTGCCAACCTAGTCCATCTGTTTCCACTCTGCAGCTCTTGGCGGCTCTCCCGGGGCCGGGGTCTCTGCTTCTCCCCTCCTCTAACCCCTTCTTCCATTCCAGTGCCTCCGCTGACTGCTCTGGGCTCCCTCTAGGCCTGGTACCTCTGGTCTGCCCATGCTTGCTGCCACTACTGAGTCTCTTCCTCCCTGTGGCTCCCACAACATGCTCCCAGGGCCAGTTCGTGGGTGGCCCTCACTGTGACCTGGCATAGCCTCGTCCCCCACCCCAGGACCCCAAGGCTGGGCTCTGCAGCCAACCCATTGGGTTGGGGTCTGAACAGGGAACATACTGGGACCATGCCCAGGCCAAATCCAGGAAGCTTGAGGTTGAAATGTGACAGGAAGGGCACCATGAACTGGCCCCAAAGGGTACTAGCAGCAAATACATGGGCTGCTTGCCATGCGCTCGCACGCAGGCCTCACACCCACCATGCACGGGGCCTGGCTTTGATTTGGTTTCTTTCACAGGATCATCCCAGAGCCGAGTATGAAGCCAGAGTCTTGGAGAAGTCGCTGAGGAAAGAGTCCAAAAACAAAGAGGTACGGACGGGGTCACTGACGACTTGTTTTTGCCAGCAGTGAAGCTCTATATGTTGATGAAGCACCGACCAGGGGTCAGCAAACGTGTTCATCCAGTGTAGACCAGGGTCAGCGCCAGTAGTAAGTATTTTAGGTTCTATAAGACTTAGTGTATAACTACTTAGCTCTATCTCTCACTCTGAAAGTGGCCAGAGTCATTTTGTGATGTGCGTGAGGCTACTGTGTTTTTATAGTAAGTCCCCTTCTCTGTCCCTAAACCTCTCACCCAAACCATAGACCGTGTCTACAGACTGAACCCTCAAAACCCACTAGAGTGTGTGGCTATGTTTAGTTCTGGATGTTCGCATGACCTTGAATAAGTAAGGCGCTCCTAGGCCTCATCCACCTGTTGCTGAGGCTGGAGGTATTCACTCTGGCTCCGCAGGAGCTGGGGACAGCTGGAGGCTGCTCTCCCACCACCCGACTGTCCTGCCACCCTGCTGCCTCCAGCCTCTGGAACTGAATAGGACAAAATCCTGGATTTCTCTTTTCTTATCATTATGCCATGTGCAGAGCCTGCTAGGACAAAGTGAACCGAGGTCATAGCTGCCAGAATCCTTCTATGGGCTGATGTGAGTGCCCCTAGCTCCTATAACACAGATAACAGTGGGTGTGGCCCAGGCCTCCTGCTGCCCAGAAAGAGTGTCCTTCCTGAATGACCCTTCAAGTTTGGGCAGGACTCGAGGGCACAAAGAAATAGCCATATAAGCCAGAGGCATCATCCTAAAATAAAGCCATCTGTCCACTGCAATCCAGCATAGTGCGCATGTCCCCACCTATGGTATGGTTGGCCACCATTAGCTCTGAGATCATGCAGATCACCATCACGTCTTCAGGGCCGTGTCCCTGGCTTCATGCCTGGGGGGAGACGGATGTCTCAGGATGGTCACCCCATGGCAGTGGGCTTGTTTCGGCAGGCTCCAATGGGCTTTTCATTCCTTCCCAAGGAGAAAGGCTTACAGCCGTGCATTTGAGGCAAGGGACCTCAGCAAGCAGATGCAGCAGGGCCTTCCCTCAACCCAGGCCTTGGCTTTGGCCTGAGCTCTTGATCACAGAAAAGCCGTAGTGGTGTCGGGGCTCATTTCTGCAGGCCCTGAACAATGATCTTTGGCCCTGCTGGCTTCCTGAGGGCCACACCCTTTGTACCCCCTTTTGTTTCATGTGGCAGTGATATCATGTGGCTTTATGATTTCTATCTTTCCCCCAACTACGACACCAGTTAGTTTACTGCAAAAGATGCATCATGTAATTGGCACATTAACTTGGGCTTCTAGGTTTGTCTTTCCTCATGTCTATCTAAGATGCTCATGGTGACGGGTCCTTGTCTCTGCACACTCCAAACCGTTAAAATCGCAGCCGCCATCTCTTGACATGGAGCCCGGCAGGCCCAGCAGGAAGGGAAAGCATGCTGGGACCTGTGCCCCGGAACTACCCTGCTCCCGTCGCCATGACCTCCCTTGCAGCCTTGCTTTTAGGATGTGGGTCTCTGCCACCTCTGACTTGTTAAAAACACCCAGAACCCAGGTCACCCTGGCGAGGGCACACCCTCCGAGGGCCCCGGCCCAGCCCGAGGTCAGTACGCTTCATCCTGCCTCAGCGCTCGCTGCTCTCTTTTCCCTACCTGCCCTCAGAAGCGCCGGCATGTTCCGGAGGAGTCAACCAACAAGTGGAAGCAGAGGGTTAAGAGCGCCATGGCAGGGGTGAAATTGGTACTCTTCTGTCTCGGGGCAGTGCATGTCCTGACCACGTGCGGAATCTGTGTGGTTGTCCTTGCCTTTTCTGTGCTGTGTTCTTGGCCCCTCAGCATCCACACTTCTTGCTTCCCGCCACACCCAAGAGCCCTGCGTGTGTCTTGGTGTCACTGCATGGCTGCCATGGCTCCTGTGTGGGGGCAGCTCTGGTGCCACTGAGCTCGTGGACCATGCTTGTCACAGCTGCCTAGCACTCTGTGGTATCTTCACCAACATGCATGTGGCTGCCCCCATGCAAGGTTCATGCCAGCATTCGGTGACCCACGTGTGTGTTTTCCTGTTTAAAAGCCTAGTCCCGCTGGAAACATCCTGTTGGTGACCAGCTTTTTCCTGAGGACCCTCCAGACCAAGCCAGCCCCAGGCCCGGCCCTGAGAGCCTTTCTAGGCTGCGTGTCTCTTCGGTCCACATTACCAGCAGGGATCAAAAGTTTAATTTCTAACACTAGTGGCTTGTTTCAACTCAATAAAAAATTACTCTTGCGGTCTGAGCGGTGAATGGCCAACACCTTAGCCCCCATGGCCCCGGAAGGAAGCCTGGCCACAGTAGATTTTCAATGTAGGCCACTCACATTCATGAGCTTCATGGTCTTTAAGTGGTGTCAGCAGCTTCCTGTACGGTACCTTGCCTTGTTCCGAAGGTCATCAGGCCCATGTGCTTCCCTGACACTAGACCATTGCACACGCTCACCACTCATTTTAAGGTTTTCCTGTCTGTGTTGTCTGCGTCGCCGTGTGCACACACACACGCACATCTGTCTGCCCTGTGATTCCCACCGAGTGACCTGCTCTTTCCACGTTGCAGACCGACAAGGTGAAGCTGACCTGGAGAGACCGGTTCCCCGCCTACTTCACCAACCTGGTGTCCATTGTTTTCATGGTGAGTGCCCAAGGGCTGTAGCAGGCCAGAAAGGAAATCCCTGGAGTGCTCAGTACCCACTGAAACAGGGCTGCTGCAAGCACTGTGCTGCTTGCTCCAGGGCAGGGTGGCCTCGCTACTTGGGGTGGTGGTAGGTCATTGAGGGGGATCTCCTTAGGTGGGACAGAGGGAAGTTCCACAATAGCCCCTAGGGACTCCATGTATCTGGGGTCTAAGAACTAACTTCTGGTGGTCCCTCGTACCCAGCTTTTCACTAAAGGTGACATTAAGTAACTAGTACCAGAAACTTAGCAGAATCATATAAGGGCAAACTGAGTAATCTTTAAGGAAACCCTTAAAGAAATAACACAGAAGCTGGGCCCAATGGCATAGACCTGTAGTCCTGGCACTCTGGGAAGCTGAGGCACGAGAATCACAGGCTCAGTCCTAGCCTGGGCAACTTAGTGAGACCCTATTTTAAAACACTAAAAAAGAGAAAAGAAAAGAAAGAAATGGATTGGAAATGCTCAGTATGAAGACATTGGACTCAGTCTCCACACACACATGCGCATGCATGTGCATACATACACACACACATGCACAAAAAGACACATAGACAAGAGTCACCCAAGTGCTACTCAGATGACTGTAGGTCTGTGACCCCGAGCTTGACTGCTCAGGTGATTTAAATAAATAAATCGATGAAAGCCTAATGACTCTCCTAAGGGTCTCCAGTCCTACATTGATTGTGGCCTCAGCCCTTTGCCACCACCTGTGTGTCCACCATCCTTGAATGGTCAGAGCCATGGGCACTTGTGTTTATCCAGCCTGGGAGCTTCTAGTGACAGCCCCTTACATCACCTGACCCCCTGATCTGGTGTTCGGGGCCCAGGCTGGCCTCACTTGGAGTGTCTCATTCAGTTTTCACAGTTGGCCAGTCCTGATATCATCCCCTTGCTGCTAGTGAGGAACCTGAGGCCCAGAAGTTGAGGGTTTCCACGCCCCACCCCACCCCCACCTCCCCGCCCAGGACACCAGCCATGCAGAAAGCGGCAGAATTGGAAGCCAGTTGGTCAATCTACTGTAACAGCCTCCATCTGGACTGCTGAACTCTGGGAAGCTGACCTCCAGCAAACACTTCCCTCTTTGGCCCTATCAGGAGTCCTGGGGAACTCTTCACAGGACAAGATCTTTTGCCTTTGCACCCTTTAATTGGTAAAGGGTGGAATCTTGCTGATTCCTGAGTCACTGTGAAGGCCTCCTTCTTACAGTCCTGATTCCAACTTCTTGGTTTCTGTTTAATGTTAGTCTCTTGAACAACCACATGTTTTTCTACTCCAGAATGTGAGCTTTTTACATCTATTCTCTCTGCCATTGTCTCATGTCTTTCACTATAAAGCTGGATAAAAGCCACCAACAGTAGCCATGTAGCAGCTTTAACTTCAGTCTGCCTTGAAATTTCCTCCACCAGAGTAAGCAGTCCACTGCCCTTAATCTCAATTTCAGGCAAAGTCTCTGGACAAGGGCAAAATGCCGGCAAACTTTTTGCCAGAGCACAGCACACATGGTTTTTAGGCCACTTGTGATACCGTCCTCCTTCCCATCTGAAACTTCTTGAGCCTGTCCTTTCCAATCCACACTTGTATCAGCATTCTGGTCTTCTGAGCTCTGACCAGAATCTCCCATCAAGCTCGGCTCAGAGCACTCAAAGGCTTCTCCAGTTGACATCCTCGAATCTTTCCAAATTCTACCCGCAAACCAGTTCCAAAGGCTTCTGAGCCACATCATCAGGTAAAGCACAGCAATGACCCCACTTCTCTGGTACCAATTTTTGTCTCAGTTACTTTTTTTCATTGCTGTACTCAGTACCTGACACACACAAGTTTAGGAAAGGAAAGGTTTATTTTAGCTCACAGTTTCAGATGGTCACAGTCCATTCAGGGGCGGCCGGCAGCAATTGAAGTACATGGCAGAGAGAGAGGTGGAGGCAGCTTCTCAGGACATCACACACAGACAGGCAAGTGAGACTAGTCGAGACTAGTCCAAGTCCCAGTCTTAGTCTCTCCTGCATCCGGGTATCGAAGGTGTGGCCACTACACACCCTTAGTCTTAACTCACAAGCCTTTGGTCTTAAGTCACATGCCTTTAGTCTTAACTCACACGCCCCTAATCCCAACAACTGCACCCTTAGTCTCAACTCACACGCCCCTGATCCCAACAACCGCAGTCCACCCCTCCAGGCCAGACCCCAATCCACCAACATTACATGGCTCCATAGACAATCCATAACATTAAAATACATGAGGCTTTGGGGGGACACTCCAGATCCTAACCACAACAGAAGCCAAGCGCAGGGGGAGCTCGCCAAACAGAGATCTACCCTCCAAAGGGTGACCTCCCCGTGACCCATCTCCTCCAGCTGGCCCCGCCTCCTAACACCCATTCATCTGTGAGCAGCAAGGCATCAACCCCGCTGATGAGTGCAGCATCCTGGTACCAGTCCCCTGTCCAGGATCTGTTAATTCAGTGAAATTGACAAGGGACACAGCTTCTTCCAGGAGACCATGGGTAGGAATGGGCTCAGACTTGTTCTGAGCATGACATGTCCCCTCTGGTGCTGGGGGATAACCAGAAAATACTGGGGTTCCTGACCAGGAGGAGCATCTCACCCAGTGGGAGACGGTACTCAGGAAACCGGAGATTTGAGCAACCCTAAGGTCCAGCTGCTGTTAGTGGGCTGGAAAGAGGATTGTTTGCAGAAGAAGCAGGGGAGAGGGTAGCCGGTCTATGTCTGGTCCAGGGGCTCCGGGACATTATCAGGGCTACTGGTTTCTGTGACCTTCTGCTCAACCATCCTAGCTGTGTGTGCCCTCTCGGTCAGAACATGACTGCTCCACCTCCAGCATCACCTCCACTTCCAGGCAGGAAGAAGGGGAAGGGCTGGGGTGGACCTCTTCCCCACTCGAAGGGGCTTCCTTGGACCCTCTCACAACCTCTGCGTGAATCTGATTGGTCAGAACCCAGTCTGTAGAGAGGCTGAGAAATGAACAGGTTGTGGTCCCAGGAGGGTGAGATGATGGTACAGGGACTTGCCAGCTGTCCCCTCCCAGCTCTTGACATCTTGGTAAGCCCGCCATAAGTGAGTCACACAGTTGATGAGGACAGAGCTTTGTCCCCAGCTCCAGGGCTCCATTCAGGGAACAGACGTTGGTGGAGCACCTTGGAGGCTGCCCACATGCCCCAGTCCTGCAGACGCTGGCATGGACAGGCAGCCTCACCTGGCCCTGGCACCTTTATTTCAGAAGGACAGCCACATCCAGGAAGGGCACTGCAGGGCCTGCCTGTTGAGGAGCACTCTCGGCACCAGGCAGGGGAGGGAGTGCCTACTGGAATGGGGGGCCGTCTTAGCTGAGTCACCGCAGGCCCAACACCCCATGTCCACCTCCACCCTCTGGCATGAGGTACTTCTTCAAGGCCAGGGCACATCTTGGCAGGACCACAGGGTGTTCCAAGGAAAGCCTCCTTCTCTGAGCCACAGGGAGTGGTACCCACGCCTCCCAGCCGGCAGCCCTGTGTCAGGGTGTGGTGTCGGCTGCAGATGCTTTCCAAAATGGGTGTGGTAACCATTGAGTCACCAGCAGATATATGCAGAAGCCAGCACTGGTGGCCCAGAGTGCATAATCATAGCCTGGGAGATCCCCAAAGCCATGGTCTCCTTCTAGGATGAGCTGGTCTCACCCATCTCTGCACTCTACCGGGGACACACAGGCAGCACAGGCTTCCCTGGGCTCTTCCAGGAACCACGCGGGGCCTTGCCAGTGGGATCTGGGCATGCTGTCTGCAGAGCAGACACGGCACGCGGGGTAGACAGGGCAGACAGGGCAGACAGGGCAGACACACTCACGAAGCAGCTGGAGGAAGCTGCCCTTGGTTGAGAGGCCTCGCTCTGCTGTGCAAGTTCTTCTTGCCCACACACCACAGTCCTCAGTGAGGCCTCAGGGTGGACACCCGCAACCCTGAGTGGAGCTGGGGAATGACTGGGTCTTGCCACTTGAGTGGGGCCGTAAGGAAAGGAATTCCGCCAGCCAGGCAGCAGTAGACGGAACAAAATCATCAGGGAAGCCAGTTCACACTCAGTCTCTCTGGCAACCACCAGTGTGAGGTCTGTGGACTGTTCTGCCCCACAACGGTCTCGGACAGTGTTGGGACTTACTCTAGTGGAGCATCCCAGGTGGGACCCGGCTGTCTCCCCACAGACCTTCAGTACCTCCCAGTGCCTCCTCCATCCGGGCGCAGTCCCCTGGGGTGGAACACCGAGGCCCGCCGTATCTCCAAGACCATGCCGGCTGCTACTCAGTCATCCCAGGTGGGGGAAGAGCCCCGCCCTAGGACACACCAGAACGGCCACTGGGGCTCTGTACACACTGCTCTGCTTGGGAACAATTGAGGAAGGAAGATGAAACGTGTGAGCACTAAGTAGAAGGGTCTGGTGAACTTCAGGCTCTGGGGGACTCATTAGGAAATCTCAGCCCCTGAGCTGGGCACCCTGGCCTAGCCACACAACCTTTCCTATCAAGCCAGTCCACTTTCTTCTGCCTTCAGTGAGTTAACACACCTGCGGGTGCTCAGGAAATGTCAGTCGTCTTAGTTCTGACACACAAGAGCTGGAGGTTGGGCTGAGGCAGCGCACAGCAGAGCTACCCCTCAACCCCCAGAGACCCCAGTCTAATATCTCTCTGACTCATTCACAGATCGCAGTGACATTCGCCATTGTCCTCGGCGTCATCATCTACAGAATCTCCACAGCTGCCGCCTTGGCCATGAATTCCTCCCCCTCTGTGCGGTCCAACATCCGTGTCACTGTCACGGCCACTGCGGTCATGATCAACCTGGTGGTCATCATCCTCCTGGACGAGGTCTATGGCTGCATTGCCAGGTGGCTCACCAAGATCGGTGAGTGCCCGCCCCCTTACAGCACTATGCTGGGTCCCTATCTGTGAGCAGGCTGGGAGCCAAGGGGCCGTGGTGCCTGTGGTCCACCACAGCAGCCCGGCGTCGGCGTCCGTGTCTTCCCCAGAGGTCCCGAAGACCGAGAAGAGCTTTGAGGAGAGGCTGATCTTCAAGGCGTTCCTGCTGAAATTTGTGAACTCCTATACCCCCATCTTCTATGTGGCTTTCTTCAAAGGCCGGTAGGGACTTCACCCTTTGTCTACCGTGCTCCATCCCATCCAGTGCAAGGCAGCAGGGACCATGGGGAAGGCCTGGCTCTGGCTGGGGCCACCGAATAGTAGGGCTCCTGGGCAATGGGCCCCAAGAGCAACCAGGCGGCTCCCACAGGAGTTGGGGATGAGCTGCGAGAACGAGACCACAGCAAGCAGGCAGGAGCGAGGTGGCCAGCCCAGCAGCACCCACACAATGTTCAGGCCTGGGAGCACACTCGGGGTCACAGCCCAGCACAGGGTCCCTGGGTAGAGTCTATGCAGAGTGAGGGAGACCTGACCCCACTAACGACCACCCCGATCGATTGCTCTAGGTTCGTGGGACGCCCCGGCGACTATGTGTACATTTTCCGCTCTTTCCGGATGGAGGAGGTAAGTGGCCTCCTGTGTGTGCAGCACCCCTCTGCCTTGCCCCCTCCCACCCCACCCCCACCCCAGCACGTGCACACAGGGCCTCGGGAGAGGAAACAGTGCCTGTTTCCAACTGCCTCTTTCTCTTCTCTACCTGGTGGGTCGGTTTTGGTCTCTTGGCACGTCCACAGAGGTTCACCCTCAAGGACAAAATATCACCAGGGTCAAAAAAAAAGAAAATCGCACAATTTTCTTTCTTTCTTTTTGGTAAGGCTTTAAATATGTCTGATGCTAGAAAAGAAGTAAGTTAATGAGGAAAAACGAATGCTGGCTATATTTCTTGTACTTTGACTTTGCAACACTGACCTCTCTACCCTTGGGCATGAGGCAGGCGACATATGGCATCTATCCTGCCGTTCTGACCACAAAAGGCTGGCGCCAGCCACCACCAGCCACTGAGTCATGGCCCATGGACTTGTCCCATTGCGTTTGTTCCATGACCAGTGGCTCCATCCGCAGGCCAGGGCCATGCATGGTCCAGGCCTCAGGGTAACCAGCACACATCCAACTCACAGAACAGCTCAACTGCTCAGAAAATAAGGGCATGGATCTTCCTGACAAAGATGCCCAGAATCAGAGCAGAGAGTAGGGAGGAGCCTCAGGTGCAGGCGAAACAGCTGTCGCAGACTCAGCATAAAAGCTCCGCCCCCATAAAGCCAGCCTGGGCGTGCCAGGGCCTTCTTCATAGTCATGGTGCTGTAAAAAGCCCATCGAGTATTATAGTGTAAAGGAAAGGACAGAATCCTTTTTATGAAATAATAGCTTTCCAAGATAAGGGTTTTTTTTGTTTTTGTTTGTTCTTGTTGTTGTTATTGTCGGTTGGCTTTTGGTAACTGTATAAAATATTTTTCTGGGGACTCAGAGAGCTCATAAGTCCATCATGCCCATTTTGCTTGGGCGAGTTAAGCGTCCTGCCGGTGGAAGCATCTCACTATCACATGCCCTTGCCTGCAGAGACAGGCCTGCTGAGGGCAGCGCCGCTTCATCGCGTGGCTTCCCAGCTGCGCACCTTGGCCTGCCGTGTTGCACAGGCCCATGGATGAGCCTGCCGATGGAAGCGCTGGCCGGGACAAGTCAAGGACCCTGGCCTTGGGAAGGAGGGGGAGTGTGAGAGCCACCGCATGCTCTTTGGCACTGCTTATCTCCCTTGGGCCTCCAACCACCCAACAGCCTGAAGGCTGGGTCTGTTAGTTTCCTGGGGCTCCCACAGTAAAATACTTCAAGTGACTTGTGTCACAGTTTTGGGGGCCTGGAGGGCCAAGCTCCCTCTGGAGGTTCTAGGGGCGGGCTCCTCCTTGCCTTGTCCAGCGTCTTGGTGAACCTTTACATGTCATTCTGGACCACTACCTCCAACCACTCCCTGTATCTGCTTCCTCTTCTTATGTGGACAGCAGCCAGTGGATGAGGGCCCATCCAGTCCACTGTGGCCCCTTTCTAATTGAATAATTATACCTGCAAAGCTTTCTCCAAATAGATCCCCCTTCACATATTCCAGGGATTAGGACTTGAATGTCTTCTGGGGAGACACCAGGCAGCCCCTAGCTGGAGGGGTGTCCCTCCCGTCCTCTCCCCATCCCGCACAGCAGGAGGCCACCTCTCTCTCTCCCACAGTGCGCCCCTGGGGGCTGCCTCATGGAACTCTGCATCCAGCTCAGCATCATCATGCTGGGGAAGCAGCTCATCCAGAACAACCTGTTTGAGATCGGCATTCCGTGAGTCATGTCCCCTGTGTGTATGTGGAGGGGAGGGGGGGAGACAGGGCCTCAGGGGGATTCACAGGTGGGGGCTAGGCAGGGCGGGGCCTCAGAAACCTGAGGACATCAGAAACAAGGCAGCAAGAGTGGGTGTAAGATGATGAACAGTCACCAAGGGTGGAGAAGGAGTCGGGGAGGCTACTCCCCAAGCTGGCTGAGCCTTTGGAGTACAAACAGGCACCTGCAGGCCCACCCGCTGGCCCAGGGATTGGTGGAAGGAGGCCAGGACTTGCCTTCCTCTCCTCAAAATCTGTGCCCATCCCTCCTCCCCAGAGGAGTCACTTCCGAGAGTCAGGGTCTCAACTCCTCTCCGTGGTTTCAACCTCAGGGAGTTCTTGTGGGCATAGAGGAGCCCCGCTTGCCCGTGCTCTCCACACCTGCCACCCTGCAGCGGCTTTAGACGGCCTTTGTGGCCCGGTCCCTCAGTGTCCTTATAAAGCCAACAAAGTCATGATGCTTCCTGAGAAACGACAGAAGAAATATCCATATCACATGGTAGAGTAGTCACCACTGCCAACAAGCAAATTTAGGATTTACCACAAAAAAATGTTAGAACTATCACTTAGGTGATGGTACACACCTGAACTCCCTGCTATGGGGAGGCTGCAGTTCAAGCCCAGCCTGGGCAATTTAGCAACTTAGGGAGACCTTGCTCAAAATTTAAAATAAAAAACAAAACAAAAAAAAACTTCTTTTTTAAGGACTGGGGGTATAGCTCAGTGCAAAATTCCCAGTTTACCAAAAGAAAAAGAAAAGAAAGACCGCTTGGCGGTGCAGACCTGAGCCCCGAGCCCTCCTCCCCAAACTCCCCTGCGTGACACCAAGCGCCTTCCAGGAAGATGAAGAAGCTCCTCCGGCGCCTGAGGCGGCGGCGGCAGAGCCCGGGTGACCCTGAGGAGCCCGGGAAGCGGAAGCAGCGCTACGAGGTGGATCACAACCTGGAGCCCTTTGCCGGTCTCACGCCCGAGTACATGGAGATGAGTGAGTGCGGGTGCGGGCACGGACAGCGGCTGTGCCATCTGGGGGCGGGCTGCGGCTGTGCCATGGCCTCCCCCGACCCTTGGCACCTGTGTACCTGCGGCACCATCAGCGGAGAGGTGGGACGGGCATCCACGCGGACCCCGGGCCGTGGGTGCCAGCACCCGGTGGGGCCGTGAACACCAGCCCTCTGGATCAGCCCCACCTCCCAAAGGCCCGGGCACGGAGCTGACTGGGGTCCTCGGTGCCAACCCTCAGCACAGCCCATCGCACACATTGCTCTCCTTCTGCCCGGTCAGTGGAGACCTGACCAGCGACCTGCCAGGCTCGCTCCATCCCAGCCCCGGCGCCTGCACTCCCTCCACACCGTGGGGTTTTGGCTCTGGGTCCACATTCCCCCCTTCCTGGCAGTGAGCTGCTGCAGGGCCAGGGTATGCTCCCAGCACAGGACAGGATGCACTAGTGACCCAGGGACAGAGACTCATCACCCCCAAGCATGTTGCAGGACAAGAGGATGCCCAGAGTGGTGTGTAACTCTCAGACATGCGGCAAAGCAGAGATATGAAAGGCCAGGCGTGGCCTGCACCCCCGAGCCCTGGTCCCGCCTCCTCCCTGCTCTGGTCACACTGGCTCCTTGCTGTTCCCTAAGACATAGCTCAGGCCCGCCAGGGCCTTTGCACTAGCTGTGCCCCCGGTGGAATTCTCCCCGAAATGCCAGGGTGACTTACTCTCCCTTCCTCCAGGGGCTTCTCAGAATGCCGCCCCAATATCTTCAGGTTGGGCAGAGGGTTAAAAGGGGCGGGGGGCCTGGGGGCAAGCTCCACCTCCTACTGCCAGCTGCTTGTACCTTCAGCAGCTGGTCCCATCAGTGCCGCAGACCCTCCGCAGGACAGAAGCCCACAAAGGCACACTTCGCTACTGTTTACCCTCTTGCCCCTGGAATGGGCCCATGTCTACAGCAGGTGTTCAGTACATATCTGTCTGCTAATGAATGGAGAAAGGAGAATGGCAGACACACACACACACACACATACACACACACACACACACACACAGGGAGAGAGAGAGAGAGAGACAGAGAAGCTGTCACAATATAGCCCTCTAGATTGTTTCTCTCCCTACTGAGGATTGAGCCCAGGGCCTTTGCACACAGCCCTTCATTCATTCATTTAATTTTTGAGACAGGATCTCCCTAAGTCGCTAAGATGCCCAGACTAGCCCAAATTTTGCAGTCCTCCCGCCTGGGCCTCCAGGCCTGTAGTACCACACCTGGCCTCCCTCTTTGCTCTTGGGAGAAAACCCAGGCTGACGTAGAGGTGTCCAGGTAGGAGGCTCCCTCCATACCTCTAAGACTCAGCTACGGGGCTGCGTCTGGCTGGGTCTAGGTGTCAGGCCTCCCCTGCCCGTGAGGTCAGCCCGCACCTTCCATGGAGGACCTGGGAGACCAGAGACCAAGGAAAAGCCCAGCCTGTAACTGGCCAAGAAACCTGCAGGCATTTCTCCAGATTGTATATATTTTTCTAGTAGCTAGAGGTCTCTCATGTTGCTCCTGGGTTTGGAGAAATGGGATTCCCAGAACAGGCGCCTCCCACCCGCATCTACCATCCAGGGTACACTTATGCATGCTGGCTTTCGCCCTGCCACAGCAGCCACTGCCTGCTCCCCCAGGGGCGACTGAGACTGGCGCCAGAGCACAGAGAGAGGGGCAGATGGGAAGAAAGGCTCAGAAGGGAACTCCGCCCCAAACCTGGGCCCCGCATCCTCCCCTTCTTCCCTCCAGCTTTTTCTCATCCTGTTAGTGCCAGGAGGTGGCATTGTTACCAGAAGTGAGGAGACCCACCCTGGCAGAACCCACATCTGCTGGCTTATCTGGAGTGTCTGCAGAGGCTTCCCACCTAGCACGGATTAGGTCAAGGAGGTGGCCCAGGACAGTACCAGGACAAGGACCCACATCTCCCCTACCCTGCCACCCCCTGGGCTAACAATGCGCACAGTCAGCTGCCTGGTCCCGGGGTGACATTCTGCAGCTTCCTTGTTTACTTCCTGGCACTGAGTACCCTTTGCCTCGCTCCTGCTATGCAGCAACTGCACCAGCTTCCCCTCCTGGTTCCCTTTGAACGACCTTTTCCTGACCTTTCCCCAGAGCCCGGCCCTCACTGGGCCCAGAGCCAGCTCATAGTGGCATGGCCAACAGGAGTGGGACCAGAGGAAAAGGGACTAGCCACCTGCAAGAGGAGCCCCGCCCACCCTGAGGCCCCATGGAGGGGACACCCGGGGCTCTGGAGGACAATAATGGGGGCAGACCTTCCAGGCTTCAGGGAGCCTCTGGTGATGGGTAAATAGGACCAATCTGAGTCCCCTCCCGTGGCAAGGGTGTACCTGGGCCCACAAACCCACAGGGCCTTTTCCTGAGTGAAGATTTCATGAGATTAATTGTCTTAAGAACATTCACTCATGATTCAGGAGCCAAGCACTGTGGCTTCTCTCTTCGGTCCCTTCCTGGCCTGAGGTGACCAGGGTCATGGTGGTTCCATCTCCAGAGTCCTCTAGAGCAGCTGCAGCAGGGCCCACCCCCCAAGGCCTGCAGAGCTGAGCTCAGGGTGGGGCAGCAGCTGTCCCACCCCTGCCCAGCACAGCCAGGCACAGCGGTGCTGACACCTGCCCCTTCTACAGTTATCCAGTTTGGCTTCGTCACCTTGTTCGTCGCATCCTTCCCGCTGGCCCCACTCTTCGCACTGCTGAACAACATCATTGAGATCCGCCTGGATGCCAAGAAGTTTGTCACTGAGCTCCGGAGGCCGGTGGCCGTCAGAGCCAAAGACATCGGTGAGTGAGCCCAGAGCCAGGGGAGGGCGTCCCCAAGCCAGGGCCATGACCAGCCAGCCATGCGGGTCCAAACAGTGTCCCCACCTCCTCCCTTTCCAGGGGGCGGGGCCTGAGGCCCACTCCCCCTTCTCCAACCCTGTGAGATGTACTAGCCCGGGGAGACAGGGAGTCTGATGTTCTAGAGTGGCCCCAGATGGCAGAGATGGACCGCGAGGAACAGCAGGCGCCACCTGGCAAACACCCCCCACATCGTGTAGCACAGTGTTGTCTATGGTTCACCAAGGGAGAAGAGACAGCAGGGAAGGCAGCCCGTGTCGCTGCTAGCAGTGTGTGCTCAGGGCCGGGACAGACTCCGCTCAAGCATTTGGGGTTTTTATTCCCCGTGTGGTGCTGGTAATTGAACCCAGGGCCTTACACCTCACGTGCTCTACCACTGAGCCATATCCCCTCAGCCATTCTTTTAAACTTTATTTTGAAACAAGGTCTTGTTAAGTTGCCTGGGCTGGGCCTGAACTTGTGATCCTCCTGCCCCAGCCTCCCAGACTGCTGGGGTTGCAGGCCTGCCTCCCGCTTTCTGTTACTTCCGTGTGCCTATCCCCGTGGCGGAGGGGCATGGTGGCGGGGGGCATATCGAAGGGCAATGTAAAGACCAACCGTAATAACCAGCGGCAGCAGAGATGGAGCGGACCCCAGCTGGGGGAGTGAGCTTGCTGCCACCAGAGGCACTCAGGTGGAGTCGGCATTGAGGGGCTGTAGGAGACAGGAGAGGAAGCCGGCAGGGGTCTAGAACCCCACGTACTCTTCAGCCAGAGCTCTCCCTCACCAGCGGGGACAATGCTCTTCTTATCCTAACAGAGACACAATTTTGGGGGTGAAGCAAACTGCAGAGTACATTCATTGCAGCCCCTCTTCTCACACAGTCTTACTCAGGAGTCTACCTCTGTGCCCATCTTTGGCGTAAGCAAGACCGAATTACGTTAGGGATGGGACTCGCCATCCACTGAAGTGAAACGGACATGCCAGCGTGAAACGCATCTGTAGGTTGGGCTTTGTAGCCCATGCACCCTTGCCAAACTCAGGACGCATCCTCATTCCTCCCGTGCCTAGATACTGGGGTCCTTCCTCCTGGGACACCCTCGGGTTTCACGGTCCGTGCTCCATCTTCGCCGGGGCCTATTCACAGCTCTGAGGGGCCCAGAGGCTCCCTGGTGCCTGGTTTGGTCCCCAGTGGCATCATCACCATCCACCAGAGGTGACGAGGCCCGCCAGTTCCTGGCCCACCACAGACTCCATGGTAACATGGACTCTCGCCCGTCATACACGGCATAGCCTGCAGAGAGGAGGTTGCTGTGTTCACAGTCGAACCGTCAAACACCAGAATTGCATCCAGGTCACCTCACGACCTCACAGATGAGCCGTGGGGCCTGTGCTAGGAGCCGAGGGCTAGAGCTAGGGGTGCCCCACACGGGAGGAAGTGAGAGTGCGTGGGGCTGTGCCCAGGTATCTTTGCTTCCGTGTGTCCAGCCTCTTGTCTGGGCAAAACTGGCAATGGAAACCCAGCAGGCACCTCACGCTAGACCACTCCATGAGATCGTCTGCAGATTTCAAAGGTTTACATGCCCGTCGTGAACCAACCCTCCCTAGTCCCTGCCAGCCCCAGGGTCCCTGATTCTGCTGCATCTGTGACCACATGGTGCGCCTCTTGCCCCTCCGGCCACACCCACGAGGACCCAGAGGGCTGCCATGCAAAGAAGCCAGTCAGAAGCGCTTGGCTTGCGGAAGCACCAGGTCAGCCATTGGCATGGGTTTCTGGCAAGGATCCGGAGAGTCAAGGTCTCATGCGCTGTGGTCCAAAAAGGTGGCATTCCCAAGTCATAGTGGAACTGGCTCACCGGAAGTCTTTCATACATTTTTATTTGCACTTAAAAATGTCAAAAGCCATTTGCAGCTGGTGGGCCAGACAGAAAACAGGCCTGGGACAGCACCTGGGCCACGAGGATCCCGCACCAGAACAAGGTGAGCTTGCAGGCCAGCTTCTCAGAGGCACCGACATCCTGCTCTGGAAGCGAGCCTGGCAGGATGGGCAACACCAACTCCCGCAGAGCGTTCAGGCCTCTGGGTCCTCTGCGGAGCTGAAAGGGAGCTTGGGCAGCTCTTTGGTCCTACTGCTTAAGTGGGAACATCGAGGCCTGAATAGTTACAGAGCTAAGAAGTCGCGAGACCTCAACTCCTCCATGAGCTGAGGGTTGGCTTGGAAAACCTTAGAGTGCACTCCAGACACCCAAAAAGAGGCCCCAGAGGTGCCCCAGGGAGTCCTTGGAAACCCCCAGTTCTTTGCCCCGTGGCAATAGAGAGAGGCTTGTGGCCTGCTTCTCAGATGGCGGCCCGGCCGAGTCCCAGTGGACGTCTGTTTGCTTTGGCACCTCTGCCTCCAGAGGGCTCTGGCTGTCCCCACACAGTGGCACCTGAAAACTTGGAAACCCACAGGGTGAAATAAGCACGGTTTCCTGTGGCCCCGCCGTGTGTGCCGGCACCCCCTCCCGTGGAGGGTGGCCACGCGCATCTTAGGGGTTTCACCCTTGGCTCCTGGCTTTCTCCTGGGTCTCACGGATCAGATCCCACTTCCTGGTTCCCGGCTGGCTGGTCAAAGGCGTGATCACCCGTCTTTCACACGCTTGTTTATGGGCTTCTTACCTGTAACCTTTCTCTCAACAAGCTTTTGTATTCCTCCTGTGATCCGTGCAGGGCCTCCGGGCCAGTGTCCCGGGGACAGAGGGCCCAGTGGACTCTGTGTCCTGCATCCCACAGGCCTGACTAGCTATGGGAGGCTGTGCCCCAGAGCGCAGGGGCCCTGTCACCCTTGGCCACAGAGTGGGAGTAGCTGCGGGGCTGCAGGGTCCCAGCCCCATGCGTGGGAACTGGCTCCAGCTCCCTACCCCGCCCCCCACCCTGCTGCTTTGACTTCCTGCTCTCTTCAGAGTCTGGCGGGGAGAAACCTCAGCCATGTTTAGCTCTTGAGCACCCTCACTAAGCTCTTGGCTTTCCCCAGATACCTCCTTCTTGTGTTCTTGAAAGGGGGGCTTACAGTACCCGAGGATGATTTCTTAAAAAGCCTCAAGGAAGAAAACTGGTCTAAATGTGGCAACTCCCCATTATGGGGTTTCCATAAAAGCAGCTCAGAGTAGCCTAGGGGTTGACAGAGCCCTGAGTGTCATCCTGGATGTCAACATGCAGGAGAGGCCAGGGCCTGATTTTGCACTTTTAAGCATCCCCCATCACGGTAGCCAGGGACTGTACTGCCAGCTGGCACCTGGACATTGCAGACTTGTAGGACAGGCTCAGTGCCAGGATCCAGGAAGTGGCAGGGTGCGCTGCTCACTGGACCATCGGTCCTCCAACCCTGTTCCCATCTGTCTGGGCCATCTCATTCTCTCACCCAAGGACATGCTGAGCTCAGGTGCCACCCCATGGAGCCTCTTGCACAGAGGTCTCACCACATCCCCGCACCCCAGCGTGGACATCTGAAACCCAAAGCCAAGCAAGCCAGGCGGGCCACAGGAATGTGAGAACAGGGAGCCTCAGAACAACATGCCCAGTTCCACATTTCGTGAAATAGCCCTCTCTGGATGTTTTCTCCCCCAACTTTGTAGAGACCTGCGCCTGCATGAATACATCTCCACTCGAGACAAAAGGCAGAGGCCGCCATATGCAGCGCAAGGTTGCAGCTGGGATTCTCAGACTCAGAACAGCTGCGGTGCCCGGGCTGGCCTTCAGGGGTGCTAATGATAACCACAGCAGGCTGTTAGGTGCATTTACTGTTTGTAGACCAAAGTTGAATATCTTTCTGAAGCAACACATCTTGATTCCACAAGCATTAGTCAACATTTTTCAATAGCAGGCAAGATTAATGGAATACCCACATGTCTGGACAGTCCCATTGGCCAGTGGTTTCGTCTGTTGGCAAGGTCTATCTACACTCATGCAGCCACTCAGCAAACATTTACCCAACAGTGTCAGCTCTGTGTGCCAAATACCAAGCGAGGTCCTACAGACACAGGATGTTCAATTCACAGCCTGCCCCGGAAGCCCTGAGCCCCCAGAGGAAACACATGGCCAGCAACAGCCAGGCATGAAGTATGTTTCCTCTTGTGACCAACACCACAGGCTATGTGCCCTCCTCGTGCCGTCTCTGGCTCACCCCTTGCCACGTGCTCTCCTTGGGATGAGGTGGTCCTAGAGCTGCAAGTATGCAGCACCCACCCCTCGTCTCACCACCTATCTCGTCAGGAAACTAAATTGAAAACTGCTTGTCTTAGTCACCTTCTCATTGCTGGGACACAGTACCCAACACCCACAACTTAAGGTTCTGGCTCGCAGTTTCAGGAAGTCTCACTGTTTTCACGGGCTGCTGGCAGTAGTGGCGGAGCATGGTGAAGGCCTAGTTAGAGAAAAGCTGTTCATTCCATTGCAGTAGAAAACAAAGAGAGAGCAGGGCAGAGCTAGTGGCGGAGGCGGGCCCTTCGGGTCACGCCCTGGTAATTCACCCCTCCCTACCAGGCCCCACCTCCTAACGGCACAGGAAACCAATGGTCAGCTCCCATGACTGACTCACCTTCCAAACACACGAAGCTTCTGGGTGACATTCCAGATCCAAACCATGACTCTGCTGCTGTCACAGGAAACACCAAACACACCTATGATGGTCTCAGATCAAGCTGTAGCCCCACCAGAAATGGATCTGCCAGGGGCATCTCTGATGGGTTTTGGTGGTGACTGCAACTGGTCACTGAATTCTCTGGCCAGGGCTGAGGAGGGAGAGATCTTAGCACCTTACACATCAAATTGCGTTGGCCTCAACCACTGCATCTGAGCCCATATGACTAGTTCCTGGCGCACTGGGGAAAGGAGGAGGTGAGTTCCTGCTGTCTTTGTGGACCACAAGTAGGCACTCCAGACACAAAGACCAGGAGGCTTCTCATAGGGCAGAGACACCATGGGTGGCTCTCCCACCAGCCACACCCTGGCAAAGCCCACCTGTCACATTCTTCCCTAAGGACAAGAGCAGCCGCTTGTCCTCCCTAAGCCTTCCTGAAGAGGCTGGCGGTCGCCCACCCAGGCTCAGGGCTAGGAGCCAGCACTGTGAGTCTGCAGCCCCCTACAGGCCCGGGCAGGTGGGCATCTGCAGGGCCCTGGGTGCTCACAGACACTGCAGCACTGAGGCCTTGTGGTTGCTCACCGTTGGGACAACAAACAGGAGCGTGGTGCTGCCCCGGTGCCGTGCTGTCATGGTCCTGTCCACTTGTGATTTAGGGGAGCAGAAGCCAGGGCATGTCCACACAGGAAATGATTTGTGCCACTGTGCTCCGGACCCGTCGCTCCCAGATGAGACCCTGGCCCCCTTTCCAGGAGCCCTGGCAGTGACCTTCAGCCCCACACCAGTCAGGTCTGTCCCCATCTGCAGCAATTTAGGCACCAAGATCAGGAGCTGCGTCCTCTGGGATATTTTTTTGTACTGAATATTGAACCAGGCCTTCACACTGAGCTACGTGTCCAGCCCATTTTTATTTTTGATTTTGAGACAGGGTCTCATCAAATTAAGTTGCCCAGGCTGGGCTCACTCGCCGTTATCTTGCATCAGCCTCTGAGAGTGTTGAGATTACAGGCCTGTGCCACTTTGCTTGGTGAATCCTCGTCTTCCTAGAGAACAGGCCCTACCCAGGCCAATTAGCAGAATAATCAGGGTTGCTGGTGGCATTAGGGACAGGACTCTAAGTTGTCCCCTGTGCTCCCACACAGGTAGCAAGCTATAAAGCTGCCAGCCCTGGCATTAGCCAGGTGATACACCTTTACCACTCCGTGTCCCTCCGACTGTCCTAGAATAACAGACTGGGCACCTGCAAGGAGGCCACTGGGCACTTCCTGTGCACCAGTCAACTGAGAGCAGGTCCAAAAAGGGTCTTTAACCCAGGCTGCCCAATCCTTGAGGCTGCAGACCAGGATCAGTTATTCACCTTGAAAGGAAGAACAGAGCAGCTGGGACAGATGAACTGGAGCCAGAAGTGAGCTGCCAGTGAAGCTCCACCCCCTGTCAACATGCTCCTATTAGGTTCTAATACCGCTGCTGATTGACAGGAGGCGGAGCTTCGCTCCCCACTCCCCTCCTGCCTCTGCGAAGCTATCCTCCAACAACCTATTCCCTAACAGGTGCACTCCCCTCACCTCTCCCTTGCGACAGTGGTCTTCAACCAGACTGGCTTCTGGTGTCAGAAAGGGTGGGACCACTGCTTTAACCTGCTCTTCTCCTCCAGGGATCTGGTACAACATCCTCAGAGGCGTTGGGAAGCTTGCGGTCATTATCAATGTAAGTGACGTGGCTTGTGGTCTGGGAAGGAATTTTAAGGTGGAGCTCAGCCTTTGCTCCCACCCTGGAGGCTTTGGGCACTTAGGGTCACAGCCTCCTCAGCCTTGTGCAAACCCTCAGCAAAGCCTTGCCCCACACTGCCCCGCCCAGCCCAGCCCCCAAGATTCCCCTCCACAGGATCCTAAGAGTCACTGAGAACAGAGACTGGCACTCTCTGGGCCTTTCTGCCCATTGCTTTGTTTCGTTTTCAACTTTATGTAAAATGCATGCCTACTCTTCAAAGAAGGTTTGGGAGCCGTTGAAATGCAGTGAGAACGGGAGACCCCTTAGTGCACCCGCCCAGCTCTGCTGAGAGTCAGTGTCCCACCACAACCCCCTGGCCACAGACTAGCAGGGTCACAGCCTCCCTCTGCCCTCGAGGTCATCTTCCCTGCAACCTCCCATCCAGGCCCCCCATACACAGCACTTGCTGTTGTGGCGTGAACACCCCCAGGGGTGGTTCTGCTGGGCCAGGCTGTCCCTGTGTGTGCTTCGAAGCCTGAGCAGCCACAGAAGTCCCCAGCTGATTCCCCATGACCCTCCTCAGCTCCGCCTGCAGGCCAGGCTTGAGCCCTCCCAAACACTGCAACCTTAAGCCTTAGGGACACCTTGTGACCCAGAGCAGATGGTCACAGGCCCGGTGCCAACCACAGGACTAGGGTGCCAGTACAGTGAAGTCCTGGGACTCAGTCATCACCAGGTACAGGAGGGATACTCAGCCCAGAAGGGCCTCAGAGCCCCAGACTCTGTCCTGCCCTCCTGATGGCGGCCCACTCTGCCCAGACATTGTTAAAGGGGCTGAGGGCCAGCTGTGCATGATGAGACAGCAGTGGTTCTGATCCCCTCCACCCCCCTGCCAGTGCACAGAGCCTTGGGCAGGGGCATGTCTTGTACTTTTTTTTTAATCAGGTTTCAGGTTTTGGATAGTGTGTAGCACTAGGAATTGAACCCAGAGACTTCATTCTGAGCTACACTTCCAGTCCTCTTTTGATGTTTTTTTTTTTTTTTCACAGAGTTTTACTAAGGCTGGGCTTCAATTTAAGATCTTCCTGTCTCAGCCGTCACAGTGCTAGGATTGCAGGCATGCGCCACTGCACCCAGCTAGAGAGCACATTTTCATGGAGAGGTGCGGTGCTGGGACCTCTAGGACGGAGCCCAGGGGTGCTGTGAGCAGCTGGGGGGCTGCTGTGCATCTCCTAAGGACATTACGGTGGCCATTCCCTGGGCACCTAGGATGGCCCAGACCTCCTGTGCTCTTGCCACATGCCAGCCCACTAGTTTGCAGTCCTTGGAAATGAGGACCCGTCTTTCAGGTGAGACAGTGAGGGCTCAGAGAGGCCAGGTGACTTGCCCAGGACCAGAGAGCCCTTCAGAGGCTAATGTCACACAGCTCTGTGACAGTGAGAACTGGCTGAGAGCCTTACGGATCTCACAGCCCTCGCCCTCCCTGTCTTCGCCAAGCCCTGGTGAGGCCATGCACAGTAGAACTGTTAAAGGGACAGCACAGAGAGGCTGGGTGACCTGCCCAAGCCACCCACGAGGGCAGCCACACCCACTTCTCCGAGGGCTGCGGGACCCCCACCCCCGCCTTTCTCTCACTCCCATGGCCACCCAGCCCTCACTCATCCCCATCCCACAGGCCTTCGTGATCTCCTTCACGTCCGACTTCATCCCACGCCTGGTGTACCTCTACATGTACAGTCCGGACGGCACCATGCGCGGCTTCGTCAACCACACCCTGTCCTCCTTCAACACCAGCGACTTCCAGAGCGGCACGGCCCCCAGCGACCCCCTGGAGCTGGGCTACGAGGTGCAGATCTGCAGGTACCGCCCACTCTTCCCACAGGGGTTCTGGAGCACCCAGGCCTGAGCCGGGAGTTGCAAAACGGCTCAAACTTAGCTGGGCATGGGGGTGCATGCCTGTGATCTCATCTCGGCCCTCACGTGGCTGAGGCGGGGGGATCACTGTGAGGTCGAGGCCAGCCTGGGTTCCGAATGACTTCAGGACCCGCCTGGATGACTGCAGAGTGAGATGCTGGCAAAAAAAAAAAAAAAAAAAAAAAAAGCCCAAACTCGCTTAAAAAAAAAAAAAACCCTAGAGGAGGTTGGTACGGCCGATATACTAGTCCTGTACCTGAGAACCTGCAAAGCCCAGCAGAGGTCCGGGCGTGGCTGCCCAACTTGGCTTCTCTGGTGTCTGCATCCTTACTCGCAGGTGGAAAGGCTCCGCGCGGCCTCTGAGGACACTCCATGTGTCCTCTCTGCTGTGTTCCCCAGGGGAGACTCCCTTTCCCCCAGTAGTTAGTGACAACCCCAGACTGAATCTCTGGCCTGTCTTGGGTCACAGCTCATCCCCCAACCAGTCCCCACCGCCAGGGGCTAGGCGACTTTAAGCAGCTAGGCGGGGTCATAGACCAAGGTGAGGTCATGGTTGGAGAAGCGAGATCCTGAGGAGAACTGGAGTGCTAGGACTTGAAGGAGTAATGGATGCTGGCGGACGACGCAGCAGATGTCAGGGTGTTCGGGCAGGGGGCACCATCTGCCTCTCCTCTGAAGGTGCCCCATGGCCAGATGCTCAGGGCTTACAGGGGGCTGCCCGGGAGCTAGTGCCCAGACCCTGGACTTAGCCCTTCACTGCTCGCCCACACACAGCCTGGGTCAGGGGCTGGAGACCCGGGCAAGGGTGACATGATGCCCTGCCCAGGAACCTCAGAGCGGGGAAAATGGAAACCGGACAGATCAGTGATGGGGATAGGGGGAGCAGGAAAGCCAGAGGACATCTAAAGTGGGGGACCAGCCCCAGCACAACCTGAGAGGCAGAGGGGGCATGCCTTCAGGTGGGCTGTCCTGTCATCCTAGCGCGTGAGGTGTGGAGGAGAGGACGCATCGCGCTTGCACCTGTAGCATTCACAGGCGGCAGAGTACCACAAACCCAGCTGAGACTCGGAGCGTGAGCCACCTCCCCTGCCCCTATAGCCCACGCCCAGCCCTCCCTCCTGCCCGCCCTCCCAGGAGGCTCTGCTCCAGGCCTGCAGCCTCTTGCCTGGGTCAGCCTGTGGCAAGCTCCTAGCCCTGACCGAGGAAGGGAGGAGGGGAGGAGGCCACCAGGGCCCAGGGCACTGTCAGCAGCAAGAGGTGACTTCAGGCTACAACAGGAGAAACAAAAAAATAAAAAGAGGAGCAGCCTACCTCAGGACCCTGGCACGGCAGCAACACAGAACAATCTAGAGGCAGGTCTGCCAGCCAGTAGGGCAACAGAAGACGGGAGATACAGGCCCGACACGGCCTCCAGTTTCAGGACTCAACCCTCCACCTGTGGTGGCATACACACTCCTCTGCTCACGCTGGGGTTGGCCCCAGCAAATGCAGGTGCGTGGAGAGCACCACCAGGTGGGACCTGGGCTGACCGCGCTTGGCCATCCTGGCCCAGCAGCACTGTGCACCGACACATGTGACCACAGGACTGACCAGCTTCCTCTACCCTCCCTTGAGAGGGAGGCTCAGACCACGTGGTGCTGCCCGGAGGAAGATGCAAATTCAGAACTCCAAGTAGGGCTGCTGCTCATGCCTTCGGCTGGTCCTGTGGGAAGGCAGAAGTCTCTAAACAAGGCTTTACGCGGGGCTGGGAACTCGGAGACCTGTCTGTAGGGTTAGTGTTTCCGTTTGCAGGACCAGAGGTGAGCTCCGCTGCAGGAAGGACCCCTGTCACAGGGCCCTCGGCACTGGAAGGTGGCAGTACCACCTTGCACAGAGGGTGTCTGGGCCACACAAGTGGGAAGCAAGGCCCAGGGTTGCGGCACCACGCTGAGGTGCCTGGGAATTTGATTCCTGCAGAGACAGGCTGTAGATCTCATGCGCCACATCCCAGGCCTGGGCTCCAGCTGGGTCTCCCACCCTCCCCACCCCAGCCTCTCACCACAGGTGCTGAGCTCTTGCCCAGACCAGCCACACCCCCTGAGGCCACCTCCCACAGGAGGGCACTGGCAGGAAGAACGGAGCCCACCCTCGCCTGGGGAGGGGCCCAGGCTGCCTTCCGCAGAGCTGAGCCCTGTGACTGCGGCTGGCTGCTGCTTGCTCCTGCCTAACACAGGCGTTGCCACGTTCAGTCCTTCCTCTACCCCCAGGGGGCATTCCCTCCTCCCTCAGGGAAGCCAGCAGGCCAACCCTGAGAGCGAGGCACAGGAGAAAAATCAGCTCTGGTGGATGTCTGAATGGTGGAAGGTGGTGTCTGAATACAGGAGTGGGTTTTGAGGGATGATGCCCAGAAGTTTTCCAAGTGACCCAAACACATTTCCCAGCATCCCAGTGTAGCTGGCGCAGGGCATATCAGGAAAGAAGTGGGAACAGATGTGTAAGAGCTGCTTGTTCCCATCAGAGAGCAGGTTGCATAACTTTGCCCAGCCCAGCAGCTGGCACCAGCATGCATTCCCAGCCCGATCCTGTCTCAAGGTTGGCAGGCTGGTGCTGAGCAGGTCACCTCTCACCCAGCTGTCTCCAGAAATAAAGCTCTGTGGGTACAGGGTCCTCTCTGGTATGTTTTTCCACCAAATCTCCACACCTAAAATGGAGTCTGGCACATAGTCGCTGCTCAGTACATGCCTACAACACAGATAAGCCAAGAAATGCTTAAACAGAGCCTAGAGATGCCAAGCAGCAGCTGAGGGACACACATCAGGTGGTAGTCCTTGTGGGCCCCGCATAGGATTATGGGGCAGACACAGCTGCCACCTCTCCTGGCTTCCCGCTACCTCCAGGGTCTCAGCTTCTAGAACCTTGAAGAGACCTCGAAGGCCCAGTTCTCACCTCCAGGAGCCTAGGGCTGGTTCCACAGAGGCTCCTCCTGGTGTCTGTGCTCCACACGGAGGCCCTCAGGCCATGATGGCCTCTCTGACACAACCGAGATCCCAGCATGGGCCACAGAGCCAGGCT
Source organism: Ctenodactylus gundi (assembly GCA_004027205.1). Classification (NCBI taxonomy): domain Eukaryota; kingdom Metazoa; phylum Chordata; class Mammalia; order Rodentia; family Ctenodactylidae; genus Ctenodactylus; species Ctenodactylus gundi. The sequence goes on from PVKB01001036.1 coordinate 501,066, forward strand.
CAGGTGCTCAGTGCTCCTCCCCACCTGCATGGGGTCCACTAGAGCTGTGACCCTTTTACAGCCTGTCCTTGCCACACGCGTCTCTTGCAGGTACAAAGATTACCGTGAGCCCCCATGGTCTGAGCACAAGTATGACATCTCCAAGGACTTCTGGGCCGTCCTGGCCGCCCGGCTGGCATTTGTCATCGTCTTCCAGGTATGTGGAGTGGGATTAGGAAGCACTCTGCACCCACGGTCAGGAAGGCAGGAGTTGCCAGCCACAGGGGCTCACAGACAGCTCCAGAGGCCTGGAGGCTGGGATTCAGAATACCCAGGTGGGTTCCTGGTCCAGGCTCTGAGTCATGCAGGGCCACAAGAGCCTCATGGGAGCAAGAAAGGGAACAGGAGGGGCTGGTGAGTTTACATGGTCTCATGGAAAGAGATACGGAGAAGGGAGGGACCAAGGGACCCTGCCCCATCCCTCGCTTGGTGTCCCAAGTCTCTGTGTGGCTCCGGATGACTCCACCCCCCAGCCAACACTCACCCCGGCCTTCTCTGGGGTGGGGCTCAGCAAGGAGGGTGGCCAGAGACCACCTTTCTCCAGCCCCTGGAGAGCACTGAAGCAGGAGTCAAGTCCCCACTCACTTATCTGGAGATGCTATCTGAGGCTCACAGCATGGCAATTTAGCCATCTTGATGTGGGATTTTACATAAAAACAGCGTATCTCACATTGTACCCCCATACATTCTGTCTTACACTTCTGGAAAGCAAGGTCTCGAGGAGCCAAAGGGTGTGCACAGGGCAGAGGGGTAAGATGGCGCTCGGCCAGATGGGGCAGGCGTGCAGGAGAGGGCATGTGGGGTGGATATACAGGTGGAGGCTGGTGCACAGGTGGGGCAGGTGCACAGGTGGGGACATGTGGGGAAGAGACACAGGTGGAGGTGGCACACAAGTGGGGCAGGTGCACATATGAGGTCACGTGGGACTGATATCAAGACAAAAGCAGGCACACACATAGGGCAAGTGCATATGCGCGGGCATGTGAAGCAGTTGCACAGGTGGAAACAGGCACAGAAGCAGGGCCAGGTGACAGGTGGGTGTGTGAGGCAGATGGACCAACGGAAGCAGGCACCCAGGTGGGAGCGGGTGTGCAGATGGGGACACACCATGCAGATACACAAGTGAAGTGGAGGTTGGCACATAGTGGGGTTAGGTGCTGAGGGGGAGGCGTGTGGGGCTGATATACAGGCGGGGATAGGTACACAAGTGGAGACAGGTAGACGGATGATGACAAGTGCATAGGTCAGGCAGGTGTGCAGGTGGAAATCAGTGCAGTGATGGGCAGAGGTGTGAAAGTGCGGCAGGTATACACCTGGAGACAGGTGTAGAGATGGGGACAGGTGCGCCGGTGGGGGCTGGTGCAGAGATGATCAGCTGCACAGATGGGAGCAGGTGCACAGGTACAGGCAGGGCAGGAGCCCAGTTGAGGACAGATGGGACAGGTGCACTGTAGAGATAGGGAACACCTGGGGCAGGTCACAGGTGAGGACAGATGGGAGCTGATGCTCAGGTAGGACAGGGACACAGTGGGGCAGGTGCATGGGGGAAGGCCGGTAGAGCTCCGGAGCCCTGCCCCAGGTGGCCTCCCCCCCACGCTGTGTGCTGACTCTCCTTGCAGAACCTGGTGATGTTCATGAGCGACTTTGTGGACTGGGTCATCCCTGACATCCCCAAGGACATCAGCCAGCAGATCCACAAGGAGAAAGTGCTCATGGTGGAGCTGTTCATGAGGGAGGAGCAAGGCAAGCAGCAGCTGCTGAGTACGTGGATGGAGAAGGATCGCAAGAGAGCTGAGCCGTGCAACAACCACAACCCCGGCGCCCACCTGGACAGCCTTGGTGGCGGCAGCCCGGCCCCCAGCCACGGATACCATGGGGAGGCACTGTAGCTGCGGCTGGCAGCTGGGCGGGCCAGCAGGCTTCCCAACCGGTGGCACCTCTCAGGGCAGGGCCTCTCCCCACACCAGAGCCGCGTGGCTTGTGTGTTTTCTGCAAACATGGGGGACCACTTTCCGATAGGACTTCACTTTCCTTCTTTCTGTATTTTTCCCTTGTTTTTGCACAAACCATTATGCAGGGACTTTTTTATCTTTAGTATTCCAGGAGAATCAAAACGACAGCTGGAGCTGGGGGCAATACACGTGGCAGGGGCTGGCGCTTTGCGAAGCGGCGGGTGGAAAGCGCGATTCCCCTTCGTAATGGGAAGAGGGCAGCGGCCCTGGACCCCGTCCTCTGTCATCCAACTGCTGCCTTAAGACATGCCCAAAATGGTTTTCAGAGGCATCAGGCAAAAGCTGGTGCGAAGTTTCCAGAAGAGAAAAACCAAGAAGGAAGAGCAGTGTCGTTATCAGCCTCGCCTCTAGGCTAGAAAAGCTAAATGACTTTTAATGCTCTTTCCTTCCAGAAGTTCAGAAGCTGTGGCCCCACCCCTCAAAAGTCAGGAGTCCCAGCCCCACCCCAGGGAGAGCACAGGAGTGTCCATTTATTCTTGGAGGACTGAGGGGTGCCATTGTCCCAGGCAGGGTCTGCGACGGCCCATAACACGAAGCTGACCTCTGAACTGATCATCTTCCTTGCTGGATGAAACCAGGGTGATGCTGATGGGAAAAGAGCCGGGAGAAGGGACAGTGGGGGGAAGTTTAAGGGTTTCACCATGTCTTGAAGCTACCAAGGGTTCGTTCAAAGCCTTAGGCTATTGTTTTTTTATATATATAAACCAGTAATATGGTGGGTTTGAGGACTTTTTTCCTGTAGTTCAAGGTGGAAGGAGATTATTTACCAAGTATCACTGAGAGGCATTTAAAATACTGTTACTACCAAAGATTTTTATTAATAAAGGCTTCTATTTTGGTAACACTTCTCTATATTTTTACTCACAGGAATGTCACTGTTGGACAACTATCATTTTAAAAGCTTCTAAAAACAAGTCTTGATAAATAATAGGAATGATCTAAATTGCAGCAGTTCTGCTAACCAATTATTGGAAATTTCTCAAGCACCGAGAGAAGCACACAAAAAAGAAATGCTTCGCTGAAGCCAGGGGAAAAAAGCTGAAACACACCCATCTTGAAGTTTTCATGGGTGTGATGTTGATTTTTCTGTAATAGGCTGTGATCCAAGCCCATAGGTGTCATATATTTCCATTACTTGCTAAAATCATGCAATGCTTCTATTTTCTCTTGTACAGTAAGTAGTTTCAAGTGAGGTTTTTGTACATAAATATTGTATTAAAAATTAGGCAATTACCAAAATCCTTTTATGGAAACCATTTTTTTAAAAACTGAATGTACACAAATCCACAGAGAACTGTGGCTGAACATTCATTTAAATAAATTTGAATACACAAGGCTGTCCTCACTGAATGCTGTCTTTATGACTTTTGCCCAAGGAAACGCGAGAGGCTGTCCGCAGAGTCTCAGGTAAACTCACGGTTGGTGCTGCAGGTTAGGAATGACTGCCCCAAGAATGCTGGATGCCTTCAGTGCCAGACACGTAGGATGAGGGGCTTCCAGGGCTTCCCCTGTCTCTCAGTGTGTCTGTGTGCATGTGTGTGGGATGTGTCTCTCGCACATGTAGATGCATGTTTTTGTGCTTTTTTTTTACAAGGACTTTTGTGCATCGTATGTGCACATGTTTGCATTTGCTTCTGTGCATGCGTCTGGGTTTTGCACGTGTTCATGCACACTGCACAGGTATGCAGTTCTGCATTTTCCTGTGTGGGTGTGTATGCACCTGTGTGCCTGTGCTTGTGTGTGTCTGCTTGCATGGGCTATGCACATGGTCTGTGTGTGTGTGTGCTTGCATGGTTTGTGTGCATTCTACCAGAGGGCACACATGTATTTGCCTCTGCTGTGTGTGTGTGTGTTTGCATGAAGACGTGTGCCTTGTGTCCCTTTCGTAAGACAGGGAATTGTTGTCCCATTTTCTTATCAACCTCTTTCATGACCCCTCAATCATGTTCCCTGGGCTCACAACACAACAATTAGAATTCTGAGTCTGTGGAACCAAAGTGTCCCCAAACTTTTGGGGAGCAACCTTAGGCTACCAGTGTTTTCATGTGCGCAAGTGGAAACGCCATTTTAAAACCACCATCGATAACCACCAAGGAAGGATACTGTCAACATCAAAACCCCAGTAGAGCAGAACAGCCCTTTTGACAGGGTGCATCCTCCTGAGGGGCGGCTCTCAGCTTAGACCCAGCTGGACCTAGGGGCCTCCCTGAAACCAGCTGCGGCCTTAGGGCCCCTAGTGGTGATGCTTCTCTGCTGCTAGAAGGCTCCGCCCCATGGCCAGTGCACAGCAGACCAGCGAGGTGCAGCCAGGTGCTCCGTCCCTCGTGGATGACTTCCTTCAATGGGGGTACCCGGGAAGGACACACTCAGGGATGCCTCACACTGAGCCCACCACCTCCACAGGCCACCCCCAGAAGCCTTCGAATGCATAGGGTGAGGGCTCCAGCCTCACTTGGTAGATGGGTGCCCCAGGATCCTGACACTAAGGCGTCGGGGACACAGCCCCCCAGCACTCCTGCAGCATTCCCGAAACACTCGATGGACTCTGCCCCTTCCCTCTGGAACGACTGCAGAGGAGGTCAGATGCTGAGCTAGAGCCAGGTCATGTGGGGAGAAGAACAGAGATAGCAACGGGGATATAACGGGGTATAACTACCTTGGAGTAACACCTAGTCAGGGAAGCTCCTTTAGTCCTGAGTAACAAGAAGCCAAAACCAAGACCCTGGAGGGCAGCAGGACGAGTAAAACAGTGACACCATCAAGCACAAAGGCCCTGGGGCGTCAGAGTGTGGTGTGGGCTCTAGGAGTGGAGAAGCAGGGGAAGCAACTGCAGCCAGAGCCAACCCAGGCCGGGCCCTGGCTACTGAAGACTCACCATGGGGTCCGTGCATGGCCGGGGCTGGCTAGGGCTGAACGGGGTCTGACTGACATCTCCGGTCAGCTGCTGGGCAGACGGTCCAGGGGCGGGAGCCAGGAGTAGGGAGCCGCAGGAGCTCGGGGCGGACCACGGGGCTCGGGTGAGGATGTAGTGTGCGGAGAAGGCCCGGGACGCAGCGCTGACACATCCCGCGATTTCAGATGGGCACGACGGGGCTGTGAGAGGGTCCGGCGCTCTGCCACCGCGCCAGCTCGCCAGCTCCGGCATCGTCCTGCGGCTCCAGATCTCCACGCACCAGCACAGGAAGTTCCTACGGCTGCCCCGGGGGTCTGTGGGCACGCAAGCCACAGACAAACCCACATTTTAAAATCCACACACCTAGCCGACGCTCGGTTCCACTCCCACAGACAGGCACGCCAGGCCGGACGGCCGCCGTGCGCCCCGCCGCGGGCAGCAGCGAGCAGAGCAGAGAGGCCTCGGGCCAAACTCCCGCCTCCGGCTAGGCCGGCTTGGAGCGTCCGGGGCCACAAGGGCGAGGCGTGTGCCTGGGCCGGGGCTGGAACAAAGAGCGCTGCCCCAGATGCCCGCTCCCCCACGCACTCGTCTGTAGCCCCACGCGCGCCCGGTGCGGCGGTCTAGGGAGTCATTCCTGTTCCCCCTGCCCCAAAGACTAAGGGGGGCGGGGCCCGGGGGCGGGGCGTCGGGGGCGGGGCCCGGGGCGGGGCGTCGGGGGCGGGGCCCCGGGAGGGGCGCGCGTCGTCAACGTTGCCTGGCAACGAGCATCTGACCCAAAAGTTGAAAGTGAGAAAGAAGAAAGATAACGGAACCAGCCGGGGGAAGGGGGGGCGGGGGGGAGAGCTACCAGGGAGCCCAAGAAAGAGCAGCACCGGCAAAGAGCGAGAAGAGCACCGGGTAAGCCCCGGAAAGGGAGCAGGGCTCGGCGCACACCCCGCGGGGTGGGTGGAGAGGACAGGCCGGCAGGAGGGTTGCCATGAGTTGGAGGCCAGCCTGGGCTACAGAGTGCAGGGACGACAGACCCAGACTGTGTCTTTTGTTTGTTTTGGTTTGTTTTGTTTTTTGAGACAGGGTCTCGCTCTGTAGCCCAGGCTGGTCCTGAATTCAGTATGGAGCCCAGGCTGGCCTCCGCCGACTCATGGCAATCCTCCTGCCCCAGCCTCCCAAGTGCTGGTGCTTCACCAGGCCCAGCTTGTGTGGCGCTGGGGAATAGAACTCGGGTTCTTAGCGCTTGACTTAGCAAGCGCTTTAACCGCTGAGCCATTCCTCCAGCCCCCCAAGACTCTATCTTAAAAAAAAAAGATGGAGATAGATTCAGATATAGATATTTAATAATTTTAAGATTATGCTTAGACAACCATCTCCTTATTTTTTATATTTTTTAATTGCCAAGTGAAAAATTCAACGGGAATATTTATGGTCTTTTTCTTGGGAGCGGGGGTGGGGGGAAAGGTGGCCTAGGGCTTTCAACTTGTCACATTTTTAATTGATAGAATTGTTCTGCTTTCCTTGACTTGTTCTTCCTGAATTTTCTAAACGTAGGTTATCTTTTTAAACTTGCACCAAAGCTCTCGCACAAAAAACACCTTCCTTCCTAAAACCCAGGAAAAAGAAAGAAAGAAACTCTAAAACCCTGGCCGGTGTCTCCCTTCGTGTGCATGTAAATTAACTTTCTGATGCTTCAGCTGCAGAGTGGCTCGTGCCATTTGTCGTGGGAAGCACAGCTTTTGGGCACACTTGTTATGCAAAATAAAAATGAACTATTAGAGAGGAGTGACTCATTGGAGCTAGAAATTATACTTGAGTAGGTGGCCCATGGGGACGTGCAGTGAGGTTTGCAGTGTCCCCCTGGAAGGTGGGTCTTATGTAACTCGTGACGCCTTCCGGGGATGGCTTGCACCTGTCACCTGGTTTTGGGAACCGCGTGTTTCACCACTTTCCTTTTCCCCACCACTTTCCAAGTACATCTCTGGAATCTTCTCTATCTCTTTGGATCATCCTTATTTTAATTCTTCAGAGTCTGAGCCTTGCTTTGTCATCTAAACTCTTTACAGACCAGTTAACCTCTTTAAAAAAACATCTAGTCCACATTTTTAGATCCTGATAGAAACCATCTCCGATGTCCTGTTGCCACTGCTGCACCTTCACACCCTTGCTGGGGTCGCTTTCCTATGCTGGTGCTGACAGCAGCACCACAGTGCCCCATGGCCGTCCTGGCTTACACAGTTGAGCACCAGAACCGTCTACATATGTAGTACTCTCTGCGGTGGGATCATAGTGGTATCAGCCGCAGAGCCACCAAGTCACACTCATTGCTCCACCCTCTCTTCCTCCTCTGCCTGCGGAAGCTCTGCTGTGTCTGGGCCATTGCTGTTGGTGACGGGCGGCCTCCTGAATGCTGTGAGCTGGACGCAGTGTCTTCTCAACCGCGTCCCAGGCTCGGTGGAAGTATTTTCTAGATAATCTCAGTTCATGCTCACCACCAGTCAATGAGTTAGACAAACAATTCCCATTTCCTCATGGAAAGACCAAGACTGAGAAGGGTTGCCACCAAAACCGAGAGGGGCTTCCTGGCTAACATGTGGCAGAGCTGGAATTGGCTAGGTCAGTTTGGCTGGAAAGCCAGTTTTCTGTGCTTCTACAGTGTTGGTTAAGTTTTGATCCATACTTAAGTGACTTCATTTTGTGCTGTTCTTCTAACTGCTATTTTTAAGAGCCTTTTCCGATGGGCTAAACTGTGTGCTGTGGGTTAGCTGTAAAGAATTGATGAGGATTGCTGTGACACGAAGCAGAGTACTGAGTTAGCCCAGGGAATAACCCTAGGGCATTCCTGACACTCTCATGAGCTTTGGGTGCTGAGATGATTTGTAACCCTTACGACCAATGGCCTTATTTCTTGCCTCTGCATCTCACTTGTGGTGTCTCGCTGGCACCATGGTACATTGATGGGTAGCGCGATATCAACTCCCATTCATCCTTGAGACATCTTCCAGAGACCAGACATACATGGGCTGACAGACAGCTCAGCCCCAAGTGGGCTCTTAAGCCCACTTCATAATTGGTCATTTTCAAAGAATCCCTGTTTTGTGTGATTGGGTCCCGTCAAATGTAAAGACACCTTATAGATTCTAAGTGGTTGATATTGTTACTATGGATGCTACGTAATTGTGATTGGTTTTTGTGTAATAACGCTATACCCATGTCACATCCCCTGTAACCTCCCCTTCCCAAACCCTATATCAACCCTCTGCTGTCCTGGCTCAGGGCCATTCTCTGTATTCTCACCCTGAGAAACAGGTTCATCCCACAGTCAATAAAGATCCTTATCTTGCCTTAATTGGTTTATGGTGGGTTTTTGAAAGCTGGGCTATAACACTGCTTTGGAAATATAGAGGCTTCAAGAGTGGGAAAAGCCCTTCTTTGAGCAAGTCTCTCTCTCCTCCTCCCTCCCTCTCCTTTTCTCTCCCTCTCTCCTCTGTTTCTTTTTCTTTCTTGATTTTGGCCAGTACTGGGGATTGAACCTAGGGCCTTGGCACTGAGCCAAGTCCCTAGCTCTGTTTTATTCTTAGTTTGAGATCGGTTGTAAGTTGCTAAGTTGCTCGGGCTGAGCTCAAGCTTGGAATCCTCCTCCCTGAGCCTTCCGGAGTGTGGAGTGACAAGTTGCTGTCAGCTCTGAGCGAGTCTTCGAGCTGGACTTTGAAGATTTGCCACAATCTGTGGTCTGTGAAAGACTTGAAGGGGAGGTGGGAGGCACATGGGTAGGAGCACACACCTGTAATCCCAACACCCTGGGAAGTTGAGGCAGGAGGATTGCACGCAAGCCCAGCCTGGGCAATTTAGCAACCCCAAGAGCGTCATAACACCTTGTGACCGCCAGAGGGCACTGTGTAACCAGCTTCTCTCATGGCTCTGCATGGACCTGTATCCTATCCCAGTCTCTCTCTCTCTCTCTCTCTCTCTCTCTCTCTCTCTCTCTCTCTCTCTCACACACAC